>CM076580.1:1736557513-1736988966 GCA_034641835.2 Pinus albicaulis | reverse complement strand
TTGTTCATTATATTCCTATCGTCATTCACACCACACTTCCACCTAACCCTCCACTTCCTCACCAAGCTCTCTTGTTACCTCCTCCTCCTCCAATGGCGAATGTCCCTGGCTTCCTTCAAAATAGATACGCTCCTCTGGAGCTACCTGCAGTATTAAATGACATGCCGCAAGATTATTTAAATATTCTGCCCAGATTCAGTGGTGAGAATGAGATTGAAGCCCAGAAACATATCGAAGTCTTTTTCTCTTTTGAAGAGAATTTTAATGTGGAACATCTAGACGTAGTCCTAAGGCTATTTGTGCAATCCTTAGATGGGGAAGCTAGGAAGTGGTTCAAGACACTTGGAGCTCGTTATATCAATACATGGGAGGGAATGGAGGATACCTTTATCAAAAAATGGGGAGAAAAGAAAGATCATGGTAATATTCTTACTGAATTCAACACTCTAAAAAAGAAACATAATGAGGGGGTGTCAGAGTTTATTAGAAGATTTAAAAAATTGTACCTGAGTCTCCCCGCCGACATGAAGCCTCACTAGACCACTGCCAAGGTCATTTTTGTGGCAGCGTTTGATTCTGAATTCGGTTTCTCCTTGAGAGAAAGGAAGCCAGGCACTCTGGACGATGCACAGACCGACGCATTGGATATAGAAGCAAATTTTTCCTCTACTAGAAAATCCAAAGGGAAACATGAATAGGATGTTAGAAGAAGGGGAAAAGAGGAAGTATCCACCTCAAGCCAAGACAGAGATTTGGCTAATGACAAGATCGAAGAAATGAACAAGATGATCAAGAATCTCTCAAGTAAGTTGATCAAGCTTGAGATGGAGGCCAAGAATTCACCCCCAAAGAATTTCCAAAATGCTCCAAACAGAGGATTCAATCCTCAATACAAGAAACCACCCTTGCAGATACTGCAGAGGGGACAGAAGGAACAGCAAGATTAGGTACCGCATCCTCTATATCTGGAGGGGAAAATAGAGGGTTCCACTGAAGACCCTGCCTACGAACAGGAGGAGGCATGCCTTGTTTTCTCAAAAAGTAATGACATAGAATTTCATGTACATGAAAGTGACAAAGAGGAAGTACAAGCTCACTCAGGAGTGAAGGCCAATGAAGATCCCGAAGAACCTGAGATTGATGACTACTGCAATCAGTTCGTTGATTTCATGCAAGCTCAGTTCAGCAGAAGATATGACCTCAGGTCCTCCAGAAAGAGAACTCACACTCAAGATCAAGAGGGGGACACACCTCAAGAAGAGGCACCTGCTCAGAAGGAGGTCAATCCTCAAAAACCCCCAGAAAAAGGTAAGAGGCCTCTTAACCAATCTCTACAATATGATACTCTAATGCCTTCATCTTCGCAAGTAACTGCGCCTCCTAAGGTTGAGCCCATCGTAAAAGAAGTTAAGTCTCCCCTCAAAAGAAAAGATTCAAAAGAAAAAAGAAGTGTCAATAGATAAGTCTTCATCTGTCTTTAGTTTACAAAAAGAACTTGAAAAAGTGAAAATCCAAGTTCCCTTGACTGAGCTATTGAAACAGCCAGCATATCAGTCCCAAGTCACATCCTTCATGCTTCCTCCGGAAGTAACACACATTCCAGATAGTCTCAACCTGCAAGAAGAAAGGCCTATGGTTGTTTTTGGCCTGCATGTAGAGGAATTGGATGTCGCCACTCCACCTTTTTATGTGTCTTTAGTAATACATGACCTGCTCCTGCATAACTGCATGTTAGATTCAGGAGCCTCTCATTATATTTTACCCCTTTTAGTCATGGAGCAACTAGGACTACAGATTACCCGCCCATACAAAGACCTATACTCATTTGACTCCAAAAGAGTCAAGTGCTTGGGCATGATAAAAGACTTGGTGGTTAATCTAGCCCAGATCCCAACAAAAAGTGTAGTGATGGATATAGTAGTGGCTGACATCCCAGCTCACTTCGGCATGTTGCTATCAAGATCTTGGGGAACCAAAATTGGGGGATCGATTAAGCTGGATCTGACCTATGCCACTATCGATGTATTTGGTGCCAAGAGAGGAGTCTGTACAGAGAGACTAGATTTGTTAAGACAGTCACTAAAGTGGATGATTCAGTGAATTCTCCGGTTTATAGCAGGGAGGGGGATTTCTCATGCTTAATTCTTGAGGAAGATCAAGAGTATACAAATGAACCATCATTTTTCCAGATCAAGATAGAACAGTTCAAAGAAAGTCCTCAGTCAGAAATCTGTACTCTTCACTTCAATGGAGCCAACTCTAGAGAAGGGAATGGAGCTGGGGTGTTATTGATTTCACCGGCAGGGAGGTGGGTACCTCTATCATTCAAGATGGAGTACGAAGCCATGAATAACGTGGCCGAATATGAAGCACTCTTACTTGGGTTGCAGATTTCCAGGAGCATGAACATACAAAGTCTAAAGGTTCTGGGAGATTCAGAACTAGTAGTCAGGCAGGTGAAGAATCAATGTCAAGCTAAGCATCCTAGGCTGAAAGCCTATAGGAATGAAGTCTGGGATCTGGTGGAGAAATTTTTCTTAGCATTTAATATCCAGTTCATGCCTCCGGAGCAAAACAGAATGGCAGATTCTCTAGCAGTGGCTGCTAGTACTTTTCGGCCACCTCAGAACCCTATATTGAGATATGAGATTGAGGTGCATTATAGGCCATCAATCCCAAACAACATCAAGCACTGGCAGGTATTCGAAGATGATGAACAAGCCAACATGGAGATCGACACGTGTGAAGAAGAAGGGATTGAAGAAACATCAGGAAACAAATGGGAAGAAAGGGTAGCAGGTCAAGAGTTTCTACAGTTGAAAGGGAATGTTATTCCCCGAGGGCTAGTGCCTTTGGAAAGGATGTTAAAAAAGAATGATGTTCCATTACAGCCAAACAAATTTGTAGAATAAATTCAGGTTGAGGACCTGAATATGGGCACTGAAGCTGACCCTAAAATCGTGAAGTTGTCTAAGAAGGTCCCGGGAGAATATAAACAGCTGTATCAGAAGTTATTTCAGTCCTATAAGGATGTGTTTTCCTAGTCATATCAAGACCTAAAAACCTTCGATGTCAGCATTATGCAGCATAATATTCCACTGAAGGGAGATGCAAAGCCACATAAGCAAAAGCTTAGACAGATAAATCCACTATTGCTACCTTCCATTGAGAAAGAAATTAAGAAACTTCTGAAGGCTAAAATCATTGTACCATTGAGGTACTCTAAGTGGGTAGCTAATCTAGTCCCTGTGCGGAAGAGGAATGGCGAAATAAGACTATGTGTTGATTTTAGGAACCTGAACATGGCTTCATTGAAAGATAATTACCCACTGCCCAAGATGGCTCACATATTACAAAAAGTGGAGGGGGCTGCCCGAATGTTGATGATGGATGGATTCTCTGGGTATAATCAAGTAGTTGTGTTGCCAGAAGATCAAAATAAGATGACCTTCACCACCCCATGGGGAACATTTATGTATTCCAGAATGCCTTTTGGGCTGATTAACGGAGGGGCCACTTTCCAGAGGGCCATGGATATTGCTTTTATTGGAGAACAGGACCAGTTCATGGTGGTATATCTGGATGATATTACAGTGTTTTCAAAGGATGATCCAGAGCACATAGAACACCTGCATAGAACCTTTGAGAAGTGTAGAAGGTATGGCCTCTCCCTTAACCCATAGAAGTCTTTGTTTGCACTAGAAGAGGGTAAGATCCTGGGACACATTGTCACTAAAGATGGAGTAAAGATAGACTGCAAAAGAGTGGAAGTCATAAATAGTATTTCCCTGCCCAGAAACAAGAAGGAAGTTCAGGTGTTCCCAGGGCGTATAAACTTCCTGAGGAGATTCATCCCTAACTACGCTGAGATAGTTAGGCACATAACTGATATGTTGAAAAAGGATAATGAAGTGAAATGGTCGCCAGAGTCAAGGGAAGCTTTTGCAAGAATTAAAAATGCATTTATTGAAGCTCCTGTGTTAGCTGGGCCAGATTATGCCAAACCATTTATGATTTTCTCCTTTGCGTCCCCCCATAAATTAGCTGGAGTTTTGTTGCAGAAAAATGAAGAGGGGTATGAACAGCCTATTGCCTTTTTCAGTCAGGTGCTTCGAGATGCTGAACTGAAATATAACATATTGGAGAAGCAAGCGTGTGCTCTGGTGAAATCCCTCAAAGCTTTTCGAATGTATGTTTTTCAGTCCCACGTCACTGCATTCATTCCTACAGCAGCAGTTAAAGACATTCTTATCCAAGGGGATAGTGAAGGAAAAAGAGGAAAGTGGATAGCGAAAATACAGGAATACGAGTTAGATATTTGTCCTACCAAATTAATCAAGGGGCAAGGTTTAGCCAAGATCCTGTTTGAATCAAATTGTTAGGCCTTGGGTATCAACTTGTCTATGACAGCAAACGAAGATACTGGAGCAGGGGAGGAAGCACAGAGAATAGAAGTGGCCTCCCAGAAGATACATATGAAGTACCTTATCATCCCATGGTACAAAGAGTTGGTAGAGTACCTCCTAACCCTCAGTTGCCCACCCAGCTGTGAGAAGACTAAATAAAGAACACTGAGATTGAAGTCATAGAAGTATATAGTTGCAAATGGTCGGTTGTATTAGTGGGATCCCTCTGGTATCCTACTCCTGTGTCTTACGGAAGAGGAGGTGGAGAGTATAATGGATGAATTCCACGAGGTAATTTGTGGGGGTCATTACAGTTGGAGGGCTACTGCTCACAAGATTCTGAAGGTGGGCTTCTTCTGGACTAAACTGTTTGGAGACGTATTTGCTCGAGTCAAAGCCTGTGAGAAGTGTCAGAGGTTTGCTGAGAGACAGAAACTAGCACCGCTCCCCATGATCCCTATCCACGTAGATGAGCCATTCCAGTAGTGGGGAATTGACTTCATAGGGGAAATACATCCCCCCTCAAGTGGGAATCATAAATGGATAATGACGGCCACTAATTACTTCACGAAATGGGTAGAAGCTATACCTTCCAGGAATGCAACTGACACTTTGGTAATAAAATTCATGGAGGAACATATCATATCCAGGTTTGGTTGTCCCGCTAAGACAGTAACCGACAATGCACAAGCCTTTAAATCCACAAAATTTGTCAAATTTTGCCAGCAATATAATATTGCACTGGGTCACTTTACGGCCTACTACCCCCAAGGGAACGATCTTGTAGAGTCCTCAAACAAAAATATGGTCCGGGCACTGAAGAAGACTATCAACGAGAATCAGAAGAATTGGGATTCTCAACTGAAGTTCGCTCTGTGGGCTAACCGAATCACTAGCAAAAGGGCAACCGGGAAGTCCCCATACGAATTAGTTTATGGGAGAGCAGCAGCCTTCCCTGTGTAGTTGGCTCTACCGGTAGCCTGGTTCATGCAATAAAATCAAGACGAGCCTGACGACGTTACTAGGAGAATTAATCAGTTGGTAGAGCTTGAAGAGACACGTAGTCAGGTAAATCAGAAGCTAGAGGCATACCGGGAGAAAATGAAAGAGCTGTTTGATCAACACGCTAAAGACAGAAAGTTGTAGATAGGGGATTTAGTACTTAGGTGGGACGTATGAAGGGCTGATAAGGGCAAACACGGGAAATTCGATCCCCTGTGGTTTGGCCCTTTCAAAATTGTAGAACAAGGTGGAAACAATACTTTCAGGTTGGAGAATTTGCAGGGAGATTTGCTGGACACCCCTATTAATGGTCAGTTCCTCAAGCCTTATTTACAGTACTGACTTAGGTCGAGAAAGCCTGATGTACCATATTGTATATTATTTCCTATTTAAGCGTTGTTTGAATAATGTTGATCGACAGTGAATCATGAAGAAGAGGTAAAGAGTAGATAGAGAAGGATGAGAAGTGGCGTTCACAGAAGACAATAGGTGGTCTGCGTAGTTCTCGACACATTCAAGGATGAATGTGCCATCCCCAGGTGGAGCCGATGTTGTTTAGTCTTTAACATTAGTCATTGGTTTATTAAAAATTAGTCATTGGTTTATTAAAAGGTTGACAAGTCATGCATTGAGACATTATATCGAAGGGTGAGATACTTCAAAAGTTGGTCGAAACGAAGCAAGGTAACGAAATTCATGTGCATAAAAGCCAAAGGTGGAGTATAAAGCGAAATGGCTAACAGAAATGTAAAAGTGAAAATAAGCGGTACGAAGAGCGCAAAACACAAACATTGAAAGAATTACAACCGCGTGACTCTGCACACAAGGGAAATTCCAAAGGGGTCGAGTAGCGAGGAAGGGAAGAGACCCATACCCCTACGGAATTGTGATAGCATGGCGTGGTGGGGACCCAAGGTTAGAAATATGTAGCAGGAGCATGTCGCGTGGCAGGGTGACGTGGCGGAACGAAAGGTGGACCCTTATAGTTGGTAGGTTATGTATTTAATCTGCATTGGGGATAATATGTTTCAGGAGTTATACAGCGCATGTGACCAAAGAGGTAAGGTAAGTCCTAGATGAGCTGGTACTGAGACCCATACTGGTAATAAACCTAGCACACGGTGTTCACCTGTCCCCAAATAACACCCAATCCCTACACGCCGTGTGCCCTATTGTCAGTGTCCTTACGACACTTGCCCTACCTATTTCACTTCTACCCCTTCCTGCCTCAGAATTACCAGTCTTCACAACAGTTTCCCATTTTTTTCTGCGGTAAAAGTCTCACGCCTTCCGGTCACGGTATATACCAAGCGGGAACAAGTACCGGGTCTACCCAATCATCACCAGACTACCCTCTGCGTCGCTTTCCCAAGCAAATCTACCTCTTGTGAAGGTACTCTGTCCCTTTCAATTCCCTTTGTTTTCCCTTTGTTTTTCTTTTTGATTTCATATGTCAATCATGGGAAGGGGCACACCCAAGAAGAATGAACCAGAGACTCCACAGGTCTGGGAAACCAGAAACCCTCCCGGTTTCGAACCTTTCATCGAGAAGCAAGCTGGATTCTGCGACCACCAGTACCCATTCCCCATTAGTAGTATAAGACCTAATATTTTTTCACGTCATGTTCATAATAGGGATCGATACTGGGTGGTTGTGTCAGGATTTTACCATCAGATTACCCCCCAGTCTTCCCGGTGGTCAAGTTCATCTACTGGCTCAAAGACGCCTATGATGAAGACCGAGGTACTTTTACCTCCGCCCAAGGAAATCAGATTTTCTCCCTTTCGCCCGACATCATCAAGCAAGCCCTCCGTTTTCCCACCAGAACAACCTACATTGCTTTCAGTGACGAAGCCTTAACTTCCCAGTTTACCAAATCGCCATGGGAGCATCAAAAAAGCTTCATTGCTTCTATTTCCAGTAGCCAAGCTACTACGCTTCCCAGAACGGAACTTTTCCCATTAAACCTGTTCAAGGAGGAGGTACAACCCATCCTCGCGCTCATTGCGGGTCTGTTAGGTGTAGGCGAGTTGGGGGAAACCTCCAAAGTATGTGTTTTCTTTCTATGGTTAATGTCTCAGAAGGGGGTTGTCCTAGATATCCTGGGTTACTTATCTACCAGCATCCACAGCCAGTTCCAAGAACTTCCCGAAACGAGTCATTTTCGTTTCTGTTCTTTAGTGTTCTATCTTTTCTTGTATCAGCATGCTGATAGTTTTGAGCGTTTGGGCTTGGATAGGGTATATGAGGTCAATTCTCAACCCCGACCCATTTTTGACTGGAACTCTGCAGTGTGCCAATTGCAAAAATGGGTGGGTTACTCTAGTTTCCTGAACAATTTCATGTCCATCGCTTACACCATCATTCATGGCTCGCCCTCCCCTAGGGTTTTTCCTGAATGAAGAACTTGCTGCAAGATGGTAAAATCCAAAGCACCAGGGACTGGTATCTCTCTGATAATTATACAGAAATTTGGGTCTATGGAGCCGAGGTCGCCCCTTACCTGCTACCTGTGTTTCCCGCCCGGCGATTTTACGCTCTGGAGTATATTCGACAAACCCTCAAAGCTGACCAGCTCCACTTTGTCCCCGCTATGAAAAGTTACATTATGAGGCTTCCTACCCAAATCAGCCCATTCGTTGTGAATTCAAGACTTTCCCTTCCCATTGTCGAAAAGCTGTTGCAGGGTATGGACCTAAGACAGTGGAAGACTTGGGCTTATGATCCCCAGGAGATTATTTCAAATAGGAGAAAGAGAAATCGGTCCGCACCTTATGTACATGAACCAAGACCATTCATGGAGTGGAAGGCTAACATGGAAATTTGGCCTTTGGTTTTGCAGATGGAGACATATTCATCTGCCACAGGAGAAGAGGAAGGCGTCAACAAAGACCAAGAAGAGGAATTCGGTCCTTCAGGAACAGGTTCTCCCTCTCGTAAAAACCAGAAAACAGTCTCAAGTGAAGCCAAAATTATTGGAGAGGAACATCTGCTTGAGTCGTTCATACCATATGTGCCACTTGACAACAGCAAGGCCGGGATCAAAGTGTTGAGGGACAACACCACCTGTTCTAACTTCACTGAGGTTTCACAGGCCATGGTTGATCATACCTCACTGGTGGCAGCCGAAAGGGTCAAAAAAAATAGTATAATTAGGGAGAAATATAAAACAGAGTTGGAGGGGTATGTAGAAAAGTATCACACCAGGATCTCCACCACCATGAATGTGGATACTGAGCATCTGGTACTGTCTATGGTCGAAGCCCTTTTGGAGCCTGATACAGGCGCCACTAGCTACCAGGTACTCCAACATGCAATTGATATGTATAAGGTGCTAGCAACGGATATGTGTAACCTGTTTCAGGTTGTAGCTGATATGCTAAAAGATGAGGTAATGCGAGCTACCATCGCACTAAGGAAACTTGAGAAAAATCATGATCAGATGAGGACCACCCTAAAGAACGAGTAGGCACGTGCCTGCGCCCAGGAAAATCAAATACGCAGTCTCGAGGATCAAATCAAAGGGAAGGACACTGGGGAAACAAACCCGCAGGCCTTTTTAATAGACCAATTGTGGAAGGAAGTCAACTCACTGAAAGGCAAAGCCCACATGCCAGCCTCCCAACATGTACAGATAGCCGAGTTGGCACAAGTAGAGAAAGAGAAAAGGGAGTTGGCTGACACTTTGTCACAGGTAAGAGAAGAGAAGGAGAAGTTGGCAGGAACAATCGCTACTCTTCAGAGTAGGTTGGCAGAGCTACATAACACTTGGGACACGCACAGTTGTGTGCCAGCTACTACGCCACCTGAGGCGAGCTCACTTTCAGAAAAGCTGGACGCAGCAAAAGCTGCGAATGACGTACTAGAGAAACAGTTAATCACCGCAAAGCAGAGAATCACCAATTTAGAAGGTTTGGCGACTAAGAATGGCAAGAGGATAGAAACACTACAAAAATATATCGAGCAGGAGAAGAAGAAAAAAGCTAACCAGCAGAAAACAGTCGCTGAACTCAAAAATAGCGTGAAGGGCAATATCACTCTTAGGGAAGCGAGGAGTATAATCTGGTCAGACATAATCTCGGCAGTGACAGGAAAATGGGCTTTCCTGAAAATGATAGGGGAAAATAAAGCTGCTATACTTTATCTCAACAGGAAATTCCAAGAGGCAGATCTTAATGTGTCCGGCAGAACTCCGCATGCTAAAAGCTATATTTCTTTCTTGCAGGGGTTAGAATCAGACGAAGTGAAAAAGCACTGCATATCGAGTCGGTTCATGGAGGCCTTCGAATGTCAGAAAATCATCGACAAAGAGGCAGCCCGAGATGCAGCTTTGAAAGCCTTGCAACAGGTGATATCGAACGTGGACCGATTCGATGTAGTGTGGAAAGAGATTACAGCAGCATGACTCCCATCTTGCTGGGACCCAACCACTCCATCCGTCCTACAACCGTTGACAGAATATAAGAAACTTCTGCAGGAAGAAAAGGACCGGATAGACATCCTGTCAGATAAGATTGCTCGGTTAAAGGGTGAAAACATTGTTTCATCCCTCAGCCAGGAGTTTCTCCTCCTACACTTGATCAGGCACAAGCTGCCTATAGAGGTGGGTTTCAACGCCCTCACACAAGCCTATGTCAAAGTGGAGGGGTTCGCCGCGATGCCAGAACCTTCAGCCGACTGCCAACAGAGATGCACACAGTTTGCGAACCAGATTGCCAGCTCATCAGCGAACGTCCCACCTCCAGCATTAGCAACTGCTTCAACTCTTCCACACCTATGAAATCTTGTCAACTCATGATTCGGCCTCAACGGCCTATTTACTTTTTACTGAATTAGTTTCTTTTAATTTTCGAGTGGGTTGTTTACTCCACTCCAGAATTTTACTTTTCATCAGACTACTGTTTAATTTTCTATTTTTGAAAACGGCCAAGTGCCTGACTATCCATGATGAGAGGCCTTATTCCTCATCATGAATTTTTTTGTTTTGAGAACGACCTTTAACAAATTTTGGTTATGCGAAGAAGATATTTTTCCAAAAAAAAAAATATCTTCTCGCTGAGATAGGATGAAGTCTATATAAGAAAGATCCAATGAGAAAAAAGGGTTCCAGATTTCCTAAAGAAACTTGCTGTGTAAGAATATTTTGTATGCTTGTGGTCAAATTATTAATGCAAATGCATAGAGCCCATAGGGTCTCAGCGAAGAGAAGTTCTATTTTATGTGAGGATTCCGGTCCGGATGTTGTATGGTATGTGACTCTTTCTTTGTAGTATTGTTTCATTGTCTATTTCACTGTCTCCATGTTCTTTATATCATGTTTTGGAATGCAAGTGACTCTCCAGTTCTGATATAAATTTATCGTTATGTGGTACTTATATGAGGCTGGCCTAGCTTCTTTAAATGTGGCTCATACATGATATGATGTTTCGTTTTACACTTCATTCAGATTTCCTCTGTATTGAATATCGTGGAATCTTATTCATTCAGAACTGATTGGTATATATGGATTCTTAGTTTTTAAGCCCATACTGTAGCAAAATATGTTTTCCGAATACCTTTCCATTGGTAATTAGTGCACCTCTTTTACCTTCTGCACCGCAAATGCCTTGATTTAAAAATCTCCATATAACCTTTGGAAACTGGCCCTCCTTAATGAAAGTTGTTTCTAAGCTGTTTGATGCATCTGTGTAAGTAATTCTACTCTTGCCTCTGCATGTTTCTATATGTTGCTGATCTGAATGCTGTCTGGTCCCATCAAATCTTGTAACTCATCAAAAAAATTGATATGGTAAAGAGCCCTGAGATGAATAATGATCTTAGGATATACCTTCCACTCTTTACTAGCTAAGATGTCCTAGGCACTGGTCTCTGGCAACTCGAGGCTGTCTCTAGGAACTACAACATCTTTTTGGCGCCGTTGTCGGGGATCAAAGTTGATGAAAGATAGAAATCCCTGGGCCTCGACAAAACCCCATTTCACTCTTCAGTTAGGTGAGCTTGGAGAGTTGAGAGTTGTATATCCCTCACCTTGGCGACTCCACTTTCATTTCCCCTGCTAAATCTCTTTGCAGTCCTGGCTCCTCGGAAGCCACACCTTAGGTCAGATACTTCTCAGCCAAAGACACCCTCTGTGTCTGACCCCGAAAGAATTTTACATAGAAGAAGCTAGAGAGGGAGACCATTTGTTCATACAGAGATTCCACCACTCTCTCTGGAAGACCTTCCTTCTTCCTCTTCTCAGGTTGCACAGTGGCAAGATTCTAACTCCGCTCTGGGTGAAACCGGTTATTACTCAGACTATCTACCCGCGGGAAATTTCCGAGTCAAGGACGAGGCTGAGTCAGTAGATACAACCCGTTACACATTTCATCCTACTCCAGAGGTCGAGGAAGTTAGAGAAGTCATGGAAGTATCTACTGTTATCACTCCACCCTTGTCTCCATCATCCCAAGCTATTGTTCATTATATTCCTATCATCATTCACACCACACTTCCACCTAACCCTCCACTTTCTCACCAAGCTCTCTTGTTACCTCCTCCTCCAATGGTGAATGTCCTTGGCTTCCTGCAAAACAGATACGCTCCTCTGGAACTACCTACAGTATTAAATGACATGCCACAATATTATTTAAAGATTCTACCCAGATTCAGTGGTGAGAATGAGATTGAAGCCCAAAAACATATCGAAGTCTTTTTCTCTTTTGCAGAGAATTTTAATGTGGAACATCTGGACGTAGTCCTAAGGCGTTTTGTGAAATCCTTAGATGGGGAAGCTAGGAAGTGGTTCAAGACACTTGGAGCTCGTTCTATCAATACATGGGAGGGAATGGAGGATACCTTTATCAAAAAATGGGGAGAAAAGAAAGATCATGGTAATATTCTTACTGAATTCAACACTCTGAAAAAGAAACATAATGAAGGGGTGTCAGAGTTTATTAGAATATTTAACAAATTTTACCTGAGTCTCCCCGCCGACATGAAGCCTCACCAGACCGCTGCCAAGGTCATTTTTGTGGTAGCTTTTGATTCTGAATTCGGTTTCTCCTTGAGAGAAAGGAAGCCAGCCACTCTGGACGATGCACAGACCGACGCATTGGAGATAGAAGCAAATTTTTCCTCTACTGGAAAATACAAAGGGAAACATGAACAGGATGTTAGAATAAGGGGAAAAGAGGAAGTATCCACCTCAAGCCAAGACAGAGATTCGGCTAATGACAAGATCGAAGAAATGAACAAGATGATCAAGAATCTCTTAAGTAAACTGATCAAGCTTGAGATGGAGGCTAAGAATTCACCCCCAAAGAATTTCCAAAATGCTCCAAACAGAGGATTCAATCCTCAATACAGAAAACCACCCTTGCAGATACTGCAGAGGGGACAGAAGGAGCAGCAAGATTAGGTACCGCACCCTCTATACTTAGAGGGGCAAGTAGAGGTTTCCCATGAAGATCCTGCCTACGAACAAGAGGAGGCATGCCTTGTCTTCTCAAACAGAAATGACATAGAATGTCCTGTACATGAAAGTGACGAAGAGGAAGTACAAGCTCACTCAGAGGTGAAGGTGAATGAAGATACTGAAGAGCCTGAGATTGATGACTACTACAAGCAGTTCGCTGATTTCATGCAAGCTAAGTTCAGCAGAAGATATGATCTCAGGTCCTCCAGAAAGAGAACTCGCACTCAGGATCAAGAGGAGGACACACCTCAAGAAGAGGCACCTGCACAGAAGGAGGTCAATCGTCAAAAACCCCCAGAAAAAGGTAAGAGGCCTCTTAACCAATCTCTACAGTCTGATACTCTAATGCCTTCATATTCGCAAGTAACTGTGCCTCCTAAGGTCGAGCCCATCGCAAAAGAAGTTAATCCTCCCCTCCAAAGAAAATATTCAAAAGAAAAAGAAGTGTCAATAGATAAGTCTTCATCTGTCTTTAGTTTACAAAAAGAACTTGAAAAAGTGAAAATCCGAGTTCCCTTGACTGAGCTATTGAAACAGCCAGCATATCAGTCCCAAGTCACATCCTTCATGCTTCCTCCAGAAGTAACACACATTCTAGATAGTCTCAACCTGTAAGAAGAAAGGCCTATGGTTGTTTTTGGCCCGCATGTAGAGGAATTGGATGCTGCCACTCCACCTTTTTATGTGTCTTTAGTAATACATGACCTGCTCCTGCATAACTGCATGTTATATTCGGGATCCTCTCATAATATTTTACCCCTTTCAGTCATGGAGCAACTAGGCTTACAGATCACCCGCCCTTATAAAGACCTTTACTCATTTGACTCCAAAAGAGTTAAGTGCCTGGGTATGATAAAAGACTTGGTGGTTAACCTGGCCCAGATCCCAGCAAAAAGTGTAGTGATGGATATAGTGGTGGCTGACATCCCAGCCCGTTTCGGCATGTTACTATCAAGATCTTGGGGAACCAAAATTGGGGGATCGATTAAGCTGGATCTGACCTATGCCACTATCCTTGTATTTGGCGGCCAAGAGAGGAGGTTGTACAGAGAGACTAGATTTGTTAAGACAGTCACTAAAGTGGATGATTCAGTGAATTCTCCGGTTTCTAGTAGGGAGGGGGATTTCTCATGCTTAATGCCTGAGGAAGATCTAGAGTATGCAAATGAACCATCATTTTACCAGATCAAGACAGAACAGTTCAAAGAAATTCCTCAGTCAGAAATCTGGACTCTTCACTTCGATGGAGCCAACTCTAGAGAAGGGAATGGAGCTGGGGTGTTATTGATTTCACCGGCAGGAAGGTGGGTACCTCTATCGTTCAAGCTGGAGTATGAAGCCACGAATAACTTGGCCGAATATGAAGCAATCTTACTTGGGTTGCAGACAGCCAGGAGCATGAACATACAAAGTCTAAAGGTTCTGGGAGATTCAGAACTAGTAGTTAGGCAGGTGAAGAATCACTGTCAAGCTAAGCATCCTAGGCTGAGAGCCTATAGGAATGAAGTCTGGGATCTGGTGGAGAAATTTTTCTTAGCATTTAATATCCAGTTCATGCCTCGGGAGCAAAAAAGAATGGCAGATTCTCTAGCAGTGGCTGCTAGTACTTTCCGGCCACCTCAGAACCCTCTATTGAGATATGAGATTGAGGTGCGTTATAGGCCATCAATCCCAGATAACATCAAGCACTGGCAGGTATTTGAAGATGATGAGCAAGCCAAGAGATTCTTGGAGACAGTTGGGGATTTCTCCAACATGGAGATCGACACGTGTGAAGAAGAAGAGACTGAAGAAACATCAGGAAACAAATGGGAAGAAAGGGTAGTAGGTAATGATTTTCTACAGTTGAAAGGGAATGTTATTCCCCGAGGGCTAGTGCCTTTGGAAAGGATGTTCAACAAAAATGATGTTCCATTCCAGCCAAACAAAGTTGTAGAAGAAATTCAGGTTGAGGACCTGAATCTGGGCACTGAAGCTGACCCTCAAATTGTGAAGATGTCTAAGAAGGTCCAGGGAGAATATAAACAGCTGTATCAAAAGTTATTTCAGTCCTATAAGGATGTGTTTGCCTGGTCATATCAAGACCTAAAAACCTTCGATGTCAGCATTATGCAGCATAATATTCCACTGAAGGGAGATGCAAAGCCACATAAGCAAAAGCTTAGACACATAAATCCACTATTGATACCTTCCATTGAGAAAGAAATTAAGAAACTGCTGAAGGCTAAAATCATTGTACCATTGAGGTACTCTGAGTGGGTAGCTAATCTAGTCCCTGTGTGGAAGAAGAATGGGGAAATAAGACTATGTGTTGATTTTAGGAACCTGAACAGGGCTTCATTGAAAGATAACTACCCACTGCCCAAGATGGATCACATATTGTAGAAAGTGGTAGGGGCTGCCCGTATGTCGATGATGGATGGATTCTCTGGGTATAATCAAGTAGCTATGTTGCCAGAAGATCAAAAGAAGATGACCTTCACCACCCCATGGGGAACGTTTATGTACGCCAGAATGCCTTTTGGGCTAATTAACACAGGGGCTACTTTCCAGAGGGCCATGGATATTGCTTTTATTGGAGAACAGGACCAGTTCGTGGTGGTATATCTGGACGACATTACAGTGTTTTCAAAAGATGATCTAGAGCACATAGAACACCTGCGCAGAACCTTTGAGAAGTGTAGAAGGTATGGCCTCTCCCTTAACCCACAGAAGTCTTTGTTTGCACTAGAATAGGGTAAGCTCCTGGGACACATTGTCACTAAAGATGGAGTAAAGATAGACCCCAAAAGAGTGGAAGTCATAAATAGTATTGCCCTGCCCAGAAAAAAGAAGGAAGTTCAGGTGTTCCTAGGGCATATAAACTTCCTGAGGAGATTCATCCCTAACTACACTGAGATAGTTAGGCACATAACTGATATGTTGAAAAAGGATAATGAAGTGAAATGGGTGCCAGAGTCAAGGGAAGCTTTTGCCAGAATTAAAAATGCATTTATTGAAACTCCTGTGTTAGCCAGGCCAGATTATGCCAAAACATTTATGATTTTCTCCTTTGCGTCCCCCCATACAGTAGCTGGAGTTTTGTTGCAAAAAAACGAAGAGGGGTATGAACAACCTATTTCCTTTTTCAGTCAGGTGCTTCGGGATGCTGAACTGAAATATAACATATTGGAGAAGCAAGCATATGCTCTGGTGAAATCCCTCAAATCTTTTCGAATGTATGTTTTTCAATCCCACATCACTGCATTCGTTCCTACAGCAGTAGTTAAAGACATTCTTATCCAAGGGGACAGTGAAGGAAAAAGAGGAAAGTGGATAGAGAAAATACAGGAATACGAGTTAGATATTCGCCCTACCAAATTAATCAAGGGGCAAGGGTTAAGCAAGATCCTGTCTGAATCAAATTTTCAGGCCTTGGGTATCAACTTGTCTATGACAGCAAACGAAGATACTGGAGCAGGGGAGGAAGCACAGAGAATAGAAGTAGCCTCCGAGAAGATACATATGAAGTACCTTATCAGCCCATGGTACAAATAGTTGGTAGAATACCTCCTAACCCTCAGTTGTCCACCCAGCTGTGAGAAGAATAAATACAGACCAATGAGATTGAAGTCACAGAAGTATATAGTTGCAAACAGTCGGTTGTATTGGTGGGATTCCTCTGGTATCCTACTCCTGTGTCTTACGGAAGAGGAGGTGGAGAGTATAATGGATGAATTCCACGAGGGAATTTGTGGGGGTCATTACAGTTGGAGGGCTACTGCTCAAAAGATTCTGAAGGCGGGCTTCTTCTGGCCTAAACTGTTTGGAGACGTATTTTCTCGAGTCAGAGCCTGTGAGAAGTGTCACAGGTTTTCCGAGAGACAGAAACTAGCACCTCTCCCCATGATCCCTGTCCACGTATATGAGCCATTCCAGCAGTGGGGAATCGACTTCATAGGGGAAATACATCCCCCCTCGAGTGGGCAGCATAAATGGATATTGACGGCCACTGATTACTTCACGAAATGGGTAGAAGCTGTACCTGCCAGGAATGCAACTGACACTGTGGTAATAAAATTCATGGAGGAAAATATCATATCTAGATTTGGTTGTCCCACTAAGATAGTAACCGATAATGCACAAGCATTCAAATCCACAAAATTTGTCAACTTCTGCCAGCAGTATAATATTACACTGGGTCACTCCACGGCTTACTACCCCCAGGGAAATGGTCTTGCAGAGTCCTCAAACAAAACTCTGGTCCGAGCACTGAAGAAGACTATCAACGAGAATAAGAAGAATTGGGATTCTCAACTGAAGTTCGCTATGTGGGCTAACCGAATCACTAGTAAGAGGGCAACCGGGAAGTCCCCAGACGAATTAGTTTACGGAAGAGCAGCAGTTTTTCCTGTGCAGTTGGCTCTACTGGTAGCCCGGTTCATGCAAGAAAATCAAGACGAGCCTGACGACGTTACTAGGAGAATTAATCAGTTGGTAGAGCTCGAAGAGACGCGTAGTCAGGTAAATCAGAAACTAGAGGCATACCAGGAGAAAATGAAAGAGATGTTTGATCAACACGCTAAAGACAGAAAGCTACAGGCAGGGGATTTAGTACTCAGGTGGGACATACGAAGGGCTGATAAGGGAAAACACGGGATATTCGATCCCCTCTGGTTTGGCCCTTTCAAAATTGCAGAACAAGGTGGCAACAATACTTTCAGATTGGAGAATTTGCAGGGGGATTTGCTGGACGCCCCTGTTAATGGTCAGTTCCTCAAGCCTTATTTCCAGTACTTACTCAGGTCAAGAAAGCCTGATGTACCATATTGTATATTATTTCCTATTTTAAGCGTTGTTTGAATAAGGTTGATCGACGGTGAATTATAAAGAAGAGGTAAAGAGTAGAGAAGGATGAGAAGTGGCATTCACAGAAGACAACAGGTGGTCTGCGTAGTTCTCAACACATTCAAGGATGAATGTTCCGTCCCCAGGTGGAGCCAATTTTGTTTAATCTTTAACATTAGTCATTGGTTTATTAAAAATTAGTCATTGGTTTATTAAAATGTTGACAAGTCATGCATTGAGACGTTATATCAAAGGGTGAGATACTTCAAAAGTTGGTCGAAATGAAGCAAGGTAACGAAAGTCACATGCATAAAAGCTAAAGGTGGAGAATAAAGCTAAAAGGCTAACGGAAACGTAAAAGTGCAAAGAAGCGTTACGAAGAGCGCAAAATGCAAACATTAAAAGAATTACCACCACGTGACTCTGCACACAAGGGAAATTCCGAGGGGGTCGAGCAACGAGGAAGGGAAGAGACCCATACCCCATGCAGAATTGTGATAGCGTGGCGTGGTGGGGACCCAAGGTTAGAAAGAGGTGGCAGGAGCATGTCGCGTGACAGGGTGACGTGGTGGAACGAAAGGTGGACCCTTACAGTTGGTAGGTTATGTATTTAATCCGCATTGGGGATAATATGTTTCAGGAGTTATACAACGCATGCGGCCAAAGAGGTAAGGTAAGTCCTAGATGAGCTGGTACTTAGACCCGTACCGGTAGTAAACCCGGCACGCGGTGTTCACCTGTCCCCAAATAACACCCAATCCCTACACGCCGCGTGCCCCATTTTCAGTGTCCTTACGACACTTGCCCTAACTATTTCACTTCTACCCCTTCCTCCCTCAGAATTACCGGTCTTCACAGCAGTTTCCTATCATTTTCTGTAGTAAAATTCTAAGGTCTTCCGGTCATGGTATATACCAAGTAGGAACAAGTACCGGGTCTACCCAATCATCACCAAACTACCCTCTACGTCGCTTTCCCAAGCAAATCTACCTCTTGTGTAGGTACTCCATCCCTTTCAATTCCCTTTTTTTCCCTTCATTTTTCTTTTCATTTTCATATGACAATCATGGGAAGGGGCACACCCAAGAAGAACGAACCAGAGACTCCCCAGGTCCGGGAAACCAGAAACCCTCCCGGTTCCGAGCCTTTCATCGACAAGAAAGTCGGATTCTGCGACCACCAGTACCCTTTCCCCATTAGTAGTATAAGGCCTGAGCTTTTTTTGCGTCACGTTCATAATAGGGATTGATACCGAGTGGTTGTGTCAGGATTTTACCATTAGATTACCCCCCAGTCTTCCCGGTGGTCGAGTTCATCTACTGGCTCAGAGACCCCTACGATGAAGACCGAGGCACTTTTACCTCCGCCCAAGGAAATCAAATTTTCTCCCTTTCGCTCGACATCATCAAGCAAGCCCTCCGTTTTCCCACCAGCACCACCTACATTGCTTTCAGTGACGAAGCCTTAACTTCCCAGTTTACCAAATCGCCATGGGAGCATAAAAAAAGCTTCATTGCTTCTATTTCCAGCAGCCAGGCTGCTACCCTTCCCAGAACGGAAATTTTCCCATTAAACCTGTTCAAGGAGGAGATACAACCCATCCTCGCGCTCATTGCGGGTCTGTTAGGTGTAGGCGGGTTGGGGGAAACCTCCAAAGTATGTGTTTTCTTTCTATGGTTAATGTCTCAGAAGGGGGTTGTCCTAGATATCCCGGGTTACTTATCTGCCAGCATCCACACCCAGTTCCAAGAACTTCCCGAAACCAGTCATTTTCGGTTCTATTCTTTAGTGTTCTATCTTTTCTTGTATCAGCATGCTGATAGTTTCGAGCGTTTGGGCTTGGATAGGGTATATAAGGTCAATTTTCAGCCCCGACCCGTTTTTGACTGGAACTCTGCAGTGCGCCAATTGCCAAAAGGGGTGGGTTACTTTAGTTTCCTGAACGACTTCATGTCCATCGCTTACACCATCATTCATGGCTCGCCCTCCCCTAGGGTTTTTCTTGAAATGAAGAACTGGCTGCAAGCTGGTAAAATCCAGAGCACCGGGGACTGGTATCTCTCTGATAATTATATGGAAATTAGGGTCTATGGAACCGAGGTCGCCCCTTACCTGCTACCAATGTTTCCCACCCGGCGAGTTTACGCTCTGGAGTATATTCGGAAAACCCTCAAAGCCGACCAACTCCACTTTGTCCCCACTAAGAAAGGTTACATTCTGACGCTTCCTACCCAAATCGGCCCGTTCGTCGTGAATTCAAGACTCGCCCTTCCCATTGTCGAAAAGCTGTTGCAGGGTATGGACCTATGGTAGGGGAAGGCTTGGGCTTATGACCCCTGGGAGATTATTTCAAACAGGAGAAAGAGAAATCAGTCCGCAACTTATGTACATGAACCAAGACCGTTCATGGAGTGGAAGGCTAACATGGAAATTTGGCCTTTGGTTTTGCAGATGGAGACAGATTCATCTGCCACAGGGGAGGAGGAAGGCGTCAAAAAATACCAAGAAGAGGAAGTCGGTCCTTCAGGAATAGGTTCTCCCTCTCGTAAAAAACAGAAAACAGTCTCAAGTGAAGCTGAAATTATAGGAGAGGAACAACTGCTTGAGCCGTTCATACCATATGCGCCACTTGACAGCAACAAGGCCGGGATCAAAGTTTGAGGGACAACACCACCTCTTCTGACTTCACTGAGGTTTCACAGGCCATGGGAGATCATACCTCACCGGTGGCAGCCGAAAGGGTCAAGAAAAATAGTATAATTAGGGAGAAATATAAAACTGAGCTAGAGGGGTATGTGGAAAAGTATCACACCAGGATCTCCGCCAACATGAACGTGGATACCGAGCATCTGGTACTGTCTATGGAAGAAGCCCTTTTGGACCCTGATACAGGCGCCACTAGCTATCGGGTACTCCAAAATGCAATTGATATGTCTAAGGTGCCAGCAACGGATATGTGTAACCTGTTTCAGGTTGTAGATGATATGCTAAAATATGAGGTAATGCGAGCTACCATCGCACTAAGGAAACTTGAGAAAAAGCATGATCAGATGAGGACCACCCTGAAGAACGAGCAGGCAAGTGCCCGCGCCCAGGAAAATCGAATACGCAGTCTCGAGGATCAAATCAAAGGGAAGGACATTGGGGAAACAAACCCGCAGGCCTTTTTAATAGACCAATTGTGGAAGGATGTCAACTCACCTGAAAGGCAAAGCCCACATGCCAGCCTCCCAACATGTACAGACAACCGAGTTGGCACAAGTAGAGAAAGAGAAAAGGGAGTTGGACGACACTTTGTCACAGGTAAGAGAAGAGAAGGAGAAGTTGGCAGGAACAATCGCTACTCTTTAGAGTAGGTTGGCAGAGCTACAGAACACTTGGGACATGCACAGCTGTGTGCCAGCTACTACGTCACCTGAGGCGAGCTCACTTTCAGAAAAGCTAGACGCAGCAAAAGCTGCGAATGACATGCTAGAGAAACAGGCAATCACCGCAAAGTAGAGAATCACCGATTTAGTAGGTTTGGCGGCTGAGATTGGCAAGAGGATAGAAACACTACAAAAAGAGATCGAGCAGGAGAAGAAGACAAAAGCTGACCAGCAGAAAACAATCGCTTAACTCAAAAATTGCGTGAAGGGAAATATCACTCTTAGGGAAGCGAGGAGTATAATCTGGTCAGACACAATCTCAACAGTGACAGGACAATGGGCTTTCCTGAAAATGATAGGGGAGAATAAAGCTGCTATACTTTATCACAACAGGAAATTCCAAGAGGCAGATCTCAGTGTGTCCGGCAGACCTCCGCACGCTAAAATCTATATTTCTTTCTTGCAGGGGTTAGAATCAGACGAAGTGGAAAATCACGGCATACCGAGTTGGTTCATAGAGGCCTTCGAATGTCAGAAAATCATCGACAAAGAGGCAGCCCGAGATGCAGCTTTGAAAGCCTTGCAACAGGTGATCTCGAACGTGGACCGATTCGATGTAGTGTGGAACGAGATTACAGCAGCTGGACTCCCATCTTGCTGGGACCCAACTACTCCGTCCATCCTACAACCGTTGACAGAATATAAGACACGTCTACAGGAAGAAAAGTACCGGATAGATGTCCTGTTAGATAAGATTGCTCGGTTAAAGGGCAAAAACATTGTTTCATCCCTCAGCCAGGAGTTTCTCCTCCTACACTTGATCAGGCACAAGCTACCTATAGAGGCGGGTTTTAACGCCCTCACACAAGCCTATGTCAAGGTGGAGGGGTTCGCCGCGATGCCAGAACCTTCAGTCGACTGCCAGCAGAGATGCACACAGTTTGCGAACCAGATTTCCAGCTCATCAGCGAACGTCCCACCTCCAGCATCAGCAACTGCTTCAACTCTTCCACACCTATGAAATCTTGTCAAATCATGATTCAGCCTCAACGGCCTATTTAATTTTTACTGAATTAGTTTCTTTTAAGTTTCGAGTGGGTTGTTTACACCACTCCAGCATTTTACTTTTCATCAGACTACTATTTAATTTTCTGTTTTTGAAAACGACCAAGTGCCTGACTATCCATGATGAGAGGCCTTATTCCTCATCATGAATTTTTTTGTTTTGAGAATGACCTTTAACAAATTTTGGTTATGCGAAGAAGATATTTTTCCAAAAAAAAAAATATCATCTCGCTGAGATAGGAAGAAGTCTATATAAGAAAGATCCAATCAGAAAAAAGGGTTCCAGATTTCCTAAAGAAACTCGCTGTGTAAGAATATTTTGTATGCTTTTGGTCGAATTATTAATGCAAATGCATAGAGCCCATAGGGTCTCAGTGAAGAGAAGTTCTATTTTATGTGAGGATTCCGGTCCGGATGTTGTATGGTCTGTGACTCTTTCTTTGTTGTATTTTTTCATTGTCTATTTCACTGTCTCCATGTTCTTTATATCATGTTTTGGAATGTGAGTGACTCGCCAGTTCTGATATAAATTTATCGTTATGTGGTACTTATATGAGGCTGGCCTAGGTACTTTAAATATGGCTCATACATGATATGATGTTTCGTTTTACACTTCATTCAGATTTCCTCTGTATTGAATATCGTGGAATCTTATTCGTTCAGAACTGATTGGTATATATGGATTCCTAGTTTTTAAGCCCATACTATAGCAAAATATGTTTTCCAAATACCTTTCCATTGGTAATTAGTGCACCTCTTTTACCTTCTGCACCACAAACGCCTTGATTTAACAATCTCCATATAACCTTTGGAAACTGGCCCTCCTTAATGAAAGCTGTTTCTAAGCTGTTTGATGCATCTGTGTAAGTAATTCTACTCTTGCCTCTGCATGTTTCTATATGTTTCCGATCTGAATGCTATCTGGTCCCATCAAATATTGTAACTCATCAGAAAAGTTGATATGGTAAAGAGCCCTGAGCTGAATAATGATCTTAGGATATACCTTCCACTCTTTACTAGCTAAGATGTCCTAGGCACTGGTCTCTGGCAACTCGAGGCTGTCTCTAGGAACTACAACAGTACACATCCCACAACCACTTCATGATTTCACACAAGGTGCACATGGTACTTATAAAAAATAAGATTTCATAACTTAAATATCTTTTTACTTAAAATATTTCCCTCCTACTTTAGTAGATGATTAAAACAAGGTTTAACCATAAAAAAATATTGAATGCTATACTCTAAAAGTGGTGTAGTCATTCTGCCTGCACAAGAATTTCATGAAACAAGAGTAAGCTTCCCGGTTGCACATTCTTGCACCAGGTATTCCTGCACCATGTTACACATTTTGTCACTGAAGAGCATTGTTACTACACCAGAGCATTTTTTTTTTATTCGAGTGTGCTCAACAGTGCAGATTCCTGCACTAAACATTTATGCACTTGAACAATCCTGCTTTGGACATTCCTTCACTGAACATTCCTGTACTAAATATTCTTGCACTGAATATACTTGTACTAAACATTCCTGCACTGAACCTTCTTGCACTGAACACATATTATTGGACGAGGGACATTGGTATCATATCTGAAGAGAAGAGAGAGAACAAAAATTCCTAATAAAATATAATTCATATGCTGGATTTTGAAAGATTTGTTAAATACCAAAAGGAGGTTTTATTTGCCAGTCTTTGGTATTAATGTATGCCTTTCAATCTGAATTGTGAGTTCACATCAGATTTTGCAATATGATCCATGAGGGAGAAAATAAGTTGGAAAAGGGGAAATTTTCAAAATGGGAAGGAAATTACAACAGGGAATTCAAGAGTGAAACTACCAAGAGTGACATATCGAAAACAAGATTTGGGAAAAAAATTCAGGGTAAAAAGAGTGGAAAATGAAATCAGATAAGGAAAGTTTCCATTTGAAGAAAGGGGTGGAAAATCATGGGACAAAAAGATAAAAAATACAATGAAATTTACAAAAATGGGAAGAGAAGAAGGGCATAATTTTATCTCAAAAATTTTCTTGAATAGTGCTGAATCAAAAATAAATGCAATGGGAATTGAGTTTTTCTTTCATAAAAAATTTTGTGTCAGTTGTCCCAAACTTGGATAAGGGCTCAGTTCCTGCACTTAAAACCTATTTCTTCTTGGTGAAATTTAGCACATATAAAGATCAAGAAACACTCCCATTTTATTAAAATTTGATCTTCCTGCCAGCATGTTGGTTTTAAGGCTGATCCTTCTATGATTATGTCAGTAAACTGATTTTCATGATCACAGGAAAATATATATTTTTTCTTTTATTTTGTTTTTAATTTTTGTCACTTTTTATTCTTTTTACTTTCAGGAAAAGAAAGAATCAGATTTGCAATAGGTTGGCACAACCACCTACCATATCTTCTTTAGATTGATACAATAATTGCTGCATGAAATCTTCCTTTGTGAGGGGTTTAAAATACACCTTAAGTCTTTTCCCATTCACAAGGAATATTGAATCTTTCCCATCAATGGTTTTGATTTCTACCGCTCCATTATCAAATATTTTAACCACTTCATAACGTCCCATCCAACGTGCATGGAATTTCCCTTTGAAATGTTTAAATCTGGAATCATAAAGGAGTACCCAATCACCTGGTTGGAATTTCTTTTTCTTGATAGAATTCTCATCCCAATTCTTGCGTTGTTGTTGAACTAATATATTCTACTGAACAACATCCCTTCTAAACTCATCTAACTCATTTAACTATAGTAGACATTGTTGTTGTGCTTCCGAGAGATTTCACCCCAACTGAACTATAGTCCGGAAGGTCTTGATCTGGAACTCAATCTACAAAAGGAATTGTTTCCCATATACCAACTCATATGGTGTGTGTCCCATGATGTTCCTCCAAGTGTTTCGATATGCCCATAAGGATTCCATCAATATGCTGACCCAATCCTTCCTATGCATGTTAACTCTTTTGGTGTGGATGGACTCGATTACCTTGGTTGTAGATTCCACCTGGCGATTTTCTTGCGGGTGATATGGTGTAGATTTCCTGTGTCAAATTTTGTATTGATCCATCACACCCTGTACCAAATTAGAAATAAATTTTTTTCCATTATAAAAAACAATCTCCTTAGGCACACCAAATCTAGTAAATATTTCAGTAAATAAAAAGTTTACAACAACTCTTTTAGTAGCAAAATAAACATCTTTAGCTTCTACCCATTTTGTAACAAAATCCATACAAACCAATATAATATTTTTATTTAAAGATGTCGGGTTTATGGGTCCCATAAAATCAATAGCCCATTTTTCAAAAGGCTCAATCATAACCTGAGGACATAAATACATTTCATTGGTTCGGTTTGGTTGGCCCATTTGCTGACATCTATCACATCGCTTGACGTATTGTTTGGCATCCTTAAACAAGGAAGGCCAAAAATAACCATCTCATAGAATCTTGTATTCAATTATCTTATCAGAAAAATGGCCCCCGCAAGGTTCATCATGAGAAGATTTCAAGATTTCAAACACTTCTTCCTCTCTTACATATCTACAGATAATAAGATCTGGTATGGTGTAAAAGAGATCTCCTTGAACCCAAGAATATGCAACATTTTTTCTGAATGATATTTTACTTTTCACGAGCAGATAAGTGAGGTGGTGTCTTTATAGTAACTAAATAATTACCTATGTTAGCAAAACACAGGGATTTTGTTGATACAAAAAAATATGTTCATTAGGGAAATCATCATCATCAAGAATTACTTCACTAGGATTATTTAATATAGAAATACAGTCGGCTACAACATTGGATTTTCCTAGTCTACAAACAATAGTAAAATTAAATTCCTCAAGAAAAATCATCCACCTAGTCACTCTACTGCTAGTCAATGTTTTATTCATGAAATATTTTATTATATAATGATGAGTATGCAGAAAGACTTGATATCCTATTATGTAGTGTCTGAATTTATTAATAGAAAAAATAACAACTAAAAACTATTTCTCGGTCATTGTATCATTTAGTTCGGCAGGTGACAAGTTTTTACTGATGAAGTAGATAGCATAGGATTGTTTGCTCTCTTCTTGTTCTAAAGTTGTGCCAATGGCAGTATCTGAGGCATAAGATGAAATATGAAAAGGAAGGGACCAGTTAGGCCCTCTCAAAACTGGTGCATGTACTAATTTTTCCTTTAATATCTCAAAATATTGTTGGCAAGATGGGGACGAAGAAAACCCACTATCCTTAACTAATAATTGGAAAAGGGGGTGTTGGCTCGAGGGGTCCTGACCTAGGTTCAGAGGTTAAGGTTTGCCAACAAACCCCTATACTACTGGCCCTTTTGGCAGTGACCTACTTGCGCAGGTCAAAGTATCAGCTGAAGTAGTATGGGTGGGTGCTAGAACCAGGTTTCCACACCTTGAGAGAGGATAGGTGTAATATCCCAAAATAGGGAAAATCTACAACAATAAGAATATCTTAAGATATTCTAAAGTTGGAGCTACAACAACTCATGAACATAATAATGGATTTTAAATGAAAAATATACTCATATTATGTTTTTAAAAATACATAGCCATCAAATGAGTGAAACAATAGCAAAAGAAGAACTTCTACACATTCCCAAGTGGGGAAAATGCAACAAATAGACCCTGAAAAATTTATTTATGAATATATGTGTTTTTACTGGGTGAAATAATTCTTGGTTCCCTTGGAATATGATGTTAGGCCCTCACATACAAAAGGGGATTAGAAAGAAATCCCTTTTGATATGTTAAACAGACCTCCCGGCTTCATATCAGCTCAAAAATAGCCAAATCCCATGACTTATGTTATGCAGAAAATAATGAAGCATGTAAAACATTATTTTATAAGGGTTTATGTAGTATAGTGATAGAATAACATGGATCTGGAACTTTATGGAACGATATGCCAAGAAAATAAAGATCTGACCTCCTTATTGCATTATAAAGCCAACTCGGCAAGGGTTTCATGAAAGTACCATTACAAAAAGAGCATATCTGAATATTCAGCTCAGAAAATGTAGTATTACTGAAAAATTATAGAAATATAACTTAATAATACAAAATAGGGATTCTAATCCCTTCCTCTATCTTTCTGGGAGAAGAGTTCGCCCTTTCCCTAGGAAACTAGCTCAGAAACAAGGGTCTTGACCCTGTTGCAACAACTCTATGAAAAATGACGTAGTTCCTGCAAGGGACTTCACTGTAGGATATGAGGAGTACTATAGCCTGTTTCCAAGATATAAAATATGCTCATAAATCTTCCTAGCTGATCTCTCAAGAGAAGGAAGGCACCTTCTACTGAGAAACATACCCGGAAGTGGTGTAACAAACCTCCACTGCAACACCCTGCAACTCAGCAACATTCTGCTACAGAAATAATGTTGGGACTAAAGAATGGTTCTTTTCCTTAAGCCTAGATGTGGAGCAATACAAGACAAGCTCTCCCAAGATTCCTCTCAAGGGAAGAGGTGGGATTCCCGCTCGGGAACACCCTGTGCTCAATAGCACTACAACCCTGCTATACAGCAAGAGGAAGCCAAGTCTAAACAGACGAGATCAATTGATCAAATAAAAAGCATGAATAAAAAAGGCTCCCATCCTCTCCATATATAGCAATTGAACCTCTCACATTGGGTCCCATCCACATCTGCCATCAAGCTCATGCAAGTTGTCCTCCACCAAAACTGCGCTATCCATCAAGGAAGTTCAATTTATCTAGACAGCTTTGTTGACTTGGTCAAATTTGACTAAATCAACATGATCCCATCTCTGTTCACACCCAAGGGTGCTCAAATTAGCTGCTTATTATTACTCCTTTCACATTAGGATTGTTATTGATCCTTCTAAAGAGGTTAATGGGCTTCCCTACCCATTTACTCACCTACCTAGTGATAAAACAACTCTAATATTCCATTTAGCTTGGAGGCTAAAATTTTGGAATATTACAATATGTAAGGCAAGCAGAGTTGTGTCCAACTTTATAATGACTAAATCACCTATTTCAGAGCCAGATCTATAGGTCTCCTTCGCATCCACGTGCGTAAGGTCAATTATACTACGGTGGTCAACAAATTATATACTTCTAAGACAGTAGTGCAGTATTGCATAAAACATAAAAAAACAGATCCAGATGCAGTAAAAACACTTACACAGTACTTTCGCAGCTTAACACAGAATATGCATAATAAAATGGTTATCAAAAATTCGCATAAATAGTACACATAGATTCAGTTACTCAAACAACCTTTCTTATTCATCAACCCATCATTTCCTTCTTAAAATACCCAAACTCGACCTGCGCACACAGTAGTAGGGTCCGCACACAGTAGGACTTAGGATCTCCACGCATACAACAGTAGGGTCCGCACACAGCAGGAATTAGGATTCCTTTCCCCAAAAACCAAAATAGATATAGTAAGCCACAATTCGTATCAAGAGCTCATTATCTTCTTACCTTACAATTCAAAATGTCCCTCTATTTATAACAATCTAGCCTAATCTTTCCTATGGTCTGAAAATCGTGGTTTGCAGACTCCAGGTCTACCCTTTAACCCATTACAATGCTTTCGGGGCTTTGTACCACCCAAAACCCCTGTGCTAAACAAAATATAATAAAAAATATACAAAATTGGACCAGTTTTGCAGCTTGTAGGAGACCTTGTTCCAACAGTCCCACAACACAATCTTGTGACTCGTCCCGAGTCACTGTGGTGGTGCATTTTCTACCTGCGCACAAAGGGAATTGATGGCTGCGATCATCAGAGGTAACACTTCTTGACTCTACACAGTAGCACTTTGTGCGATGTCTACAATATTCTAGGAGGTTGGTCCTTTAGTTGTCACAGTGACACTCTCTAGTGTCTGAGTTACTTGCTTGATCGCGCCATCTACATTCTGTGAAACCTGGAGGGCTGCGGTAGCCCAAGGTTTCAAACGTTCCGCAATGACGTTTTGTTTACACCGGAGTTCCTAAATCTCATCCTAGAGATCATTTCTGGTCTTCAATCATGCCAAGCGCTGTGTAGGCACCAAGGTAGGCATCATAACTTTGACCTGCTTGAAAGCTTCTTCCTTCTGCCATAAGTCCTGATTGATTTTTCAGAGGACTGAATCGCGCTGGACCTTAGTCCAAAGTTGCATGGCTAACTCTAGAAAATGGGTACCTTGGAAAATCTTCCTTAAAATAACGTTCATCGCTTCAATTACTAGTGTAGGACGCTGGGAGCATACTTGCAGAGGCCTTTTGGGCTGCAATTTGGTCTGCAAGTTGGTGATTTGCTACTCCAGCTATGTCTTGATGGTGTGCATTTCCATCCTAGATGATTTTAGTGTCGCAACCTATTTTTCCACTTTACCTCAAGGCGTGGTTGTGGCCGGGATCTCGTCTATAAACTCTGTGCAGAGCTAGTTGATTATTGTTTTGAGCTCCACCTGCTATGAAACAGCAAGGAGAAAATCTGTGGCCTGCTGTGTGATAGTCTGCTCGGCTGTACAAAGCTATTGGTGTATTTTCTGGTTGCGATGGTTAATCTCCTGGAATACAGTGTTGTGGAGGCTTTTTAAGGCGTCGTGGGGCAACTTAGCCAAGTCCAGCTGGATCCCTGTTCCTGCTTAGATCTAAGTTTCTACTTGTTATTGCCCAAATCCACCTCAGGCTGAAGGAAGGAGGGATTCAGGGTAACACCAAACCACGCTCAGTCTGGTAGCTAGCCCTATTAGAACAGGAGAGGGCTCTCTCCGGGTCAAACTCAGTAAAAATGATCAATAGGGCCTGAGATGACTTAAATGAGTGATAATTTTAGGCTAGGTATATTAATCAAGTAGTTTGGAATGATTTTTTGGGGTCTTTTTGTTGGAAAAAGGAAAAGGCAGCTTGGGCTTGGGGATGAGGCCAAATTCTTGCAGAGTTCAATCTGGGGCAGGGAAGGCAATGGCTTTGATGTCTTAGATTCAATGAATGGATAGAAAATATTGCTAAGGAGCTAAAGAGGGAAAGAAGGTGCAAGGATCCTCTTCAAACGGAAGAAAACATATAAAACTAAACAAAATTTTAAGGCAGAGCACCAGCAAACTAATGAATTCTACCTTAGTTACTCATTTGTTTAATTCAGAAGCAAAGAGAAGGGAAATGGCATACATATAAAATTAATGAAACTTAATGATACATGGAGAACAACATCATCAAAACTCAGAGCCACAAGGATCCCAACAAGTGCTGCAAAACTCTGGTCTTTCCTTTGCCAAAAAGCTGAAATGAATATACAATGAGGTGCCAAACTATTCCCAAAAGTCCAACACTGAAAATGTCTCAGAAAATACAATAGATAAACCATCCTAACCCCTTCCCATGCCTCTAGGGGTCGAGATCATCCTTCTAGGAGCTGTTTCAACCAATTCTAAACATGGAACTGAAATCTAGGCAGCCAAACAACTTGCCTCTATATGCTAGGAAACTGATTCATTCACTTAATTTTCACTTTTTAGTGAATGAATCCTCTAGAACAAGTAAATATGAGCCAAAATTACATCATAGCCACAAAATTACATCAATGTAGATCAATAATTACATGAAGGAGTGAAACTAGTCAAACTAGCCGAATTTCTGAGCTGAAAAGTAAAAATTGGACCAAAATCCTCTATGCGCCGCGCTAGAAAACTCAATGCACCATGCCACTATGAGACTATTTTTGGGGCACTTCTGGAAGTCCAAATTGATCTCATGATAGCTCATTGGAAAGCCCTATCTGTCTGATATCCAACCCAAGTGGAATTTTTCAATTTGGAGCTCATTGGCCCCTCCAAAACTGCAATCTCCCAAGACTGGTTCCTGCTGGTGCAAAAAGTGGCAGAAAGGTCATTTTTGGAGTGTTTTTGACCCTTAAGACCATCCAGAACTTGATGAAATCTCTTAGCCATTTCTGAACATGCATAATTTATCATAAAAAACCAAAAAATATCAATATTCCCTCCATAATATCTCTCAAACATAAGCGCGCGTCGAGTGGCACAACGCGTCGGGCAGAAAAACCTGTTTTGCAACCAAAATTTCAAAAATGACAAAATTCACTCCAAATTTGCTGAAATTTGGAGTGAATGTCTCCCATCATGTCCCATGCTCAGCCAAAGAGGCTTCGGCCAAGATTTGGAGTTGATTAGGCCTTTTTCGCCATTTCAGTGCTCTTCTCAACCTCACCTTCAGGATCTTCATCCTAGCTCTCCAAACGTGTGTGCAGGCCCAATAGTGGTTCTTCATATGTCTGAGCATGTATTTGTCCCTATTGGCCTTCACCAAGAGCTTCTCCAGATGAATGTTAACTCTCATAAGGCAAGTCTCCCGCTCAAATGTTGTCATGTCACCTGGTCTCTTTCGGGCCAATTCACGGTCTTCACGGATTTGCCACAACTCTATGAGTGTCTGTTGATCCTCCAGTTGTTTATTCCGCTGCTCCAAGTAATTTATAACCCACTGATATCTCTGCAATTTCTCGGTGAGTGTGTCGATCTCAGCTTTCTGCTCCTGGATGGTTTCTTTCACATTTGAGCTGGGAGAGCTCGAATCAACATCGATCAATATAAAATCAGTATCCTGGCCTCCTAAGGGGCCCTCATCCTGCATAGGCTTTTTTCCTCTGTCATGTACCTGTGCTGATGTAGAAGGCGAGACCCCTTCCACTCCATGTGGAGATAGTACTCGCACTGCTGTCGAAGGTAACGAGACCCCTTCCACGCCATGTGGAGATAGTACTCGTTGTGCTGCTGCAAATAAGGCTCTGGCGCCTCTCTTATAGGTAACACACACTGGAACACTGATAGGCTCTGTCTCAGGAACCTCACACTGATGTGAAGGCTCACCTACATCATGAAAAATCTCTGGAGGAGGCTGAGGGGCTGTAAAGAAGTCACGAGAAATGAACTCCTCCCATGGAATACCCTGCAATCCAAGCTGATGCACCACAATCATCTTGATGAGCGCATAATGATAAATGATGTTATGTTGCTGCTCTGGAGTCTTCTCCTGCACAAGGGTAGTCATCCACTCTATGTTTTGGCACATGAAGTATGGAATATTCATCAGTCTCACTCTCGTGAAATGCATCAACAGTCGGATGTGGTATGCATAAAGGCGTGAGAATCTACCCTCGCAACTGAAGTATCTAATGATGAGCTTCATTAATGGCGCATAGGACTCCTTCAGAAACCGGAACGGGAATACCCTGCTGAGCTACCTCAAATATCCAGGCCTGATGTAAGGTTCATAATATGCTCTATCCAGCTTTTGTCTCTTATTCCACTCCTCACCTATGTTTGGTATCCCGGTTGCCTCAGAAATGGTTTCTGGTGTCAGGGTGAAGTTCACTCTAGCAAGGTTTACATTACCATCACACAAATGTAGGACAAATAAGCAAACCAACTCCTGATGATGCTGAATCTGAGCAATCATCTCACAATACTGAAAACATGAATGTTGCTGAAAGCATGCCATTGCAAGCGGGCAGGCCTACAATTGAGTCAAGGAAGTGGGCTCTTCTCTGACGTGCCTGCCACTTTTATGAGACCTCCTCGGTACATTTAGCTCTGCGGTTGAGTCATTGTCCTGCTCATATTCTTGCTCATGTGATGAATTAGGTCTCTGACATGGTGCTTTGCAATGTGTATAACAAGTATATGCTGATAGATGTGGTGAAAATAAGAGTTTGTCTTTCAATACCAAATATGTCAAATATGTACCAAGTATGAAATGAAAGACTGTGGGGAAATATTACATTGGGTATAATGGACTGTCAAGTGAAATTTGAGTGTAAGGACAGTCACTTGACTGCTTGGGAACTTTCGGGATTTGGGGATTTTATAAGTGATACGGGAGTGGGAGATGGTGATGGGAAATTTAGTTTTTGAGATAGGTGTAAATGAAATGACAAGATATACTTAAACTATGTGAAGTCGAGGATATAGGGACAGTCCTTGAATGCTTTGGGAAGTGGTAATTTATAAATGATATATAGGAAGGGAAGTGATAGAAAGTGGTAGGGTTTGAGAATGAAACATGGGAATAAAGAGTATAAGTAGTTTGGGACAGAGGGAAAAAGGAGAAGGACTGTGATAACAGTATGACAGTGATGGGAAGATGAATGAACAATGGAGTGAGAACATTTAGCACCAATAGTCAATTTTCAACACTTCATTTCAAACCCTAAGGGAGCAGACTTTGACATGGATATAGGGTTTGTTTTTCACCAACCAAAACCCTCATATTTTGCCTTCAAACACACCAAGCACGACTTAAAATCAATGGGCAAGAGTTTCAACTTACTTGGAGCAGGAAAAATTTGAGTCGATTTAGTTTTTTGATGAAAATTTGATGAATTCAAGCCTATCGGCTCTGTGCGCCATGCACAAGCCCAGTGCGCCACGTCCTATGGATGCGCTGCGCCAGTGGAAAAATGCACTGTGGCAAACCGTCAAATGTGTCGCGCTGCCTGTGTGCATCGCACGCTTACCCAATGCGCCGCGCAGAATCTCAACACAGTCTTGGCTTTGAAAATTACAGTTTCTCTCTTCCACAGCTTGGATCGGCTTTCACATGATCTCTTGAATGAAAATGACATTGATACACATATAAATATCTTCATAAAGACATGGCTTTGATTTTCTCTTTGTAAGACCCACTTTTGTAATGTTTCAACATTGACATTTCTTCACTTTTAATAGAACTCTGTTCTTCAAGTTTTCTGTTTGACTTTTAGTTGAATTGATGGCTTTCTTGGTTGATTTTTTGCAGGGATGGTGGCATTTGGACTTCGACAAAGGATGACCAGAGGCTGTATTTGAAGTACTTCATGGCAGAAAAATTTAAAAATACATATTTATTACAGACAATTAATTGAAAATTTCTTCTTCAAAACAGAGTTTTGAAGAAGAAACATCCTCGAGCATTGTTAATGATGAAAATATTGAAATGAAAACTTATTGAAGACATCCTCATGGCCTGCGGGCATTATTTGACATTCTGAAGACCAAACCCTAGACCTAGTGACTGAAAGACTCTTTTTTCGACCACAAGACCATCTATGACTGTAAATGAATGAAATCAACTTTAATGAATTTTGATAAATTTTGACCGACCCAGCAGGTACAAACATGAGGGAGAATGAGAGAACAAAGCCCTTTCGTTAGATGATGGGATGCCCCTAACGGAATGCAGATGAATGAGCAGAATGAGACACCTAAAAATGAAATGCAATAAGAGAAATGATCTCTGACGGAGGAATGTAAAGACCGACTCTAACATTGGCTCCAATGGGGATGGTAGCTCCTGGGAGGTGCCAAGAACAGCAGATCTCTGGGAGAGATAGACAGTGCCTTCGTCCATTGGGCTATGGAGTCCATTATTTTGATAAATCAACTCAATACTGTTGATTGAATTTATTTGACTGACTGACTCAATTTTTAAAACAGAAATGACTGAACCAAACCGACTAGACAAACTCAAACCGAAACTGAAATCCTTCTTCAGAGTTATAGCCTTCACTTCGGGCCCCAGACTGAAGAAAAGACCACAGTGCACACTTGCAATGAAATTGAAATAAATTATATGTACAATGAGAATATGATCAGCAGAAAATATCTTAGAAATGGTACCGCTTGAGCAGCCGACCATTGACCGGCCCTCCTGGACAGTCTTCACCGTTCATCTCCTTCAAAAGAAAGGCGTTCTGACCTCGATATGCTGCAATCTTAAATGGACCTTTCCAGAGATTTTCAAACTTACCGTGTTTACCTTTGTCCTCATTCCTAGCATCCCACTTCAGCACCAATTCCTCCAATTAGAATTTATCTGCCTTCGCTTTCCTGTCATAGATCTTCTTGATTCTCTCCTGCAACTTGAATGTATTCTGGAAAACCTCTTCTCTCGTTTGCTGCAAATGAATCATCTGATTTATCCTTCTCTGCATATGGCTTTCTTCACTACCAGCTTCCTGAGGAAGCTTGACCACCGAAACAACAAGAGAGGTAGGAAACACTGTATCCACTCCATAAACTAACTCAAAGGGGGACATACCAATGGACTTCTTTTGACTCACCCGATCAGCCCATAGCGCATTGACCAGCTTCTTATGCCAACTCTTCTTATTTATGTCCAACAACTTTTTAATGATGTTGACTAGAGATTTATTGGAAGATTCTGCCAAACCGTTGCCTTGCGGATGATAGGTGGTTGAATGCCCCAAAATGATTTTATACTTGGCACAAAACTTAATCATCTTCCTTGATTTAAAAGGTGCTGCATTATCAGTGATCAATTTATTTGGGCAACCAAAACGAGACAAAATGTTGTTCTCAAGGAAAGAAATGATTACCGAATCGGTAGCCTGCCTTGTGGGAACTGCTTCGATCCATTTCGTGAAGTAATCATTCGCTTTTAGGATCCATCTATGCTGTCCTGAAGAAGGAGGATGGATTTCCCCAATGAAATCCAAACCCCACTGCTGAAAAGGGGTGCTTACCTCAGTAGGTTTAAGCGGCAAAGTCTGTAATTTTTGTCTTCCTTCAAAAATCTGGCACTCATGGTAGCCTTTGACTATTTTATACACATCAGCAAACAATGTCGGCCAATAGTATCCTGCTCTCAAAATCTTATTGGCTATTTTTTTCCAAAAATGGTGACCCTCGCAGTCTCCTTTATGGAAATCCTCCATTACCTTCTTCGCTTCTTCTTCCACCAAACAATTTAACAAAACACCACCCGGATCTTTCCAATAAAGTGCAGAAATAAAAATACAAAATTTTGCACCCTTCAGTTTCAGAGTTCTACCTTTGTTTCTAGTCATGTCGGGCGGTGATGAAAATTTTTGAAGAACATACACGATATCTGAATACCATGGGGAAACAATAAAAATTTCCGATACCTGAAGTGGCGAATTATCCTCATCCTCATCAAACATAGCAGCAATCAGATTTATGTCTAGCGCATGCAAATTCGATTCAGCCATAAGCTTCACCAGCCCCTGTCCCTTGATAAGCTTCGTGGGCCTTATCTCTACATCATACTCCAGCAAAGCTGCAATCCACTTGCCTCGTCTTCCTTCCGGATCAGTCTGTACTAAAACATCTTTCACAGCAGCATTAGGAACATAAGCCAAAATATGGGAATGAAAAATGTATACCCGGAAATCTTTTAATGATTTTACTAGTGCCAGAGCTTTCTTCTCGATGATGTTGTACTTCAAGGCTGCCTCTCTTATAGTTCGACTGAAAAAAGCTATTGGCTTCTCATGCCCATCTCTTTTCTGCATTAACACAGCTGCCATGGTATGCTCCGAAGAAAAGGAAAACAAGATAAAATCTTGGGTGTAATCCGGGCTGATTAACACCGAAGCTGTAGATAGTGCCAACTTCACTAAATTAAAGGACTTTACCGCCTCTTCAGTCCACTTCACTTGGCTGTCCTTTTTCAGCATATTTGTTATCTCTCTTAAATGTTCAGCAAGGTTAGGGACAAAACGGCGTAAGAAGTTCATCTTACCATTAAAATAATGAATCTCCTTCTTATTCCTGGGAGGGTCAATTTGCTGAATTGCTTCAACACGTGCTGGATCAATACGAATGCCATCTTTTGAAATAATGTGACCAAGTAATTTGCATTCATCCATGGCAAACAAGCTCTTTTTTGGATTAAGCGAGACACCATATTTTCTGCACTTTTGAAAAACAACTTTCAAGTGATACATATGCTCTTCATCTGAATTGGAAAAGACCGTCAAATCATCAAGGTATATAACAAGGAAAACATCTTTCTCATTCGAAAAAGCCATGTCCATCGCCCGCTGGAAAGTCGCACCAACATTCTTCAAACTGAATGGCATCTTGGCATAGTGGAAAGTTCCCCACGGAGTGGTGAACGCGGTTTTGTCTCAGTCGTCATCATGGACCAAAATTTGGTTATATCCAGAATAACCATCGAGTAGTGACATGCGAGATGCTCCAACTACTCATTGCAGTATATGATCCATCTTAGGTAATGGATAATTGTCCTTCAATGACGCCTTGTTCAAATTTTTGAAATCAATACACAACCGAATCTCACCTATCTTTTTCTGCACTGGCACTAAATTAGAAATCCAATCAGAAAATCTAATGGGAACAATGATTCCTGCTTTGTACAACCTGTTTACCTCCTTCTCAATTGATGGCAGCAATTTCGGGTTGATTCTTCTTAACTTCTGTCTGAAAGGCTTCTGATTAGGCTTGATTGGGATAGTGTGCTGAATTATATTGGTATCATACGTCTTTAAATATGAGTAATCCCAAGTGAAAGCATCAGCAAATGAAGACAAAAAACTAACATATTTTGCCTTTACCTTCGGTGGCAATGATTTGGATAACTTCACGATTTTGGGGTCTTCAGTTGTTCCAATATTTACGTCTTCGACTCCTTTTTCAGTCGGTCGTAAGATTGGCTTTTTAGCCACATCATCCTGATCGAAGAGCTCTTCTAAAGGTATCAAACCTTTAGGAATAACGTTATATTTCAGCTGCAACACTTACATTTGATTTACTTGCATGTATGCTTCACTATCATCATATTCTACATCAATTGAGGTATCTTTGAACTTACCTTTACTTTGCAGAAAATCATTAATCTCATCATCATCTTGGAAAACTTGCCAACATCTTTGATTATCCGGGATGGTAGGACGGTGCTTCACATGGATTTAGAACTTATTACTTGAATTCATTGGGATCTTCAAGTTACTTGCTGCCTTAGCAAGTGCATCTGCAATTCCATTTTGAATGCGAGGAATACAAGTCAAAGTATAATCTGAAAACTGCTTCAAAATATCCAGAACAACATTACAGTAAGCCCGCATCCGAGGATGTTTCGTTTGATATTCACCCTTTACTTGCTTAATCACCAATTTGGAGTCGCCATAGACTAAAATTCTCTTAGCATTCAGCGTTCTAAGAATTTTTAGGCTAGAAATCATAGCTTCGTACTCAGCCTCATTGTTTGAACAATCAAATGCTAATTTGTAAGAACATACCCGTACATTTCTCGGTACCTTATTTGGAGCGGAAAAAAGGACTGTGTACCCAAATACCAATCCCAACACCATCATTTCCCACTGCACCATCGAAATCCATGGTCCATAGACCCTCTTCATCATCTTCTAAGTGCTGAAATTGTGCTAGCTCTATTTTTTTTGCTTGTTGTCCACTATCTTTAGCTGATTGCTCAACTGTGCTTTCTGGTTTTTGCCTTTCTTTCTGCAAAAACTCTCTGAAATTCTCGGTAATCTCTGGAATCTCTTCTCCTTGAACTAACTAACTATCTACATCATTGAAACTATCGGCACACAAAACAAAAGATTCTAAATCTATATGTACATAATTAATCGGATGATTGACCGGTTTCTCCTTGGTTGTAATCATATACTTCATTTTTTGTTCCCGGTACAAATTTCTCATTTGACCAAACACTGGAGTCGTTGCATAGGAGAAATATAATTGTAATGTCCCTTTCAATTTTGCTCCCCAAGATCTGGAAAGAAACATACCAAACCTGGGAGGAATGTCTGCTACCACAACGTCCATCAAAACATTCTTTGTGGGAATCTGATCCAAACTAACAACCAAGTCTTTAATGAGCCCAATACATCTCACTCTGCTAGAATCAAATGAATAAAGATCATGGTACTTCCTTGTGATTTCTAAACCCAACTTCTCCATGATTTCCTTCGGCATGAGATTATGGGAAGCACCGGAATCAAACATGGCATTATGCAACACAAACTCATGCAATCGAAGACTGATATAAAAAGGAGGCACTTCGTTATCTAGAGACTCACCATCTAAAGCTGGTCCAAATATCAGTTCAGGTTGATCATCTTCAATATTCACCATATCAGACATGGGATCAAAATTCAAATTTTTGGAAACTTGACCTCTATAACTGTTGTTCTTCATTAGTTCAGTCAAGGGAATGGATACCTTTAACTTAGAAATTTCATTCTCCAAACTAAAGGCTGAAGTCTTTTCGATCTATTTGGCTAGAACATCTTTCTTTTCATCCTTCTCCCTCGATGTAATTGGCTGATTTAATTTTTCTGCTGATGATGACTTGGTGGCAGCGGGATCAACTATCTCTTTTGCTTTCTTTTGTGCAACAGGTGAATCATTTTTAGGTGCTGAAACTTCATTTCTCTTTTGGATTGGATTGACAGGTACATCTCTGTTTCTAAGAGAATATTTCTTCTGCTGGGCTGGCAAAGCATTCATATAACCTCTCTAATACTCATCTGAATGTTCCTCAAGAGTTGCATCATTAGCCAAGATAAAATCCTCATCTCTTTGTACCGCTGAACTTTGTGCATACTCCTCATCTTCAGTGATATAAATGGGAAAATCATCAGGAGTAAAGAAATGATTTTCCTCCCCTACTACATCATCTTCATCATTTGAATCCTGACCAACAAAATTCTGCTGGAGAGGTTTCTTTACTTGCTACTGGACTGCTGGTTCTTGTGCTTGTTGTTCTCGTTGTTTGATCCTGAATTGGGGCTGCTGCTGACCACGAAAATTGGGATTTTGAATCTGCGGTTCGGGATGATCAAGTGTGAACCTTTCGAACATTTTTTCCACTTTGCGAAGTAGCTGATCTGATGTAGATGTAGAAGCTTCTTCCTTTATTACAACTTTCCTTTCTGCTTTCAATCTAGCTCTCTTGTCATTCAAATTCGCCTCAACACTCACCGCAATTTTCTGCATGTCTTCTAAGGTGGGCGGATCTCTGTCTCGTAATGAATAGGCCATCTCCGGATCAAAACCATCTGGGAATTTTAACAAAGCTGACTTCTTAGAAGGCCTCAAATCATCAAGAATTGCATTATAAACCACATTAAATCTGATAATATAGTCTTGGACGGACTCACCAGCATTGTGCTTGATCTTGGTATACTCAGAAGTAATTTGAAGTGGATCTTTCTTCATTTCCCACCGATCTAGAAACTGTCTCTGAAGCTCTTCTAATGTATTAATACTTCTAGGCTGTAAAGCTCTGAACCACTTGGGTACCTCACCTCCAAAAGTTTGCACAAACAACCTCATGGTGACATTATCTTCATCAATTTCATGGAGATCAAAGAATTATGTCATTCTATCAATATGCTACTGAGCGGGCACACTTTGAGGAGTACCATCAAACAATGGGATTTTACTCTGATAATTAGCGGGCATGGGATCCAAGTTTTGGGGCAAGACAAGAGGTGCAAATCTAGCAGCCATTGCTCTTGGCGGATTTATGATCTGTCTTGGAGAAACGGGAGGAGTAGGAGCAGTAGATGTACGAGGTGTATGTGGTGGGGATGGAGGAGGAAATACTGCAGATTGCTAATCAGATATAGATGGTTGCACGGGAATGGTAGGAATGAAAGGAGGCTCGACATGAACTTGCGAATCAGAAGTAATTGTTGATGGACCAAGAGTTTCAGAAGCAGATTCGATAAAATCAGGAATATTCTTTGCCACAATAAAGTTTTGGATGTTCAAGATGTAACTATCAATGGATCTATTAGCTTGTTCAATCTCAAGATACTTAATAAACTCGGGATTTATGACAGTAGAACCAGTAGCACTTTCAGACTTAGTTTCAAACAACGACAGCTCGAATTGATCATCAAACTAAATATCTTCAAGGAATTCAAATACAGTAGGGCATGAATGAGATTTAAACAAAGGGATCACGGGACTTTCTCGACGGAGGATTCTTGAAATAAGATTGGGATTCTCATACACTGGAGGCGGATCAGGATTGGGATTAGCTCTTGTATGTCTTCTGAAAGCCAGTGTGTTGATCTATTCAAAAATCAAAGGACAAAACCGATCTATTTCAGCCTATCAAATTCTAGACTCAATCACCCAAAAGTCCAGAACGATATAATATACTGGGGTAATTCACAATTCAAATGTCACGTTCACAAGCTAAACCATAGATTGACTGAAGCAGCGTTTATCTACTTCCTCTAATGCAAAGAAAAAGTGTTTCGAAAGCTACTTGGCGTAACTTCAGACTCTGTCTATAAATTATGAAACAAATAACACCAAAAAGCAAACCATTTTCTCCCCAGTATGGTCACCACTATGTTATTTCCCAAATCCACCTCAGGCTGAAGGAAGGCGGGATTCAAGGTAACACCAAACCACGCTTAGTCTGGTAGCTAGCCCTACCAGAACAGGAGAGGGCTCTCTCTGGGTCAAAGTCAGTAAAAATGATCAATAGGGTCTGAGATGACTTAAATGAGTGCTAATCTTAGGCTAGGTATATTAATCAAGGAGTTTGGAATGATTTTTTGGGGTTTTTTTGTTGGAAAAAGGAAAAGGCAGTTTGGGCTTGGGGATGAGGCCAAATTCTTGCAGAGTTCAAGCTGGGGCAGGGAAGGCAATGGATTTGATGTCTTAGATTCAATGAATGGATAGAAAAGACTGCTAAGGAGCTGAAGAGGGAAATAAGGTGCAAGGATCCTCTTCAAACGGAAGAAAACATATAAAACTAAACAAAAGTTTAAGGCAGAGCACCATCAAACTAATGAATTCTACCTTAGTTACTCATTTGTTTAATTCAAAAGCAAAGAGAAGGGAAATGGCATACATATAACATTAATGAAACTTACTGATACATGGAGAAAAACATCATCAAAACTCAGAGCCACAAGGATCCCAACAAGTGCTGCAAAACTCTGGTCTTTCCTTTGCCAAAAAGCTGAAATGAATATAGAATGAGGTGCCAAACTATTCCCAAAAGTCCAACCCTGAAAATGTCTCAGAAAATACAATATATATACCATACTAACCCCTTCCCATGCCTCTAGGGGTTTATCTCATCCTTCTAGGAGTTGTTTCAACCAATTATAAACATGGAACTGAAATCTAGGCAGCCAAACAACTTGCCTCTATATGCTAGGAAATTGATCCATTCACTTAATTTTCACTTTTTAGTGAATGAATCCTCTAGAAAAAGTAAATATGAGCCAAAATTACATCATATCAAAAAAATTACATCAATATAGATCAATAATTACATCAAGGAGTGAAACTAGTCAAACTGGCCGAATTTCTAAGCTGAAAGTAAAAATTGGACCAAAATCCTCTATGTGCCGCGCCATAAAACTCAATGCGCTGTGCCACTTTGAGCCTGGTTTTAGGGCACTTCCTGAAGTCTAAATTGAGCTCATTATAGCTCGTTGGAAATACCTGTCTATATTCTATCCAACCCAAGTGGAATTTTTCAATTTGGAGTTCATTTTCCCCTCCAAAACTGCAATCCCCCAAGACTGGTTCCTGCTGGTGCAAAAGGTGGCAGAAAGGTCATTTTTGGAGTGTTTTTGACCCTTAAGACCATCCAGAACTTGATGAATCTATCAGCCATTTCTGAAAATGCATAATTTATCATAACAAACCCAAAAATATCAATTTTTCCTCCAGAATATCTCCCAAACGTAAGCGCGCGTCGAGTGGCGCGACGTGTCGGGCAGAAAAACCTGTTTTGCAACCAAAATTTCAAAAATGACAAAATTTACTCCAAATTTGCTGAAATTTGGAGTGAATTTCTCCCATCATGTCCCATGCTCAGCCAAAGAGGCTTCGGCGAAGATTTGGATTGGATCAGGCCTTTTTCGCCATTTCAGTGCTCTTCTCAACCTCGCGTTCAGGATCTTCATCCTAGCTCTGCAAATGTGTGTGCGGGCCCAATAGTGGTTCTTCATATGCCTGAGCATGTCTTTGTCCCTATTGGCCTTCACCAAGAGCTTCTCTAGATGAATGTTGACTCTCGTAAGGCAAGTCTCCCGCTCAAATGGTGTCATGTCACCTAGTCTCTTTCGGGCCAATTCACGGTCTTCATGGATTTTCCGCAACTCTATGAGTGTCTGTTGATCCTCTAGTTGTTTATTCCACTGCTCCAAGTAATTTATAACCCACTGAGCTCTCTACAATTTCTCGGTTAGTGTGTCGATCTTAGATTTCTGCTCCTGGATGGTTTCTTTCACATTTGAGCTGGGAGAGCTCAAAGCAACATCGATCAATATAAAATCAGTATCTTGGCCTCCTGAGGGGCCCTCATCCTGCATAGGATTTTTTCCTCTATCCTGTACTTGTGCTGATGTAGAAGGTGACACCCCTTCCACTCCATGTGGAGATAGTACTCACACTGCTGTCGAAGGTAACGAGCCCCTTCCACGCCATGTGGAGATAGTACTCGTTGTGCTGCTGCAAATAAGGCTTTGGTACCTCCCTGATAGGTAACACACACTGGAACACTGATAGGCTCTGTCTTAGGAACCTGAAACTGATGTGAAGGCTCACCTACATCGTGAACAATATCTGGAGGAGGCTGAGGGGCTGTAAATAAGTCATGAGAAATGAACTCCTCCCATGCAATGCCCTGCAATCCAAGTTGATGTACCATAATCATCTTGATGAGCGCATAATGATAAATGCTGTTATGTTGCTGCTCTGGAGTCTTCTTCTGCACAAGGGTAGTCATCCGCTCTATGTTTTGGCACATGAAGTATGGAATATTCATCAGTCTCACTCTCGTGAAATGCATCAACAGTCGGATGTGGTATGCATAAAGGCGTGAGAATCTACCCTCGCAACTGAAGTATCTAATGATGAGCTTCATTAATGGCGCATAGGACTCCTTCAGAAACCGGAACGGGAATACCCTGCTGAGCTACCTCAAATATCCAGGCCTGATGTAAGGTTCATAATATTCTCTATTCAGCTGTTGTCTCTTATTCCATTCCTCACCTATGTTTGGTATCCCGGTTGCCTCAGAAATGGTTTCTGGTGTCAGGGTGAAGTTCACTCCAGCAAGGTTTACATGACCATCACGCAAATGTAGGACAAATAAGCGAACCAACTCCTGATGATGCCGAATCTGAGCAATCATCTCACAATACTGAAAACATGAATGTTGCTGAAAGCATGCCATTGCAAGCGGGCAGGCCTGCAATTGAGTCAAGGAAGTGGGCTCTTCTTTGACGTGCCTGCCACTTTTATGAGACCTCCTCAGTACATTTAGCTCTGCAGTTGAGTCACTGTCCCGCTCATGTTTTTTCTCATGTGATGAATTTGTCTCTGACATGGTGCTTTTCAATGTGTATAACAAGTATATGCTGATAGATGTGGTGAAAATAAGAGTTTGTCTTTCAATACCAAATATGTCAAATATGTACCAAGTATGAAATGAAAGACTGTGGGGAAATATTACATTGGGTATAATGGACTGTCAAGTGAAATTTGAGTGTAAGGACAGTCACTTGACTGCTTGGGAAATTTCGGGATTTGGGGATTTTATAAGTGATATGGGAGTGGGAGATGGTGATGGGAAATGTAGTTTTTGAGATAGGTGTAAATGAATTGACAAGATATACTTAAACTAGGTGAAGTCAAGGATATAGGGACAGTACTTGAATGCTTTGGGAAGTGGGAATTTATAACTGATATGAACGAAGGGAAGTGATAGAAAGTGGTAGGGTTTGAGAATGAAACATGGGAAGAAAGGGTATACGTAGTTTGGGACAGAGGGAAAAAGGAGAAGGACTGTGATAACAGTATTACAGTGATGGGAACATGAATGAACAATGGAGTGAGAGCATTTAGCACCAATAGTCAATTTTCAACACTTCATTTCAAACCCTAAGGGAGCAGACTTTGACATGGATATAGGGTTTGTTTTTCACCAACCAAAACCCTCATATTTTTCCTTCAAACACACCAAGCACGACTTAAAATCGATGGGCAAAAGTTTCAACTTACTTGGAGTAGGAAAAATTTGAGTTGATTTAGTTTTTTGATGAAAATTTGATGAATTCAAGTCTGTCGGTTCTGTGCGCCGCACACAAGCCCAGTGAGCTACGCCCTGTGGATGCACCGCACCTGTGGAAAAATGCACTGTGGCAAACCGTCCAATGTGTCGCGCTGCCTGTGTGCATCGCACGCTTACCCAATGCGCTGCGCAGAGTCTCAACACAGTCTTCGCTTTGAAAACTACAATTTCGCTCTTCCACAGCTTGGGTCGGCTTTCACATGATCTCTTGAATGCAAATGACATTGATACACATAGAAATATCTTCATAAAGACATGGCTTTGATTTTCTCTTTGTAAGACCCACTTTTGTAATGTTTCAACATTGACATTTCTTCACTTTTAATACAACTCTGTTCTTCAAGTTTCCTGTTTGATTTTTAGTTGAATTGATGGCTTTCTTGGTTGATTTTTTGTAGGGATGGTGGCATTTGGACTTCGACAAAGGATGACCAGAGGCTGTATTTGAAGTACTTCATGGCAGAAAACTTTAAAAATACATATTTATTACAAACAATTAATTGAAAATTTCTTCTTCAAAACAGAGTTTTGAAGAAGAAACATCCTCGAGCATTGTTAATGATGCAAATCTTGAAATGAAAAATTATTGAAGACATCCTCATGGCCTGCGGGCATTATTTGACATTCTGAAGACCAAACCCTAGACCTAGTGACTGAAAGACTCTTTTTTTTACCACAAGACGATCTATGACTGTAAATGACTGAAATCAACTTTAATGAATTTTGATAAATTTTGACTGACCCGGTAGGTACAAACATGAGGGAGAATGAGAGAACAAAGCCCTTTCGTCAGATGATGGCATGCCCCTAATGGAATGCAGGTGAATGATCAGAATGAGACACCTAAAAATGAAATGCAATAAGAGAAATGATCTCTGACGGAGGGATGTAAAGACCAACTCTAACACTACCAAGGTAGCGCTAGGTACAAAACATAGACGACTTTCGTTTGTAACTATCGTAGTACTGCTAGTTACCAAAGGAGTTTGTGCCTGGTCGACGCTGGTATGTAGCGTATCTGTTTTCAATTGAAGGGCGCGGAGCTCAGCCTAGAGGGTGTCAAGCGCAACCTTCTGTTGTGCCCCTATGGCTACCCACTTTTCTTCTGTAGCCATTGTGATTGCTTCCACGATTTTCTCGAGGTCACCATCAGTTAATGTGACCGTTGCATCATATTGTGTGCGGTGGGCCCACTATTTCTTTCAGGATCCTGGTGCTGGCTCACCGGACCGCTTCGTACCATGGGGAGGGGTGGTATCTTTGTCATACCCTACCTGAGTCTTGGCCGCAGTGGTCTATGGCAGCTATGTATCCTTACTTGTGGCTATGTATGAGCCTGTCTGGCTAGGCTCTGTGGTCTCCCCATGAGTGGCTGTGAAGCCTTTTTTCTAGGCAGAGGACCATAGCGAGATCAACAGGTCAATTTCTTCATTTGCTACCATATCTGGAAGTGCCATCCATGTCTTATTATTGAGGCTGTGGATCTTAATATGGTTCATGGTAACTTGGAATGTTGCAACACTTTTATATTTGTCATATACCGTCAGGGACAGCTGGGGTCAGGAATTTATGGCTATTTCCACGCTGCTCTGGAAGAGGACCCAGAAAACTTTGTTATCCTTAATGCACTGCACATCCTTAAATTCCCATAAATGAGCATATCGAGCTCCTTCAAATATTACTGGGGGGAGCTCAGGGAGGACCAACCCCTCAGGGTGTCAGAGGCGACTAGTGTTATAAGGAGAAATAACCATGAATAGTAGAAGGATTTCCCCTGCTCCTGGGATTCGCGGACATTAGCCAGAAATTCATAACATAAATATTGAGCCCAATTTAAAGAGACTCCCTTTGCACACTGGCCTGCTAACTGAATAACATAGGCAGGGATGGTCACAACCTGGCACTTCCTCATTAGCTTATAGGCTAAGAGTCTAGTACCCATCTGGGTAGCCAGATCATTGATATTATGGATCAGAAAGCCTTGCTTATTACAACTCAAATTGTAGGTCTTTCACAAAAATGTAATGGTGGCTACGTCGTACTTCTTGCCTACCTTCTCCAGTGGGTGCAGCCCTTGCATAGGAAGGCTTGTAATATTGTGGATCAATGCAGCATCAATAGATACTCTTTCCAAATCCATAAGTAGCCATCGTGAATTAGGCTAAGCAACTGACAGGCCAACTGATATGTGACATTGTAATGGCCAAAATGGGGCATCTGGAGTAGATTCAAGAGTCCATAACTGGCAAAGCCACATACCCAGTGCTGAGGGACCATCGTGATCCCACCATTTTTACGAATCGTATCGAAGTACAACACAGGGGAAAACTCGGGGAGGGTTTCAGAGTCTGCCAAGTCGTGATCATCCATCTTGACCTCATGGAGTCTTCCATAAGGATCACTGAGCACAGGGAAATCTCCTGGGGTTAGGAGGGTTTGCAAATAGGTGACCAAGACATCCAAGTTTTTTGGTGTTCGTGTGGACGATCTACATGGGCGAACGAAGGGGGGTAACCAATTGATCGGATTAGCAGGAAGAGCTCCATCCTGCACATCTTGATCCAGATGAGATGCCTGTGGGGACTTGGCATGCCTTGGAGAAGTCCTAGGCTTCTCAGTAGCCCATTTCGCAGCTTTCGGGGCTTTTCCTAAGCCTTGTGCTTTCTCTTTTCCTATCCTCATGACCGGCGTAGAGGGAACTTATTGCAGTTCAAACTCAACTTCCATTATCTCCTCAATGTCAGACCCTGTTGGGGCTGAAGGTTCGGTAGGGTTAGTGGCTGCCATCCTTGCATGAAAGATAAATCCCAGCCCTGGGTGACTACTATCAGACAGAACAGGCTGACCATACATGATAGGGATAGTGCAAATACGAGAAATATGATTGTTGAAGTTCTTCCGAGAGAAAATGGTGAGGGCAAGCTATGCAAGTGAGATGGAACGTTTGGCTGAAATATCCAGCCCCTTCTATAATACCCATAATCATGCAACGGTAAGGTAAACTTTATCGGAGATGTCTCCCCTAGGAAACGGTAAAAAATCCCCAAAAGGTGCTTCATTAAATGCGTGGAGGCCGCTCATTTTAATGGTAACTTTTTCTTTTTACCAATTGTCACCATTTCAATGGCTAGTTTTCGCATCCCCTCTGTGCTTGGCCTATTTTCTATGCTAGGGTCAATCATCTTCATCTTTCGCGCATCCTCCCCCAACACAGGCTTTCTTTCTAGGTAACTTATGACCGACGACAAAGTATCCTGACATCTGTTATTCCCAGAGAACCTTACCGTCAGTGTAAGTGAGGTTTTTAGAGGGGCTATAGTTATAGCATATTTCTGAATGAGCCTCCTGTAATAACCAGTGTGATCAAGGATTAACCGCAACTATTTTTTTTTTGTCAGAGCTGCCAGATAGATGAGAGCTCTGATTTTTGTACCGATAGTAGGTGTAGAGTGCATTTCAGTGCTCCGTGGTCGAATCAGTTTGGTGCCCACGTGCAACCTTGAGTTGGAAGTAGCTCGTGGGTCAGCCTAACCTTCTTCTAGGGTTAGGCCGCAGTAGTCGATTATCCTTGGCTCCTTCAGGTCCCACGTGGGTAGTTCAGGTGCCATATACAAGTGCGATTTACTCCATGCTATCGTGTCAGTATCCTACGGAGCTTCTGGTCCTTCGAAGCGTAGGGTAAACATAGCGTGACACTCTTCCCAATCCTAGAATGCTTCCTTTTGGGTGTCCCACCATCGTGGAGTGTTCTTACGCATGGCTATTTTAATAGCCCATGGCCTTTGTTCCCTTGGGACCGCAACTTCGAATACTTGTAAGAATTCCTTAACATTAGCTGAGCCGTAAAAGTAAGGTAGATCCCTTACCTCTGAGGAGACACAGCGGAAATCCTTTGTGACTTAAAGAAAACGCAGTGCAGAGACATAATGTAACAAGTTCTGTCAATTCTCTATCTCCTCATCGGGATCAGATAAGCATTCATTATCCTCCTCCCCACAAATTACTTCATCCATTTTTGGGTTGACCGCATCTGGTGCAGTTAACTTATAGATATAATCCATATCTTCCTCTTTAGGTACTGGTTCAGTGTACGGTTACCTTCCGCAGGGTCTAATGGTACTATCACACTTGTATCGTTATTTCCAAACACCGTGCTTCTCTTTTCTATATTAATTATACCACCCATGTTGATGGCCCAATCCAATCCTAGTAGCACAGGGTAGGGGTTCGCATCTTCTACAATCTGAATGACTTCAAGGTCAGCCCAGACCTTAACCCCTGCGATATCTACCATAATCCTTGATAGCCTCCCCAAAGGTACAATCTTATGTTGATTAGCCATGTATAGCTGGATAGTGGACCATTCCAACTTTGGTTCGCCCATTCATTGTCAAGTTTGTTTAGGTAATACATTGGCATCTGATCTGAGGTCCAAAATAACCCGGTCCATCTCGTAATCGTTGATTTGTGCCGCCAACCGCATCTCCCTCCCAGTGTGTTTCTTATCTTTATATATTTTATGGACACCCTTAATATTGGGGGACACGGTAGGGTGCGTTGCACAGCTATCTATTAATGCTTGAAGATTTTGCATAGATTTTGGGCTACGCAACAACTTCATACATGCTTGCAAGAAAGGTTTTACCTTCTCATCTACCTTAAGGTTTGCAAGGAGTAGGTTGTCGAGGCCTTTGTCCCGATGAAGTCCCTTCAAGCTGTTATAAACATTTCTCTTTCTTTGTCTAGGTCCAGCCCTTCTTGTTTGCTAACTGCCTTGTGGATCAGTGGTTCAGTTTCAACCTTCTCCTTAGTCCCTCTAGTAGTCAATCCACTATGCGTAACAACATTTATACTTGGATCCTTATCGCACAGCTCAGTCTTAACCCTCTGCACATTCTGTGTAGGTGGTAGCTTCTTCTCCCGTATTTTTTCTATCAAGACTAGACAGTCTTCAAGCTTATGGTCCCACTATCTGCAGTACCTACAGGACTATCTTGTAGGGTTCGGACAATCCCTCAGAAAGTGCCCTGTGTCTCCACAGTTATAGCAGATTAATTGCCCCCAGCTCCAACTTGCACTTCCACTTTGGCCTCCTCCCCTGCTTTCGAAGGAGGAGCCGCCCATGCCTGCAGGGGGTTTTGGTGATGCAGGGTCTGACTGTACCCTATACAAGTTCCCCTGATCTATCATTAGATCATAGGTCCGACAGTTCTGCTCATTATGCCCTACTGACAGATAGAACTGGCACCATTGTTGCTTCTACTCTGGGACGTATGCACCCAGACATGGCAAGTGGTTTGTATCATGCAGTCTGGCTACGCGGAAATCCTTGCACCATTACGTAGGTCTGCTTGGGCCTAGTCGTACTGGGCTGGGCCCCCACTTGATCCAGGGTGTATTAGGCTAGGTCCTCCTGTTTGCAGGTAGGCTATCGACAATGGGAACAGATCCTTCGTATGTTCTGATACTCGACATCGTAGGCACCATAGATCTACGCCATCTTCCCTCGCTCGTTCCTGTAATAGGTCCTGAATCTCCATGTGCATTACCCCGAGTTGCTCCTGAATTTGCTGTACTCCTATCAAAGTATCTTCTTTGGGTGTATCTTCCAGTTTCATAGCAGCTTCCAAAGCATTGTCATGTGATTCAAAATTCTGGTGACCCATAGGTACACACAGGTGAGGTAGCAACATAGCGATGAACCACTCTGTATGATTTCTGTCGTCATACTTAAACTCTCCTTCTCTGATAGCTTTCTTTAGTCACTGATCAACTTCCCAAACAGACTCAGTCATTCCTTGCTTGAAATATTTCACATCTGTTATGATCTATGAATAGGACTTAGGCTTTCAGAATTGTTGTTTCAGAGTGTCCTTAATATATTGAATAGATACGCTTCTTTTTTGAGATATGCATCGCATATACCAGTCCAGAGCTCTCTCTTTGAAGGCCAAGGATAGTTGCACCCTTTTCACCGTATCGCTTTCCATGGCTTTCACAGTCCATATTGAGTCTACAACAAACCAAAATCGATCCATGTCCTCATCCCCTGCACCTTTGAACGTGGGTAAATTCAAGTGCACTGCCATATCTTCTTCTGGTGGGTTTTCGGACAAGGTTTTACCTTTACGTGGCCTTGAAGGCGGTGTAGCTGATGGGTTTTGTGAAATTGTTCCTTCTACCGGCTATAGATAGATATATCCCCTTATTTCGTACCTACTCTGCTTTTCTTCTCAGCCTTTCATTGCTTTTCTTGGCATTACCCAACCCCCTTCTCAAAATGCTCCCTGTCTCAGAAACGGAACCATTTTTTGGCTCTAGGGGTCCTGACCTAGGTTAAGAGGTTAAGGTTTGCCAACAAACCCCTATACTATTGGCCCTCTCAGCAGTGACCTACTTGCGCAGGTCAAAGTCTCACCCGAAGTAGTATGGGTGGGTGTTGGAACCAGGTTTTTGCACCGTGAGAGAGGATAGGTAAGGCAAGAAGAGCTACATCCCGCTTTATAATGACTAGATCGCCTATTTCAGATCTAGATCTATAGGTCTCCTTCTCATCCACATGCGCAAGGTCAATTATATTACGATGCTAAAAAATTATATACTTCTAAGATAGTAGTGCAATATTGCATAAAACATAATAGAACAAATCCAGATGTAGTAAAAACACTTACACAATAATTTTTTAGCTTAACACAGAATATGCATAATACAGCGGTTATCACAGATTCGCATAAACAATACACATAGATTCAGTTACTCAAACAACCTTTCTTATTCATCAACTCGTCAATTCCTTCTTACAATACCCAAACCCGACCTGCGCACACAGCAGCAGGTTCTGCACACAATAGGACTTAGGATCTCCACGCACACAGCCAGTAGGAGTCATTTACCCAAAAATCCAAATAGATCTACTAAGCCATAATTCACATCAAGAGCTCAATATCTTCTTACCTTACAATTCAAAATGTCCCTCTATTTATAACAATCTAGCATCATCTTTCCTATGGTCCGCAAACCGTGCTTTGCGGACTCTAGGTCTACCCTTTAACCCATTAAAATTCTTTTAGGGATTTTTCCCACTCCAAAACCCCTATGCTAGACTAAATATAATAAAAAATATACAAAATCGGACCAGTTTCGTAGCTTGTAGGAGACCCTATTCCAACAGGGGGGTAGCTATCCTAGAAAATTTCTAAATGGATCTCCTATAGTGCCCACATGTCTCAGGAATCCGCTAACTTCCCTTTCTATTTTGGGTGCAGGAAGACACAAAATAACCTCTTTCTTATTTGGGTCAACCTAGATACCTTTGTCAGAAATGAGGTGGCCAAGAAATACTCATGCTTTTCACATTAATATACACTTTTTGTCACTCAAGGCCAGGTGAGCTTCATGGCAATGAGAAAGAAATTTTTCTATATTTTTGAGGGCTTCATGAAATGAATAATCATAACCAAAAATTCAGCCATATAGATCTCCACACACTCAAGGTCAACGAAAATGGCCATCACTGCCCTTTTAAAGGTTTCTGGGGAATTACATAGCACAAAGGGAAGCACTAAGTATGAAAATTTCCCCCATTGGAATGTAAAGGTAGTATTATCTTGATCCTTAGGTGTGATCTGTGTCTGATTATAGCCACTTAATCCATATATAAAGGAAAATTACTTTTTACTAGAAAGGGTATCAAGCACCAGATAGATGAAAGGAAGGGGAAAGTAATCCATGAGAGTGGATTTATTCAATTATATGAAATAAATGAAAATGTGCCATCTCCCATCTTTATTCGGGACTAACACCAATTGAGAGACCCACTGGCTATTGGATATAGGATAAATAAAATCATCATCTAAGATTTTTTGCAATTCTTCCTTCACAACTTCTCTTAGACCTGGGTTCATACGCCTCTAGGGTTGTCGGACAAGTTAAGCTCCCTCCTGAATATAAATATGATGATTATAAGTTTCAGGAGGGATGTATTTAATGTCTTAATATCCCCATACAAAAGCATCAGGATGGTTTTGCAACAAATTTACAAGATGCTCTTGTTGGGATGCATCCAAGTCTGAGCTAATATGTAAATATTTTCCTCGACTAATCTCAAGAAGAGTGGTTTCAGGTTCGAGAGTACAAAGAGGTGATACTAGAGACTGTGGTGGGGAATGTTTGGAATCATGAATTTCTTGAAAATTCAGACTAAAGATTTGACACAACCACTCAAAATTTGGTATGGTATCTGGATTATTCAGGAAGTCTCGTATCTCACCCTCCTGAGTTGACTTAGTATAACGGTGTATCATAGAAACTAACTGAGTCTCCTCTTCACTACTTTAATCTATCCATAAGGTATCTTAAATCTCCTAGATAGATCTAGCAGGTGGATATAAGGTGTGTTTCTTCCCAGAATATCCATGGGAAATGTACATGTCACCAGAATGACATCCAATGTAGGCATTGGTCGTAGCAAGCCATGGTAATCCCAATATCAAGGGATGTCCTCCCACAGGATTCTTTGGCTAAAGCACGATGATGTATACGAGGTATTCCCAAGAGTCTATCGAAATAACCAAATCTTCCAACACTCCCTTCGGCTTGATTTTAGATCTGTATGCCAATTCAAGCACAGTAGGAGTAGGGAGAATATGGACCAACCCAAGGGAGGTTCTTGCAATCTACAATAAGGGGAAGGAGAAACTAGTGGCATAATTAAAATAGAAGCTCTAGAGCCTAAATCACCTGAAATAATAGTCAAGACAGAGGTACTTAGGATCCTAGACCAGGGAAGCGCTGTAAAACCTCCTCCACATTCACCTCCTAAGACCCCCTGGATCACTCCTCCAGAACAAGAAATCCCTGAAGATTTCTGGCACCTCTTCGACCAAATGGAAAATAATCAAAATCAGAATCAAAGGAGACATCCACATTGGAATACCCCATTTTTTATCATGATGCAAATGCCCCTATGAAAGCCATTCCCTTACACAACATTCCCACCTTCCATGGGTTGACCACGGAAGACCCTGATATATTCCTATTTGAACTTGATGTCTTATGTAGGGGGTATGCCTATACCACTGATCCTTAGAAGCTGAAAATTTTTCCCTCTACCTTAAAAGGAACAACACTATGCTAGTTCATGGGGCTAGGTGGGGGATCCATCAATAATTGGGACGAAATGAAGAACATGCTTCTTAACAAATATTAAGACTATTGTCGAACCCGAGACCTAAAATATGAAATCTTTAACATGTCTACAAAATACAATGAAACATTAGAAGAATACGTAGAAATATTTCAATATAATTTACAAAGATCCCCATATAGCACACTATCCAAGGAAATTTTAAAAGCCACGATGCTTAAAGGAATGAAGGAAGAATGGGTTGAGATGCTTAACATAATGGGGAAGGGAGATATTTACCAGGAACAATACGATGAGATTATTTCCCTATGTATTAGATGTTCTCGAGGTAGCACACGCAATAGGCTAATTGGGCGTGATTCTATAAAAAAGGATCTTAAGCAGACTAATGCAAATGTAACCAGAGAAGAATTTGGAAATCTGTTAGAAAATTTCAAAACTGACATCATGGGTACCTTGAAAACACAACTTGACGTTTTACAGGCCAAACAGAAACAAGCTATAGCAGAAAAAAACCTGGTCATATTTTTCCCATGATGTCGGAAGAAGCACAATCAGAGAGAATGTCCTTTAGACATGGTTCAGACTTGTGCCATCTGCACTAAGGATCATACAACAAACCAATGTCCTTCACTTCCCGGGCTGAAAGTATTTTACAAGGAAGCAAAGGAAGAGACTAAACCAATCCACTTAATGAATAAGCATCATCAATGGCAAGCACGACGAGGTATGCCACAAAACCTGCCTCAATTCATTTCTTCGCCATAGTTTAGCCAGCAAAACCCTGCAACAACTTGGCAGACTCAAATCCCCTTCTCTAGTTTTCCAAACCAGTCATTTCATATGTCACCTTGGCCTATAAAACCTTCATCGGGGAATAATTCGCCGAAATTTCCTTGTTCCCCCCCTTAATGGCAAAATGTTCGATATCAAGCCCAATGGCCAAACCTTCCTCCTCAAAACACTAATTGGAATTGGTAGTGACCCCTAGGGATGACCAAACTACCAATGGGGGAAAAACTCAAAATCAACCTACATTGCTAGCTCCCTACCCAGTTCAGCATAACCATCAACCTCCCATACACCCTCAATTACTAGCCCAACCCAATCCTGACCCCAACAGCAGACCAATTCAATTAATCCAGATAATAGAAGGCCCAAATTCTGGCATTGAACAGAAACAATGCAACGAACTAAAGCTGAGATCAGAACACAATATTTTACCTATAGAAGCCACAACTCCACCTCCATCCCAAATCGAAACTTCAACTAAACCTAACCATGAAAATACAACAGAAAAAGAGGTTGACCAGCAGGGACCTGAAGAACGTAGGATGTTTCCAACCCCATTCCCGGAGAGACTAACTCTGCCTAGACCACCAAATTCTCCCGAATTTGAAATCTTGGAGGGATTGAGAAACCTCTTTATTAAAATTCCTCTTCTCCAGGCCATCCGATACATTAATATTTATGCAAGAACGATTAAATAACTATGTGGGAAAAATAAAATAAACAAAACAAAAGCAGCACCCACCATTCATGTGGTAGGGGCACTATCTGATTTGTTACTGGGTAAGGAGCCCCCCATGAAATATGAAGACCCAGGAAATCCCATTGTAACTATTCAAACCTCTGGCCACTCATTTCTGAACACATTGGTCGACCTAGGAGCAGCCATTAACATCCTATCTATAGGGGCCTGCGAAAAACTGGGCATATCATCTTTAGAACCTACAGCTACACTACTAGAATTGGCTGACAGGTCTATTATCAGACCAGAGGGAATAGTATAGGAAATCCTGGTCTCTGTGGACTCATGGAAATATCCATAAGATTTTTTAGTTATTAATCCAAAGAACTGGATGGATGGGCATACATTTATCCTTGGGCGACCTTGGCTGGCCACAACAAATTTTTACATAGGCTGTCGAATAGGCAACATGACTATCACTAGAGGGAATTTTGTAAAAAATATTATCATATATCCACCTACCAAACCAAACATACCCACGGTATAAATTCACAAACATCCATGTACATTTTGGGAGAAAAACATTTTCCCACCCCTGACACTAGTAAAAGCCCTTGAATTTTAAGGATCAAATTGAAGACGACATAATCAATAACTTCATTAGTTAGCCACCATCAGGAAATTTAAAATGCCAAATGTTGAAAACAGTGCCTGATAACAAAGACCAAGAGGATCCTGTAGAAAACCTCGAAGATAAACATATTCACACAGCCACTGTATGTAAGAGCATACGTATTGAGATTGAGCCAGGAAAGGTTATGAATATTAATGGAAATTTGAATGATGGCCAAAAGCAGAAGCTCATAAATGTCCTTCAGAAGTGTCAAGGGGAATTTGCTTGGGATTACCCAGACATGAAGGGTTTAGACCCGCAGCTATGCACCCACCACATTTATACCGATAAGGAGGCACGTCCCATTAGACAACCTTAGCAAAGGCTAAACCCACACTTAAAATATGTTGTAAAAGAGGAGTTGCAAAAGTTGATAGATGTAAATTTTATTTATCCTATTTCAGACAGCAAATGGGTCTCCCCTCTAGTAGTTGTCCCTAAAAAGAATGGGAAATGGAGAATCTGCGTAGATTACAGATAATTGAACAAAGCAACGTAGAAAGACCGTGTCCCCCTTCCATTCATTGACCAAGTCCTAGATACATTGGCAGGGAAACAATTATTTCCCTTCCTTGACGGGTTTAGTGGTTACAATCAAATCAAAATAGCTCCCGAAGATCAGGATAAGACAACCTTTACTTGCCCATGGGGTACTTTTTCTTACAGAGTTCTACCATTTGGGTTATGCAATGCCCCAGCCACATTTCAGAGGGCCATGATCAACATTTTCTCTGACTTAATAAATGAGGGACTAGAAATCTGTATGGATGATTTCACACCATATGGATAAGAATTTGATCAAGCTCTAGAAATGCTAGAAAAAGTGTTAGAACGATGTATTGCTACTAGATTATGTCTAAGAAATGAAAAAGGCCACATGATGATGACTGAGGGGGTGATCCTAGGTCACTACATTTCTGCAGCTTGAATACAGGTAGATCTAGCTAAGATAAAGGTAATCCTTCTTTTAGCCACACCTTGTACATAGACAGAGGTGTGTAGTTTTCTGGGATATGTAGGATATTATCGTAGATTTATAAAAAAAATCTCACAAATAGCCACACCTATGTATGCATTAATTGGAAATGTTGAATTCCATTGCACTAACAAATGTGACACCGCTTTTACATATTTGAAGAGATTGGTCTCAACAGCACCAATCCATGAGGTCCTAACTGGAAACTTCCCTTTCACATCTCTTCAGATGCATTTGATACAACAATAGGAGCATTCCTTGGCCAAGAAGAAGACATAAAACCTTATGTTATTTATTATATCAGTAAAAACCTCACTCCTGCTGAATTAAATTATACCATGACCGAAAAGGAGTTCTTGGCTATCATTTACACTATCAATAAATTCAGGCGCTATATAACTAGTTATCAAGTGTTCCTATATACTGACCACTCTGCCATCAGATATCTAGCCAATAAACCAATTACGAATGGGAGAATAACTCCTTGGTTGTTTCTGTTGTAGGAATAATAATCAAAGTTCATCCAGGAAAAGAAAACATAGTCGCAGACTTCCTGTTCAGGGTTCCAAAGTCAAAGGACACCATAGCAGTTGATGATCAGTTCCCTGACGAACATTTGTTCGTTGTAGCGGTAAAAACACCATGGTATGCAGATGTGGAAAATTATCTGGTAGTAGGGAAGCTACCTATACACTTGACATCAAGAGAACATAAAATTATTGTATGACGCAATGCAAGATTCTCTTGGATTCGGGGATACCTCTTCCATACAGGGGCCAACATGCACATACGCAGATGTATAAGAGAAGATAAAATCTATGACATCTTATGAGCCTGTCACGATGAACCTTGTGGCGGTCATTTCACAGAACGCAGAACCAGGCATAAAGTGCTACAATTAGGCTATTATTGGCCTAATATTTTCAAATATGCAAAAAAATATGTCCATGCCTGTGATAGCTGCCAAAGGACGGGCCTCCCGGGCCAGGCTGATGAGATGTCGTTGCAACCACAATTGGTGGTAGAACCATTTGAACAGTGGGAGCTGGATTTCATTGGACCATTTAACTTGCCATCGAACCAGAAAGTCTACATTCTGGTTGCCACAGATTATGTAACAAAATGGGTAGAAGCAGTGGCCTTGTCAAGAGCCATGAAAGAATTGGTGATTAATTTTCTTTTCGATCTATTCGTACGATACGGGTTGCCATGAGAAGTGATAACCGATGGAGGGGCACAATTCATAGGCAATAAAATAACAGCCACCTTAAGAAATCACCATATCATCCACAGAGTTACGTCTCCTTACCACCCGCAAGCAAATGGGAAAGTCGAAAGCACCAACAAAGTCCTAGAGGCAATCCTCACCAAAATGGTAGCAGCACATCATCGGGGTTGGGCCACTAGACTACCAGAAGCCTTATGGGCTTATCGTAAAATCTGGTGAAACACCACTGGATATTCACCATATCAGCTAGTATTTGGGAGAGAACCTATCTTCTCTATTGAATTTGAAATCAAAACTCTGAGAACAACCTAAGAAGTGGGGTTGTACTTAACAAAATATCAAGCTAGAAGACTCCAACAAATAAACGAACTAGATGAAATACGACTGCTAGCCCTGCAATTTACAGTGATCATCCAAAAAAAGCGAGCTAAGTGGCATGAAAACCTAATAAAGAAGAAGGTATTTCAAAAATGAGATTGGGCACTCCTCTATGACTCCAGATTCCAAGATTTTCTAGGAAAACTACAAACAAGGTGGCTCGGTCCATATGAGATTCAGGAAGTACATAGCAATGGCACACTCACCTTGACCACCATAGATGGGTCTGGTTCAACATTTCGAGTTAACAGACACAGAGTACGCCTCTATCACAAACCTCTCATTAAATAATCTTTTTGTCAACAGGTACGAACCGATCCCAGCATCCAAGTTGTGGTACAAGGGGGTGACAACCCCACAAACTCAAGTACATGAGAGGTTTGCTAGAATAATTTGTAAATAATGTATATAAATGTTTTATTTTGATGTACATTCTTCATACTTGCAATTTTTCCTTCTTATTTCCTTATCCTCTTATGAATTTCATTTTTATTCTTCTTACTGTTCAATTCTTGAATGACTGCTGTTCAATTCTTGAATGACTGCTATTCCATCGGATTGAACAGCCACATTTTGGTGTTTTATTTTTTGTTGTTCAATCCTTGAACAACTACTGTTCAATTCTTGAATGGCTGTTGTTCCATCAGATTGAAAAACCACCTTTTGGTGTTTTATTTTTGTTGTTAAATCCATGAACAGTTGTTGTTCAATTCTTGAACGACTGTTGTTCCATTGGATTGAACAACCACATTTTGGTGTTTTATTTTTGCTATTCAATCCTTGAATAGTTGTTGTTCAATTCTTGAATGGTTGTTTTTCCATTGGATTGAACAGCCGTATTTTGGTGTTTTATTTCTGTTGTTCAATCCTTGAACTGCTGCTATTCAATTCTTGAATGGTTGTTGTTCCGTCGGATTGAAACCGCCTTATGTTGGTGTCTTATTTTTCCTGTTTTTCAATACATGAATGGCTGTTGTTCAATTCTTCAATAGTTTTTATTCCCATTGGATTGAACAAGCATGATTTTGAGTTTTTATTCTTCTCACTGTTCAATACTTGAACAACTGGTGTTCAATATCTGAACGACTATTTTTCCATCAGATTAAACAGCCAAGTTTTGCATTTTTCCCTGCTGTTCAAATTAGATAACCTTATTTTATTTTATTTTCCATCTCATTATCTTCTTTTTCCAGCCAAAAGCATCTCTGAGCAGGAAATGGAAGTTGAAAAATAAAGGTAAATGGTAAAATTACAAATACGATGACTCCTTGGAACTATAATCCTTAAACAGGAAGCTGACAATGTGCATAACTGAAAGGATAAGTCATCCCAGTTCAAATATGTTATCATACAATATATTTCCTTATCATGGTATATCTTCTTGCACTATTCGAGTAATACTGCCCTCCAAATGAAGGAATGGGGATAAAGGGTACTAATTGTATTGTCATTTTTTTCACTTCTTTCACCATCCCTAACTCTTAAGGAGTTAATGAGTCTCCCTTTATGTATACAATGAAACTATTATGTGTTCATCCAAATATTTTAGAGGATAGGGGGTCTCATCACGAGCCAGCCTACCATGATCATAGGGATTTAAAAAGTGACATGCCAACAATGGCTACCACACAAGGGTAATGAATTTCTTAGCTACTTCAAGGATAGGAGGTCTCATCACGAGTCGACCTGATTACTCTGTTACAATCCTAGTGAATGGCACTGTGACTAACTGGCTATCACACCAGCACAATGACCTCCTTATAAATCAAGATGCTATGTTTCAAAAAGAAGTATTGTGCTTACATGAAAATTTTTAAGAGAGGATAGGGGGTCTCTTCATGATCCAGCCTACCACATTCATAAGAGCTTAGAAAATGACATGCCCATAATGGCCACCACACCAGGGTAATGACCTTCTTAGCTACTTAAAGGACATGAGGTCTCATCACGAGCCGACATGATCACTTTGCTACAAATCTGGTGAGTGGCACTATGGTTATCCGTCTACCATACCAGCATGGTGATCTCTTCACAAAATGGGTCGAATAAATAATTTTACATAAGGATCCTGGCTCATTCTTTTGGGTTAAAATAGCAACCCTGTCGAGGCTATGAACGCCTGCTGGCAGTAGTGGCTTTGCTTGTGGTATGAAATTATGCTTCATCAATAACAAATTACTTTTATATACACCTTATCTTCCATTCTTCTTCCATAAGCTATTACTCGAATTAGTCATAACTATAATCTGCCACAGGAATAACTAACAGAGATATGCTTACACATTTGAATTCTGGAATGATAGCACCAATCATTACTTGAATTAGTTTTTCTTCCATCATAACATTTCATTAAATAAGGAAATCATATCGTAATAATGGTTATACTATTCCCTTTCCCTTTCCAGTCATTTCTGCACAAGATGCAATTATGAAAAATTTCCAAAACTGACATTCCCCTATATGCATTCATGATTGGCCGAATCTCTCCTATACTTGAGGGCATAGGCGCCCTTTCTTCTATGGGGGGGGGGGGGGGGTTGTAATCTATCTTAAATTGGAAAGCATGCGAAATATTGGCACAAATCCCATTAGACACATCGATAAGACTAGAGGAACACTGCAATTAAGGCATGAAGTTAACAACGCAGAACCACAATTTCTTTCTTGCTTGCATTCAACATTCAGTCGAGACAATAGAACGGAGGAAGAATACAATTATAGGAAGAAGGCATATCAGCTATGGGGGGGAATTCCCTTTGAAATGAGCCCGTAAACTTCCCATTTTCAGATACAGTCAGTTCCATCCTCCAGCAAGTTGGCTGGTTGATATATGTACACCGATTATAGGGATCAGACACGGAAATTGTAATTGAGTTTTTACAAAATCTGAAAGAAGGTCAAACTAGAGTCAAGGTTCGAATTATACCAGTCATGGAAGAGATTATTTCTGGAGTCTTTGAAATTCCAGTAGAATGGGAAAGATGGACAGAGAAACATCTCCTCCTACGAGAAGCGATAGTAGTATATCAGGATCCGGAGGAACCATTGGAACGAAAAGGGAGAGGGATTAACCCTACTTATCTACACTAGCCATGGTAGGAACTGGCAACATTCATCCAAAATTTCATTACATGTGATGGATGTCGGGCCACGGTAAAACCTCATCAGCTCAAACTCTTAGCTATACTGAAGAAAAATATTTCAGTCAATCTGCTTGCCTTCTTAAATTCCATATTGCATTATACTGTTGTTTGATTAAGAAAATCCAAAAATCCCCAAGCAGTAGTCAGTCACCACAGGTTAATCAAACTAGTCATCATCCATGAGTTGGACAAGCAACAAATCGCCTGGGACAATTTTTTTAGCCCTGATGCACAGGAACCAGAAATAAATCCCGACGAAATTGAAATTGAGCCCCCCAAGGAAAATACACCAAGAAGAAAGAGGAATCGAACTACAACCTCAGAGCCAAGTAGGAAAAAATGGTACAAAACACTGCAAGGAACCTTCGACCTCATAGAAGAGGCAGGGCCATCTGACCCTCAAAGCGCACCCTTACAAGACTTCGAGGAAGAAATGGCTCGAGTCCTAGAACAACTGAGGAAAGACTACGAATCCAGAAACCCATCGAGAGAAGAATAATAAGAGGAACCCATATATGAGTCTGCCTCCACCAGTAGTTCTGGTCACACTAAAGTTCTACCCCACCAAGAGGAACTACAGGATGACGGGACTCTGGCCCCTCTTAGGAATTATGAGGTATACAACAAAGGGCAGGAAGAGAAAAGAATGGAATCAAAAAATTAGTCAGGTGACACAGTCCCTATAGAACAAAGCACAGAAATAGTCCCTTTGAAACCAGAGGTAGCACTGCTCCACCCAGTTGGGACCCTCGTACAGAGGTAAACTTTGAAGACCAAATGAGAAACACCATCACAAGTAATCTTGAGGTTGGTAATACCATTCCTGAAAATGGGAATAACGCTCCTCCACCAACTACTGAAATTAGGACAGGTGAAAATTTAGATGAAAATAAAATTAGAAAACTGAGTAGGGCTTGTATAATATTAAAGAAAATGGTGAAATATCTAAGGAAACAACTTAAAGAGGAGAGAAGGGCCCAAAAACCAAAAAGAGAAACCACCACTGCAGGAACTCAAACAGAACTAGTCACGAGTTTGATAAACACCGTTGAAGCCAAGATACAAATAGACTTGGATGACATTGCTGAGGCTGAGGTTCAAACCGATTTGGTAGCCACTATAGAGGCTGAGGTGCAGACCAATTCAATTGATACAAATAAGACTGGGGAACAGACTGACTAAGAAGATACTTCTGAGGCCGAAATTCAGATAGAACTAACAAATACCATTGAGGCTTCTACACACACCGAGAAGAAAACTGCACAAGAGAAGGAGATCCAAACAAAGGAAGCCCCGGACTATACCCCCCTAGTAGAGAAAGTTGTTTATCATAAATTATAAAATTAATTGGTGCAAGCACAGCATGAGGTAGCACAATGTAGGAAGGAGGTGGTGCCAGAACAAGAATACCAAGCACTACTAAAGAAATTCACAAACCTCTCCTCTGCAGAAGACAAAGCATTCTCCCAGCTCAGAGAAGAACAGAAAAAACTAAAAAGGGAAAAAAAACAAATGGAGCAAGCCAAGAAAAGGGCATAATTAGTGGCCGGTGCTCTGCAAGATATTTCATCATTGTACAGAGAAAAAATCACCGCGATTTGTTCGCTGTACAATGATGAAATATCTTGCAGAGCACCGACCACTAATTATGCCCTTTTCTTAACAGAACAATATCTACTATTGAAATTCAAGGCCATCAGGGCAGGAAAATCTACAACTTTTAGGACTATAGAAGAATTGGTCCATTGTTGTAATGAGTAAGATGAACAAGTCTAATGCCTCCTATGTGAACTTTACATGCACAACTTCTTTTTGGAAATGAACACAGACATTAATCCTAGTCCTTTTATAGGAGATGTCTAGCTCCAAGCCTTGCTCTCATTTGCCAAGAACTAGATCAAGTGGGCCAAGGCCTATAATACCTTCCAAAAGAGAGAGCACACCCTAGACTTGTGGGTCATAGGAGAACCCACCAAACCCCTACAACTAATTATCTAGCACATGACTTTTATGCGAAGACAAGGTGTAAGGACTCGCTTGGGGCCCATCCATAAGGATATCATAGAAAATGGACAGGAGTATTTTGAAGAAATTCGTTAAGCAGCCTTGGCCACAACTAAACAAAGGTGGATGGCCTCCACAAACAACGTAAAAATAGTGAACCATTTGGCTACAGGAACTTCAAGGTTGTTGCCTCCATATTCCTTTCATACAGTAATTTGGTCTTTAGCATGGGACCTACATGGCTGGGATGTAGGTATAGAAGCCCTCTCCTCTGGTATCCTCTTGAGAACTATAATCATAATTATGAGTTACCATAGGGGCACGCAAGCGTCGCCTTTGCAATAATGAGACAAAAATAGGGTTTCAGAACATACAAGGAAAGGGTCTACCCTGCCTACCCCTTAACTCAGCTGTATCTCAACCATCTGTTTGCATGAGGAAATGCAATAAGGTAAGCAAGGGAGTATGTTGGGCCCGAATTGAGGTATGTTTCCACCCTATAATCACTTCAAATTATGTCACAATTTGGGAAATTCTACCTAATCTGAACAATAAAGGATTAAAAGATTTATGAAAACTAGAATAATAGGGCTAACGATAAAAATAATTATTTTTAACAGGAAATTGACATATTGTATCTTTGTATGCAGGAAGGAAGAATATCTGAACCAACGGTAGGTAGAAAGACAACTAACAGATGCCAATGTATGGGATCTCAGTAACTCCAAGAAGCCAGCAGAAGGCAAAGAAATGGATTTGAGCCCAAGAACTCAAATGACAGCCACACATAGTGGGCTGTCGTTTGAAGAATACTTCCTCATTGCATGAAATTGAATTTAAAAGGATTAGGGATGAACTAGATGGGGAGTCAGATTTAATTGGGAATTTTCCCTCTGTAATTAGCGCGTCAAGACGGAGCTGTCATCTTGTATTTCCACATTATCTTTTTAGTTTTGATGTTTTGAATAATTACCTTTTGAGGTTCTCATCGTGTTAGAACTTCTAGTCGTCTAGGCCCAACCTCTGGGAGTCTTTGCACTAATTTTGTGCTACGCATTAGTTACAGAATCCATGTTTAGTCATCTGTTGCGATTGTAACATACTCCTCTACTTAATAAAGTCATAGTTGTTCGTTCTTCAGAGTAGTCTAGTATCTATATTTCTTGATTTAGAATAATCACATTTCGTATTTTCTGGCTTACAATAATACTTCATCACCAATAGATGATTTCAGTTCCTTTTAGTTCTTCTGTAATTGATTTACAAGTCACAAGATAGTTATTACTCGATGCTACTTATCTGTGTAGATTAAATTACTCTGATGGCACGGTAAAGCGATCATTTGTTGATTACTGTAATTAGGTTAGTTTACCAAGAGAATTCCATTGTAAAATTATTTAAGTGAGTTCTGTACAATGCATTTAGGTTACTTCGTTTATACTTTCATTTAATTCATTTAAGATTTCCGATTAGTTCATTTGGATTGCTTCACTTAAGATTGTTGTTCAATTCACTTAATATTATTGTTCAATTCATTTATGATTACTGTTCAATTCGTTTATGATTACTGTTCAATTCGTTTATGATTATTGTTCAATTCGTTTAAGCTTGCTGTTCAATTCACTTAGACTTTTGTTCGATTCATTCAGATTGCTCTAGGTCAATTACCTTAGGTTGTTGTTCAATCATAGGCTTGATAGAATAACCAGCCACAACCCACCAAATAATTCCTTGTTAAGTTGACTGAATTTAGGAGGCTAGATAATCATTTCTCAATAGAGAGTATCTACCAGTCAATCTCACTTGCATATATTGTGCCAACACTCTTGAAATAAGAATACATACCCAAGGTTGATAATTAAAAGAAGAGTACTAGGGTTTCCTATAATAATCCACCTCTGTAACACCAACACTAGGGTCGGTATATTTTTCCATTTTCAAACACCTTGTCATTAACTTTACTTCTCTTCCAAAAAATTGAATGGCTTGAGGCTTTACTCTTTTCCTTCCCGGCTTCTTGAGATAGATTTCCCTAATTATTTTTTTACAAATGGGGATCTCTTTGATAGCTTGGAGCAAAGTGACCTTTATAAAAATACTCCTAAGCTCAAAATCCAGACCAGACTTAGGAACGGGGTCATTCCTCTCCAAAACTAGCCTCTATGGATAGGGTGGCTAGTTTGAAGAGGATGGAGAAGGATCTGAAAGTATGGGGATGGGCTGAATGGTGACGTCTCTCCCAAAATGGTCAGGAGTTTCCTCCTCACATTTATCTTCGATAATCACCATGGGCTACTTTTTTTTCTAATGTTACTACCTTCCCTGATCTAATTTGTAGGTCATTGACCCCAACCGGCATGGACTGATAACTAGGTGAAATAAGTGGTTTAATAAAATGGATCATTTGTACCGCTTTATTATTTGGATTTGGTATGGGTTGAGAAGGCAATTTAGGAGGTTGAAACGATGGAGGTAAGGATAATGGTGGCATCGACTGACTTATAAGTTGGGGTAATGATGGTTGCACCATTGGGTAAGGTTCATATATAGGTGGATATGATTGTATAGGTGCTGGATACGAATGATGTGAATGGTTTGGCCCTCTCCAACCTTGTTTCAAATATTGGGAGGGTTGTCCATAGTGAAAATGGTTCGCATGCTACCACACTTGAGAGTGATTAATGTTATGATAGGAATATGGTTGTGAATTATAACCAAAAAAATGTGGAGGAAGTTCAGGAGCCATACCTGCACCTACATGAAACCAATTTCTTCATGCTACCATAGCATGCAACAACTCAGGTTCGAGTTGTCCTCCCTCGAATACTGATTTAAATCTAGGTATGGAGGGGAATTTTTCGGTGGCATGGTTCTCTGCACAAATTACACATTTATTAGTTATTTTAACATCATTAAGACATTCTCTTAAAGGATTATTTTCCCTACAATTTGGAAAAAAAATATAAAATGACTCTTGTTCTTCTACAAGTTTTTGTTGAAATTTTAAAGAGTCTATTTTCTTGCTAATAGTATTCATTATTTTATTTTTCATATTGTCCATTTTGTTATCCAACCCAATAATCATAGCATCCATAGATCCAGATTTTTTATTTATACTTTGAGTTCCTTTACTGGATCTAGATTGATTCCTTGATAATTTCCTGCACATGTCACAAATCTGATCAAAATGTTTCTGAGAAATATAACCTTGTCCTAACAGATTTAAGTTATTTCTAGCATCATCTGTAAGCCCACGTAAGAACAAGGTTCTAATAGTACTTAGATGAAATTTGTGTTTTGACCTTTGGAGGATATACAAAAATCCTTCCAGATAATCTTCCAAGGTCTCATCATCACCTTGCACAATGGTGAATATTTCATCCTGTATTTCTCTAGTTTTACAATATTCTTGATATTTCAATAAAAGCATTGTCTTCATTTTCTCCCAGGAAGCTATAGTATTTCCTCCTAATCCAATGAACTAGTGTGTTAGAGTCTTGTAATTTATAGTATCACGAGGTGACTAATAATTTCTTACTTGCAAATTTTCATATTGTACATAAATTTCAATATTCAAAGCATCTCCAAAGAATAGAAAAATAAATAAAAATAAGAAGGAAAAGAGGGTGTAAAAAAGGAAAAGAAAACCCAAAAAAAAATGAATAGCTTTGAAATTGCTACAAATAAAAATGCCACTTCTCTTTAGAAAGGTTTGTTCAATCATACAGTTTAAGCATGATTGTACAATTTTGAATTTTTGTTGATAGGTTAGAAAATGAGGATTTTCCAAACTATTTAATCTTGGCATATTAGTAGACTAGGTAGAAAAGAATTTGGTTCAACATTTTAATTTGAACCAATGGGAGAAATAAGGGATATAGGCTAGGTTAGAAATTCAAGGAAAAGATGAGGTAGGTTCTGCAAGTCTAAATGCACCCTACAAAAGAATTAAAAAATGTTGTATTTTTAGTTTTGGTAAGTAGAGATGTTGGGGAGAAATAATTTAAGAAAAATATGAATTTTATCTCATAAGGGGAAACATAAAAATTTCGTTTTTCCTATGGTCGAAGAAGAAGATCAAAAGGAAAGGGTGTTCATACTCTAAATTTTGGAAAGGGGTTATTCTCCATAGTTTGGAAAATAAGATGTATGCGACATTATTATAAGGCTATTACTATAAGACTATAGTCTTATTTTATCCTAAGTCCCACAAAAATCTCATTTGTCCCCCTTATCCTAACCCCCGAAAGTATTTCATCCCCCTATCCTAAGTTCTAAACTATACCCCCCACCACATATTCATATTCCCTGACCACACCCCACCATCACGTCACCCATCACATCTACACTATATACCCCACACCTTTTCATCATCTCCACACACTGCCCATCATCCGATGGTCATCGTAACTTTTCGACCCCCTCCACCTTCGAACGTTAACGTTGGGGGGTGGGGGGGAGGGGGGGCAAGTGGTCCAAAATGGATGGTATCCCATACCATCACTGAGGATACGTGTCGTGCTCAGCACATTTCGCACCCCCCCCACCCCTCCATTACCACATACCGTCAACCCCCCCCCCCCCCCCCCTTTCGAAAGATGATCCGCGGCAGGCTAAACCACCACACCTTCCGACTGTTTAAAGGACCGTTACCCTGTGTCGTTGCACCATGTCTCCGCCTACCTCTCCCCTCCATCCAATCACATTCACTCCTACCAAATACCCATTGCACATTCAATTGGTTGGGTCATTATCCAACGAGCCCCTGCCAACCAAACAGTCGTCCAATCACCTGTTAAAACATGAATTCATCACAGATTGTAAATTTTACCATGCCCATTATTTTACACTATCATAGGTGATCGAATTGTGGGAATTAATAGCGAAAGAATAGAGGATAAAAGCACCAGGTTACCCAAATACAATGCACAATGCTCGTTGAGTTTGATCACAGTCCCCCATATATTTTCTCCTTTCCCCATTTTTATCAGCAACTGTATCCCCTCTCTATCCCCTCTTCTTTCAATCCCATTCTTTCTTATACAGTGAAATAAAAAATTAATCATCACAGAAGAAAAAAATGCCTCCCAAGCCAAATCAAAAACCATTTAATCCTATGGTCTACCCTCAGGTGGACTTGGATCTCTTGGCTTTAGTAGACAAAGATTTCAAATCCATGAGACCAAGTCGGACTTCAACCTATTCGATGTTTTCTATTGGATCGAGGATAAATTGCTTAATGAAGTGGATGAAATATGCATATGCCAATCCTACTATGACATCAACTAGAGAGCTATAGTGACCCCAGAAGGAGAGATTTGTTTTCCATCAATGCCCAATCCATTCAGTAGATGATGCAGGGCCCCATTGTTGAGAACCCCATCCCTTTTTTTTATGAATCCCTTAGGGAATTATATTAAAAGATGGAATTTTCTAGCAGGGCTAAGACCTTAGAGCTCTTCATGGCCACTAATTCCCCCATGCCTAAAAATAATCCCCCATATCCTTCATCTATATTTCATGATAGGACCCAACATATAGTTACTGTCTTGTCATATATGCTAGGGTATCACACAAACCAATGGGTTGATGAGGCCATGATAGGTTTTTGATCCACCCTTTCATTAGATTCCAGGCCCTCAGTCATGCTAACTTATGCCCAATTCCTTGCTGAAGCCATTCATGACTAGTTTTTGAAGTTTCAAACAAAGGAGGTGTTCAAATAAAACTCTCTTTTGATTTATATGTTTGTTTATTTTCAGTCCAACAGGTTCCAGTTTGAGATGAAAAAACTCAATGAAGATTTTGAGCTCCAATCTGTCATCTTCTAGAATTCTACTACTAAAATAACAGAAAAAATATACCTAAAAATATTATGTAGACTTGTTTATGCTTCTAGCCATCAGCACACTCAGTAGTGCAGTAGAGCCAAGGGTAAATGAAGAAATCAGGAAAACTATGTAGCTGAAAGATCAGGTAAAGACAACATATTGGTATTTGTACCAAAATTATATAGAGATCTGAGTTTATGGGTGTGAGCTAGCCCCATACAAGGTTCAAAATTTCCTCTCTATGAGGGTCTTTTCACTGGAGTATATAAGGCAATTGATACATGCAGATGGGCTTCACCTTGTCTCTGCAAAGAAGAAGTCCCAATTTAAAATCAGGAACAAATCGGCCCTTTCATTTGTAATATCATAGCAACAAGAGAGGAGGCCAAAAAAATACTAAAGGAGATGGGTTTCAAACACAGTTTCACTTGGTCTTATGACCCTGCAAAGATCATCTCCAAGAATAGGGTGGAAAATATATCAACACCTTATGCCCACACACACAGGGCTGCAATTGAGCAATATGAAAATCAAGCTGAATGGGTGACCAACACCCTGCAAGAATCTAAGGAGAAGGTGATTTCCACCTCAGGTATCCAAACCCTAACCCCATAATAAAGGAAGGGCGCATAAGATAAAGAAGAAGAGGGGAAAGAGCAAGAGAGAGAAATAGGGAGCAAGAGGCCAAGAGAAGATCAGTCACCTTCGGTGAATGATACCTCTAGCAAAGAATTCAAGCTGAAATATAGGAAGTCGGCCAAAATTCACATGGATATTGATCAAGGAGGCTAATCAGAGAAGAAAACATTGATTCACACCATAGACACCCCTATGTCATCCCCAGCAGGTGGTCAAACAACAACCTCCTCTACATCTTCAGCCATAATGTCTATTCAGCAACAGGGCCTGTAGACATCTACTTCCAGGCCTGCCATAGAAGGCCAAGAAAAATCAGTTCATGACACATTTAGAGAGATAAAGTTGAGGAATGAGGTGCTAAAGACTAACACCTACAACAAATTCTGAAAACATACCTCAATTTCACAAAGCAGGCTGTGGTCTACCTTTGATATTGAAAAAGGGAGGATGCAGATGGAATTTCTAGAAGCCCTAGTTCCACAACCTCAAGGAGAAGAAGACTATAAGAAGGCATCATTTGATTTCATTACCAAGGACATCCACCCTATTGACCAAATGGAACTACACAAGTAGACCGAAGATATTGTGGCCTCTACTTTGACAAGCACTGCCATGAGCTTGTCAAAACTCCAAGTATCTTTAGCTAATACCCAATCACATCTCAAGATGGAGAAAATTTATGCTATGGATAAAGAGTCAAGAATAAAAACGTTGCAGGATTTGATAGTGAAGATTGGGTATGACCCAAATAATTTCCAGGCTGTGGAGGAAATTTTGAAGAAAAATAATGTTGACATAGCAGCTCTTAGGAAACAACTTAAAATGTCAGCAATAGAAGATCCCTTGGAAAATGGAATTGAAGAAAATGATTCATAGAAGGCTGATTTAATGAATTTGATCATGGAACAGTCTGCCCAAATCAAAAAATGGAGATAGAGATGGAGAAGCTGCTGAAGGAGAAAGAAGAAGAAGCTCGAGTGGCACTCATCCCATTGGAAGTTGTGCCCATTTCATCAATTCCATCATCTGTTCCAGCAACTACTGGGTCATCCAGTGGAATAGATTAGTTGTCCAAGGCCATGAAAATTATGACCCTCCAATCACAAGAGATCAAGAAGTTGGAGGCACATATAGGCATCCTGAGGGATCAAAAGGCAAGATTTGAAACTGCCCATGAGATAGCCAAGAACCAAATTGAAAGGTTGGAGAAGGCAAAAAATGATTTTTCAGTGAGTAGCATTCTAGGCCAAATGAAACTAACCATTTGGGGTAGTATCATAAAGTCAAAGGATGAAATTTAGCACTCCATCCACATCATTTTTGGGCATAAAGAGTTGATTGACAAGTGTAGGGTGGATGTTGAAAAAAAAAATCAGGAGTTGGGAAATATGCCAACCACAACCCCCAAAATGATTAATTTTCTGAACTCCAAAACCAGTTATGAGCTTGAAGAACTGGATGTGCAGGACATGACATAGACCATATTAGAAGTGAAAAGGGTCCTCACTAAGAGGAACTTGGTAAGATAGCTGGAGGAGAAGTGTCATGAATTGGACATGGCCATTAGCATATTTTTCAATAGAATTGAGCCCTTGAGGTAAAAATGGTTTCCTTCACTATATGTAATTAATAACAAGCAGGTTCAAAAGGGATATTAGATGAACAAGCTTAGGGAGACAACTAAAGACACCGCAAAATTCTCCAACATCAAAGGGAGCGTGACTGAGAAATTTTTCATGGAACTCCTGAGCAACGACATCTTCATCCAACATGAACTGAAGCATGCTTTCCTCGCCAGGCATACTTTGAGAAAATACACAAAGGTGGATGAATTGTATCAGCATGTCGTAGGGACTAGAATTCTAGGCAAGAAAGTGTGGGCCAGATTGTGCATGTACCAATATTGAAAGGGCATAGTGGACACATCAGCACAGCCACTGATCAACTAAAAGTACGAGCACTACATCATATTTAATGATCCAGAAAAGGTGGTCCAAAAGGTAGCCAAATTTCAGAGCTATTGATCGTTGCGTCTTCAGGACCACCTCAGCCACTTTGGGCTTAATTTTTTATTCATGAAGAGCTTCCGGAGTTAATATCACAAGCGATGCTTTTTAGATGTATTTTTTCATGGACATTGCATGGCCACACTTATCTAATTTTTTCTTAGTTGTAATTAGATAGGGAAATTGATGTAGTTTTTAGTTAAATACTACATGCATTTTCAGCATTAGGGGTTGGACCCTTCATTGTAAGAACCTATTGTATTGGAGCGCTATAATTTTTGAAGTTGGGCATCAATAATAAGAGACCGTTTTACAGGATACTTGAGTTGTGTTAAATGGTGATGTGTTACTTCTTTGTGTTAAATATTTCCATTGTTTTTCTTGTTGTGCATCTATTTATCTGATTGTAAAACAAAAATTTTAGATTAAGATTTGTTGTTGGAGCACCTTAATTATGTTTGTGTTTACTATCTGAATGTTTTCTTCTCAAGTCTGGTCAAATAATTGTTAACTTCTCTTTAATAATTATTGAACATCACTATTTCCTCCACTTCATAATTCCCACTGCCTTAAAGATCCAATAAGCACATTTATCTTTCCCTATGATGCTCTTGAAAATTTCATGCAAAAAACTAGCCTTTTATGACTCCATAGCCCAATGGATTAGTTTCTATAGACCATCATTAGGGGAATTTTGAGGTCTAAAATGGGCCTCCTAAGAAAAATGTACAACCAAAATAAAATTTATAAGAACCAATAAGATTCAAGATGATTATGTCAACCATGGGGGATGATTCACCATTTTTTAAGAAAAAGGGTATAAAGATTAAAAAATAATAAAATAATAAAAATACTTTTTCAACTCGTATTTTCAACTTATATCCGAAATTTTTTACTCAAATTTCGAGTGGGAGTACTCATTGGATGAAAAATTTAATTCCTCATCCAAGGAGTACCCATGTTGCATACGTGCGATGGACCCTGCTACATGAAAAATGAGAAATACATGAAAAAACATTATTACAATGACGTTTTTCATGTATTTATCATTTTTCGTGTAGCAGGGTCCATCAAAAGTATGCAACATGGGTACTCTTTGGATTAGGAATAAAATTTTGCATCCAATGAGTACTCTTGCCTGAAATTTGAGTAAAAACTTTGGGAGATAAGTTGAAAAAGTAGTTTTTTATTTTTTCCCTCTAAAATTTGATGATGTAATTAAATCGTATTTTATTATTTCCACTATTATTTTATAATTTCCTTAGGAGGCCCATTTTAGACCTCAAAATTCCCCTAATGGATCATCCAACCAACACAATCAATCAAAACAACCAATTCTCACCATCATTGTAACTAGCCTAACATCAATATTCATAAAATTAAAGATAAAATTAAATTATAAATAGAGAGAGCCCTCTCTCAGTCTAGGAAGGCTAGGTCCTAGATACCAAAGTGGCTTGATGTTGTCCTTTATAGTTTATTCTTTCCAATCTTATAAATTATAGGGCCACAACATAGCATAGTGTTGAATCCTTGAGAGTTGTAGGAAATGAATTTAACTTCTGAGCATCTGAGGAGTAATCATAGCTTCTACATAATATGTCAAATTCAAATAAGAAATAATCTGAGTCCTCGTGTACCTTACCATAAAAATGAGGAAGAGTTGATGGAGGAGTATTCTTCATTTGCACAACTATGTCTAGATCCATGATCGGAAATCCAAAGGTGGATTTTTCCTCATTTAATTGGTTTTCTCCACTTCCCTCATCATGGTCTTCATGTTCCACCATTCTTGTACCTCCAAACAAGCTACTCTCAATAGGCTGATAAGGTCGAATATGGGTTAAATTTCTTTGAAGTCTAACAGTTTCCTTCTTCCCCTTTATTGGTTGTATCACACCCGAACTATTGTCACTAGAGTCTAAGTGGATAGTTCTTACATGATGGGTTTGTGTCTATTTGGACTTTCTGCCTACAAGAGAAGGCCCAATATGAGAAATTTTTTCCATTTTATCAGTCTTTCCTTCACCCTTATTGGACTTCAGATACCCCTTTTAGGCATTCATCTAAAAGAAATGACAAAAAAAAATCAATGAATGCTGCAAGTAAAATAAGAAATCAACACTTATAAAATCCTTCAAACAATAGAAGCACACGGCCGAAAAAATAATAGCAGACTTACCCTATAGAAGAAAAATGGAAATTTCTTGCCAATTTCAAATCACCTCCTCGGCAATGGTGCCAAAATGTCGGGTGAAGGAATTACAGTTCAACGAACTGCTTCAACACTTAATTGTCAACTTAGGGGTTTTGTAAACTTACAGATGAAGCACAGGAAATTCTAGAAGTGATATGAAATTTTCCTAGTTCTATTCCTATTTCTTTAATTACAATATTGGATAATTAAAAGAAATGATCACACAACAATTAATACCAAAGAAACTCTAGTGCTGGAATATGAAAGAAAGTACTTTGCAGGGAAGTAAATAAAATGAACTCTTAACTTTCTGTAAACAACCCTGATTAATGAAATGGATATTTATGATTATCTTCAGTATGGCTATATGACGGAGTGATATTTGGAATATTAAAGGTGTATGTCTTCTTTAAAGATATTCCTTCCTGTACGAAATTTTCATTCCTCTACTCTAACAACGTTCTTATACCAGATCATTGTGCCTGTACTAGAATGAATTTTATATACCATAAGTATGTTATGTACCTGTACTGAAGATTTTAACCTTCATATAGGACCTCTAAGTTTCTAGGCTAGAGCACTTTATTCCTGTACCGGGATATCATTTTTTGTATCGAAACATAGATTCCTATAACGGAAGACCAGTGTTCATGCTCTAATTTTTTAGATTACCTTCAGAAAGTAAAAAGCATGTTAACTAATGAAATAAATTTCAAAGTGAGCTTAACTTTGAAAATAACGTTCAAAATAAGAAATATGCTTCAACTAAACTTAAACTCAAAACAAGAAATGATTTCAAAAGCCAAAGTAAATCTTTCTTAAAACAAGAAACTTCTTCATGCATTTAAGTAAATTATCTGATTGTGACATAAGGCTTCTTTCGGAGATGAATGTTCATAGGAATCAAGTCTTCTTCTTAAAAATCTTAACTCAAAAGGTTCATTCTATAATTTAACATGAAATTCAATCCTTTCCTTGAAAATTTTAAGTGCAAGCACAGATCCTTACGTTACAAAAACGTTTATTCCATGTTCATCAAAGCACAATTAACTCTTAATTCTAAACTCCAGATATTAAGAAAGTCTCTATTTTAGAAATAAAAACCTACTTGCAGAAATAAATAAATATCTTTCAAAAGGAAAGAAGTAAAAGGACTTGTGGAAATGAACCAAGAAAATCGACTTGAAGAATCGAGAACACATTGGTATAGGTAGCGTACTTTCATTATTCTCACAGAAATATAACAAGCATCAAAAGGGGAAAATTATGTTAGTTAAAATCAAATACAACTAAGCCTGCACACCATGGATCCATAACACAACAATTGTAAATGAAATAAAATCTGTTACTTATGAAATGGTCGATATTAATAATTAAATCACGCTTTTCATTTAAATCAAATCAACAAACCTTTAACCAGGGGAGAACGATCTGGGTTGAATGGGCCCTAGACAACCATCTTGTTTCCCTATTACGAAACCTGGAAACTCATTTAATCAGCAACACATCACCATAATATTGAAACGCGAGAATGAAATAAATAGTACAATCCTTTGTATTATATTCCAAATTAGAAAATGTACACTGTGAGACCGAATCTAGCCTATAAAGAGGGCAATACCGAAATAATTACAATCACAAAATTGTTTTAGCATCACTAGCTATTTCCTATCGAAGTTCTACATTAAATATAAACCCTTAAGGCTACAGCCGTAACAAAAATATAATAGCTGTTTAAACTAAGCCTTTTGGTTGTTAAAAAATTGTAATCTAAGGGATATGGTTGGATTCCTAATATTAATATCCGTTAATTTCCCTCCCACTACGAGCCCAACTCGAGATGAACTAATCTTTAACGAAATATTTGCATAGTTGGCGAGTTTTCACGGGAGTGCAGGAACAACCAACTGGTGCAAGAATCCTACCTAGACTCATCCATTCTACCACAATGATTAATACATTGTTCATAAAATACTTTAGGAAAGAAGAAATATTAGTCGCAAAGATAATTTTAAAGTTATAAAATCCATTAATAAATAATTAAGTCCATGACAAGCCTTTAATATGAAAATATAAAAAGAGTGCAAGAATGGGCATAGTTCTAGAAAAAGTGCAGGAATGGGTTCCAAGGTTGAGAAAAGGTTTAAGGTCATGTTTCTAGAGTAGGATAGAGGTTAAAAATGGAGAAATTTAGCCCACCAACATACAAACGGGTTCAGTTCAATAGATTTGTGTATATATTCAGTAAAAAATACTGATATCTATACACAATTTGGTTTTTGGAAGAAGAGTGTATAGTCACGGATATGTCTTATAGAAGGCGTGTATACAAGCCATGGTTTTTCTAAAGAATTCTAAAGAATATGTCTGATCAGTTTCGTTGTGTTTTTGCAGTCTGTCAATGATGTCTTCTTATAGATCTGGGTTGTTTGAGTAACGATTATGCTGCTAGTCGACCATGTATAAAGATCAGTGATTGGTTGATTGAAATTGATTGATGCTGTTGACTATATTAGGGCACTATAAAACTAAAAAAATATGTCAGAATATCTCTGATCTCTTATGATTCTAGTCGGAAATATGATCTTAATATACTAATATTTATATGCAAGTTTCTCCATAGAAAAGCACATATACACGCGAGTTATCGTAAGTAAAGGAGTGTACACGTTTGTCTTATGAATGATCAGGGTTGCAGTTGATTATGTGTGTGATGCAAAATTCTGGGTTTAGTTATTTGTTCTAGTTACAATGATCTCATTGTTCTGTTCAAATTGGGTTGATGTTTGCTTCAGTTGATCTACAAGTTGTGTTAAATTAAAAGTTGTTGGATCCAGTGTTAAAATTTAGGAAATGTGGTCTACAGTGGTTCAAAGGGTTGGAACCTTTAGTGTGGAAGTCAAAGCTTCCTTCCAGTAGGAGCTAGTGATCAGATCTAGGGGTTGTATCTCCCTTCCAGTGGTGTCTGGTAAATGAGATTGGGGGGTTTGATCTCCCTTCCAGTACCAGATGGAGAATGAGAGAAGGTTCTAGCCTTCTACAGGTGGGTGCCTACATGCTGGTATAAGTCTGCACCAGTACAATATTGTAAGTAGTTTCTATATAATAAATATTGAAGACAAAGACAAGAGTAGCGATGGTTTTCTCCCACATTGGGTTTCCACCTTAAATCCTTGTGTTCATGTGTGTTTCTTATGTGTGATGATTTATTCTGTTCTTACTACACATGTTGACTGCTTACTAAATATCTAATGAAATGAATGATGCATTGGTCCAAGTAAATTTTCTGAAGATTTATCTAAATAATAGGTTTGCTATGCATATGAAATTTTCCATAAAGAAATCTGTGTACATACGCTAGTTGGAATAATCAAATTCACGTATATAAGTCAGTAAAGAAAAGAAATGTTACAGTGAGTTTTAAAAACTGATTCAGCCCCCCTTCTCAGTATTATTCCCAATGTTGATGCTACTCCTAGACTTCCACAACCTACAAGGTTGACACCACAACAATTGGAAGAAAAAAGAGAAAAATGGATTTTCTACAGTTGTGGTAGAAAATACACTAAAGGTCATAAGTGTGCTGAGAAGAAATTATTTTACATATATTGTGAAGAGGAGGAAGAAAATTAACATGTAACTTCAAAAGAAGAGGATAAACACCAAGAACCAACCCTAGAGAAATAAGAAATGAGTTTGACCATATCTTGTAATGCATTGGCATGAATTACCACTCATTAAACTCTCAGGATGAAAGGACATATCAAGAAGAAAAATGTAATAGTATTGATTGATTTGGGTAGTACCCATAATTTTATTCATTCTATGGTAGCCAAGGAATTGAAATGATTTCTATACCCAATAACAGAGTGTCAAGCGATGGTTTCAAATGGAGGAACTATAAATTTCTCTAGAAAGTGCGATAATATCAAGCTAACCATGGAGGAAAATGTATTGAATAGTCCGATTCTTTCCATTCCAATGGGAGAATCTGATGTTATACTAGGAGTACAATGGTTACAATCTTTGGGGTCGGTAGATTTTAATTTTCAATAACTCTTCAACTTTTTTTGGAAGGAAAGGAATTTTAATTACAAGGTATCACAGGGAATCCAAGAAAGATAATAAGCTCTAGTGTCATGACAAAGATTCTGAATAAAGAACACCGAGGTGTACTTGCACAATTATGCTCACTAGAAGTTCCAACATACAAATCGTCTATTTCTCTAGATCTCCAAAAAGTCTTGGACAATCATTCCAAGGTGTTTGAAACTCCCAAAGGAATCCCACATATTCATGATCATGATCATGCTATTCATTTGATTCCAGGAATTGTTCCTCCAAACATTAGGCCTTGTAGATATCCTTATGTCCAAAATATGGAAATTGAACGTATGATTTCGAAATTTTAGACGCTGGTATAGTTCAACCTAGTCAAAGTTCTTTCTATGCTCCAATAATTTTGGTGCACAATAAGGATGGATCATGGTGCATGTGTCAGGATTATAGGGAGATCAGTAAAATCACTATTAAAGATAAATTTCCCATTCCTATGATTGATGAACTATTTGTTGCATTACATGGAGAAATGTATTTTACAAAGTTGGATCTCCATTCAGGATATCATAAGAATAGAGTGAAGACTGAATATATTTCGAAAACAACATTTCGAACTCATGAGCGTCATTATGAACTTTTGGTCGTGCCTTTTGGCCTTACCAATGCACCTTCTACATTTCAAGGATTGATGAATTCCATTTTCAAACCCTTCCTTAGAAAATTTGTGTTAGCATTTTTTGATGATATACTAATCTACATCATATCTTGGAAGGATTATATTCAACACGTTGACAGGGTGCTCAAACTATTGGAGGAGAAACAACTAGATGCAAAAACCTCCAACTGTTTCTTTGGAGTACAAGAGGTGGAATATTTGGGTAATATTGTATCTCAGAAGGTGTTAAGGTATACCCTAATAAAATTAAAGCCATTAACGAATGGAAAGTCCCCACAACCATAAAGAAGCTGCGAGGATTTATCGGGTTAACAGGATATTATCGTAAGTTTGGTAAGAATTATGGGAGAATAGTAGAACCTATAAAAAAATTATTGAAGAAAGATGCATCTTCATGGACTCCTGAAGCAACTAAGGCCTTTGAACATATTAAAGAGGCAATGTTCCAAGCACTGGTCTTAGCTATGACAGACTTCACAAAAACCTTTATTATGGAATGTGGAGCCTAAGGAAATGGAATTGATGTTGTTTTAATGCAAGAAGGTGTTATCACAACACCAGATCTCCGAGGTTAAGGAAGAGACCAGCAAAGGTAACCATGGACCAATATTTTGCCAAGTAGCTAGCCCTACTCGGCAGGAGAGGTCTCTCTCCACGAGATCACAGCCAAGATGATTGGATCAAAAGGATTTTAGGCTAGGTATAGTAGCACTAGGGTTTGGTTGATTTATTTAGAGTGTTGGATAGTAAATAGGCCAGGGAAGAACTAGATTAGGGAAAAAAAGGATCAGGATGTTTGGAATCACTATTTTTGTTAGACCAAAACCCACAGGTGTTAGTCAAAAATCACATCAACAAAGATAATCATCCATGAGAGGTGGTTATTCCATGTCGTGAAATGCACAGGGAGCATTGGTTTGTCTAATGTCCAACAATATCCCCCCCCCAATGCAAGTCAGGTGTGTATCGAACTCGTGACCTATGCGCTGATACCACTTGTTGGGAATCATGATTGTCATTAGACAAAAACCTGCAGGTGTTAGCAACGATCACATCACCAGAGATAAGGATCCATGAGAGGCGGTTAGTCCATGTCGCGAAATACACAGGGAGCATTGGTTAATCCAATTTCAAACACACGATTGCAGAGATTTGATGGGGCAAGGTAGATAATAACTTTAACACATTAATGTATCTTGATGGAATGGTTTATACTACTAGGGTTTCAGAAAATATCATGGAAAAAAATAGTTCTTTTCAATTAGAAGAAGATGAAACAAAACTATAACTATAACAGAGCATCAACAAATGAATTTTTTCTATCCAACTTAGGAATCAATTACATTCAAAGATGGCATGAATATTGAAATAAAAATAAATTCAAACATTTTCAAACATAAGAGGAAACAATGTTAAAAACATTAGCACAAGGATCCCACCAAAATAGCTGCAACTCAATCTATTAGTTCCTACAAAAGTTCTGATTACACTAATATCCAATGATCAATTACACATCCAACCATTAGAATGGCAAAGAAAATGAAATATATAGAACAAAAAAACCTTCTCCCACTCTTAGAGGTTGAATCCATGACTTATGGAGTTGTTCCCCAAATTCCTCAACTGGAATCCTAATGAAAAGAGCTGTTTTTCATGGATTTTGCAAGGAGATGTCTCAAGGGGACATGAAGCTCATACTCAGAGGGATGCAATGATGGTTGATGATTTTTCAAGCAGCATGATTAGCATGACAAGCGTTGTTCATGTGCTCATTATGGAGTTTCTCATTATGGGTCCTCCATTGTGCGGGACGGGGAATGGTAGGGACGGTGACAAATTGCTGTGTAACACTAGGGAGGTAAAAAAAACTCATCCCTATCTTCGATGAAACTGATTCACTTGACCCAAAAATACAATTTTACTTGATGTATCTACCTCTAGTAACTATATAAGACATAATTATATTTAATTTTTACATTTACATCAGCAAATATTCTTGGAATCCATCAATCAACTGATAAAAAGTGAAAATTCTAAAGAAATCATTCAACTATAAAAAGCATAGCGTGCTTGTAAAAAGCACAGCATGGGCATTCAAACTGAATGTTGAGTGACCTCCTGAAGTCCAAATTGGGCCCACAATGGCTAATTGGAAATCTCTTCCAGTATAGTTATCAAAAATTTCCTCAAGCTCTAAAAATTATGGAGTGAAGCTCCTCAAAAATCAAATCTCCCAAGAATTTTCAAAAAGCACAGCGTGAGGCTGAAAAAGGCGGCAGAAAGTTGTTTTTAGGAGGTTTTTGGCCTTTTCCACCTATAAAAAGCTCAGTTTTTGGAGTGAAAATAGTCAAAAATTGATGTAGAGATCATTTTCTATCCATATATGTAGATGTTTTGGAATTTAGAGGCCACCACAAAAAGCACAGCGTGGCCCACGCTATGCTTTTTGTAGTCAGACAGTGCAAAACTTTCCAAATTTCTAGGTTTTTGTTTTCAAACATAGGCCTCAACGATGGAGCGATATCTCACTAATCATGAACGTTTTTGACACAATGAGATAGTTTTCTATTCTTTGGCATCTTAGGAACAAAAACCTCCTCCTGTTCGTAGTATTCTTCTCTAATTGTCCCAAATCATTTCTACAAAAAGGTGTCTAAAACAGGAGTTTGCACAAGTAGAAACATAGGATGTGAAGATGTGAATGGATATCTTCGTCTGTAATACCTATGTAAAAATTGATATAGCTTTATGTAATTTGATATCTTAGGAGAAAAAACCTCCTCCATTTTACCAAAATTAATCTTTGTTTGGATACAACATGTTTTGAAAAATATGACTAAACAGGACATTTTTGGAAAATGTGCCTTCAAGGATTTTTCCAATTTTTCTCAAAATTTACTTAAAATTGCTCCAGAATTGTTTCATGGAGAACTGATATGGTATGGTATCCTATCATGGATGCATCAATAATTAAATCCAACTTATCCTTCTCTTTCTTCTTGATTAGGGTTTCCTTTGCACTGTGATTTCAAGTAGGGTTAATTGTAATGCTCAAGGTCTAGGTTAATGCCTTAGGATTCTCCCTCCTTTATTGTAGGTATTCTTCTCTTATTCTAGAATGTTTCTCTCTTCCCCCATGATGCTTCACTCCCCTCCATGATGTTCAGGTTTTTTAGAAACCCTAAGGAAGAGTGGGATTGTAGGGTTAGCGAGTTGGGATAGATGAGGGAAAATTTAGGGAAGGGTGTAAGGGAGTTAGGAAGCTTAGGCAAGTGATGGGGAGTTGAAATTATAAGGGAGATAGGGTATGGAATTAAAATACAGGGAGGTAGTCTAGCTACCTATAAAATCACAACGTAGGGGTAGGGTTTTAGGGAATATAGCTTGGGAATGGGGAATGAATGGATGTGAGGGTAGTGGGGAGAGAACTAGAGTGTGAGGGAGGTAGATGGGTCTACGAAAAAACAAAGTAACCTCATAAAGATGAAAACTAAGGTTTAATTACTAGATCATGACATGGATATTAAATGAGAGGTTTCCACCATAAAATTATGACCATGAGCTAAAAGGAGGAGCTTGCAAGATGTAACTTACTTGAAAATGAGTGTAGAAACCTTTGTTTGCATCTTAGAACCCTTGGAGACAAGATTTGAGGTGGTATCTACTTCATGAAAAAAATCGAAGTGAACTTGAGAAAGGTGTAGTGAAGCCCTGCAAAAAGTGCAGCAAGCTTTAGCAAAGAGCAGTGTGCCCACTGCAAAAGGCACAACGCCTGTGGAAAAAGCGCAACAATGGACCATGAACTTGGTTTTGTGAGGCAAAAATTGGTATTTTTCTTCGACAACTTGGAGAGCGCGATGTTGAAGAATGAAAATGAGTAAATTTTTTTCTTTCTGTGCCTATTATACTTGGATAAATATCATTAAATGGACATGTACCCACATTTCATTTTTTGAAATCAGCCTGACATTGTTTTTTTACCTTTAACTTTCGAATTTGATCGTTGAACTTCATCTTTTGATGACTTAGGAACATTCCTGGCTTTTTGAAACCTTGATTATTTGCTGATGGAACTTTGAGTGTTACAACTACCTGCAACTCTGAGAACTTATTACAAATTAGGAACACAAAATTACATTTTTCTTTGAAATCAAATTTACAAATCAAATTTACTGATGAAATTTCTTTATTTTCACTCCTTCATTTGCTAGACTTTATGCATGAAATTGTGATTTGATGACCTTGGAAACCCTAATACCGAATGGAGATTCTGACTAGATGAAACCATGATGAAAATGACTGAAATAATGATGACAACTCATGAATGATGGTACACTCAACAAAGAGGTGAAATGAGCCAACAAGTAATGAAATTTTGGAAGGAGTGATATCAGACCTAGATCTACATCCAGTGACCAAATTTTTGCATGATGACCTAATGGAATGACAAAAATTTCAAAATGGGACCCTAACAAGAAATTATAAGAGTCTTTTTTATCACTGGTGGCAAGATGCAAAAACTGACACTAAAAGAAGGAAGACCCATTACTTTTGAAAGTTGTCCAATCAAAGGAAAGTATTTACGGAAAGAAATGTATGAGAAGGAAATGTTGGCAATAATACATGAAGTAAATAAATGGTGACCTTACCTAATGGTAAGACACTTCAAGGTAAAAAATTATCATGATATTTTAAATAATTTTTGGAACAAACATTATCTTCATAAGAGCAACAAAAATCAGTCACAAATATGTTGGGTTATGACTTTGAAATAATCTACAAAAAAAGGAAGCTAGATGTTGTTGCAGATGCACTCTCAAGAAAGGATGAGGAGGTGGAAGCATTACTTTGTGTCATTTATATTATTCAACCACATTTTATAACTGACGCAAGGGAGGAATGGAAGAATGACGAAGAAGTGTGGACACTCATACAAAAGTTGCAGCAAGATCCTAGTACATCTGATACATTTAGTTGGAAAAATGATTCCTTATGGTACAAATATCACTTATATATTTGTAAGAATTCACAACTAAAAAAATAAATTATTTTGGAATTCAAAAAATATCCCTTACGAGGAAACTCGATATTTTTAAAAATTTACCACAATGTGAAGAAATATTTTTTTGGGGATTGACTTAATTCTTATATTCAAAAGTTTTTGGAGGAATGTTTGGTTTTCCAGTAAAATAAATTTGAGACAATTGAGACCTCGGGTCTGCTACAAAATTTATCCATTCCAATTAAATGTTGGGAGGAGGTTTCAATGGATTTTATCACAGGTTTACCTAAGTTCAAAGGAAAGAGTTTCATCATGGTGGTAGTTGATATACTTACCAAGTATGCACAATTTTGTGCATTATCTAATCCATTTAAATCAAGTACAGTTTCTACTGCATTTATGGAAACAATTCAAAATATACATGGAAACCCAAAGATTTTTGTAAGTGAAAAAGATCCCATTTTCGCTGGAAATTTTTGGACGCAATTATTTTCTTGTTTGGGTACTCAACTAGGTCATAGCTCATTTTATCATCCTTAATCCAAAGGGAAAACTGATATAGTGAAAAAATGTTTTGAAGGATATCTTCGTTGTTTTGTATCTGATAAACAAACACAATGGGTCAAGTGGTTACCTCTAGTTGAATGGTGGTATAACACTTCCTTCCATACTGCAAAAAAAATGACCCCATTTATGGCACTTTATGGATATCATCCATCGTCTATCACATCATCTTAAAGAGAAAATTCTAAGGTTCGAGCAGTGGAAGATCACATCGAGCATCAAAAAAAAGTTCTCCAACTCTTAAAGGATAACCTAAATTTGGCACAAAATTGAATGAAAAAACATGCATATCAACATTGCACTAAGAGGATTTTTGATGCAGGAGACTGGGTATTTTTATGGCTACAAACAAAATTCCCTCAAGCAAGATAAGAAGGATAATAAATTATCGCCAAATTGTTATGGTCCTTAAAAGGTGTTGCAAAAGATTGGTACTATTGATTATATCATTTACCCTTTTAAAATTTGGATAAAGGTCATAGGGAGTAGATCACCCGATAGCATTCAAATGGCTAAGAGTTCCGAAGTTGGCTAAGGAGAAACAGTATCAAGCTGAGACGTATGCGAGAAAAGGATAAGCGAATTTTGTAACAAAGTGGAATTACGTAAAGGATTTAAACTAAATCAAGCGAAGGTATAAAGGGCGCAAAAGAAACAGGCACAAGGCGGGGCTCCCATACACTATGTACACGCACAGAAAGGAGTCGGCAAGTATAATTCTGGGGGGGTCACAAAGGTGAGGGACGAGGTGGAGTCTTACCCCCCCTAAATCCTGATGATGTGTCAAGGTTAATGACACGAGGCGAGAGTTCTACGGAGAAGAAAGATCCACGAGAGAGGCACTGAGGCACCCAGCAGAGTCCAAAATGAAAAAAGGTATGTCTCCTTCCTAAAAGAGCTAAAGCCAGAGGATGTGATGAAACATGGTACAAAGAGAAAGTTCATGGAAGCCTCAGAGTGCCAGAAATCGATAGAAAAAGAGTCTGCTAGGAATTTGGCCGTAGATGCTTTGGAAAAAGTAGCAACCAGCTTAGAACGATTCTATGTGGACTGGGCCGATATAACACTTGCAGGACTCCCATCGTGCTGGGACCCCACTCATGATGTCTTGCAGCCATTACCAACGTATGAAGCCATTTTGAAGGGGGTAATGAATCAAAAAAACATCCCCTCTAAGAAATCTACAAGGCTTAAACCAGAAACCATAGTCACGATCCTTGGAAAAGAGTTTGCGCTCCTGCACCTAGTGAAGCATAAACTTTCTGTTGAGACAAACTATGATGAAATTACGGAGGCTTACATCAAAACAGAAGGTTTCACATCAATGCCCGAACCTGCACCAGAAATTTGGCAGAGATGCATCAAGTATGCCAGCTTGTTAGCCAGCTCCTTAGAAAACGCCCCACCACCTGCATCAGCAACTGCTTCAACCCATTCACACCAGTGAAAATTGTTAATTCATGATTCGACCTTAGTGGCATTTTATTTTTACTTTTACTTTTACTTTCAAGTTCTGAGTGGAATTAATTTTTCACTCTTGCATTTACTATTTGTTAGAACAGTTCCAATTTTTTGTTTAGAAACGACCGTGAGCCCCATTGTAAATGATGAGAAGCGTTTTTCCTCATCATGAGTTTTGTTGTTTTGATTAGGACCTGAAACTTCTTATTAGCACGCAGGGAAGATATTTTCCCAAAATATCTTCCCGCATATGATCTTGTAAATTCTATATAAGCAGAAAACTGAGAGGAGAGAAAGGTTCCAGATTTTTAGAAGAATACACCAAGAAAGAAATCTGTATGGCATTTTGTTCAAATTTTGATATAAAAGTTGAAGAGCCTGTTGGGTCTCAGTGATGAGGAGTTTCATCTTTATTGAGGATTCTGGTCTTAATACTGCACAGTTTGTATCGCTCCCTTGTGTTTTATAGCTTAAATGTTAATCTTGTTTTCATCCACTTTTCTTATATCTTGTTCTGGAATGCGAGTTGCTCACATGCCTTGGTATGAATTTATCATTATCGATACTCATGCTTAAACATGTCTAGCGCTTTAAATATGGCTTAGGCATGATATGTTGTTCCATTTTCCAATTCTATCATAATTCTTCCGATATTATCAATTATGAGATACTATCTTTAAAGTTATTGTCATGTATGAATTCTTGTTTACATAATCCCGACACATGTTGATGTTCGTTTCTAGATCTTGTTTTAATAACAGCTAGTATCTTCTCCATTTTTCATACACAGTAAATCACCATCTGATTATTTACTTCTGTGAAGAAATTTAGAATCCAACCCTCATTACAAAAAGTTGTCTCTAAATTTTAGGATACGTTTTTATCAAAAACTCACACTCTGCCTCTGCAATATCAGTTTCTTCGTGCTGAAGTTTTGAGAGTTTTCGTTCCATTATAATCCAACCTACCTGTTCATATATGATAGCATGATAGCCTTTACCTGAAAAACCTTCCCCAATTGAATCACATGCTCCTTGCTAATTAAGATGTCCTAGGCACTGTTCTTTCACAACTCAAGGCTGTCTCTAGGAGCGACAACATCTTTCTAGCACTGTTGCCGGTGATATGAAGCTGAGAAAAGATAAATCTCTGGGCCTCAACAAAATATTTAGTCACTCCTAAAATAGGTGAACAAGAAGAGTTGAAAGTTGTAGATTCCTCACCTTGGCGACTCTACAGTCAAATATAAGATAAACCTAGTTGCAGTCCTGGCTCCTCGAAAGCCACATCTGAGGTCGGATACATCTCAGTTAAAGACACCCTTAGTGTCTGACCCAGAGAAGATTTTACATAAGAGGGGTTGGAGAGAAAGAAAGTCAGCTCATACAGAGATTCTTGAATTCTCTTTGGAATATTTTCCATCCTCCTCCTCTCAAGTAACCCAAGATCAAGGTCCCGACTCCACTGTGGGAAGCTCTGATTACTTCTCAGATAATCCTCCCTTGGGAAAAATCCAAGTTAAAGACGAAGATAAATCCATAGATACCACCTGCTACATCCTTCATACCACTCCTGAAGCTGAAGAAGTCAAAGAAGTTACAGAAGTGTCTGCTGTTAACACCCCAAATTTCCCATCAGCTTCACAGCCTTCTATTCAATACATACTAGTCGTTATACATACTACACTTCCACCACCTCCTCTCACTCATCAGATTCTTCCACTTCCTCCTCAACCCCCAATGATTGTCCCAGCCTTCGTACTAAAAAAAAATGACCCCCTGGCATTACCTCAAGTCTTAAATGATATGCCTCAATATTATCTCAAAGTCTTGCCTCGTTTCAATGGGGAAAATGAGACTGAAGCTCAGAAACATATTGAAGTGTTCTGTGCCTTTGCAGAGAAATTTAATGTTGAAAATTTGGATGTGGTTTTGAGGCTGTTTGTCCAGTCCTTGGATGGAGAAGCCAGAAAATGGTTTAAGACCTTGGCAGATCGTTCCATCACTAATTGCGAAGAGATGGAGAATTCGTTTCTCAAGAAATGGGGAGAGAAAAATGACCATGGACACTGTCTCACCAAGTTCAATACACTCAGGAAAAGGCATAATTAAGGAGCGCTAGAGTTCATTAATAGGTTCAAAAAATTATACTCAAGCCTCCCTGCTGACATGAAACCTCATTAGATAGCTGACAAAGTGGTGTTTGTAGCAGCTTTTGATTCAGAATTTGGGTTCTCTTTAAGAGAAATAAAGTCTGCCACCATAGATGATGCCCAGACTGATGCACTAGAGCTGGAGGCCAACTTTGCCTCAACAGGTTAGTCAAAGGGGAGATCAGATCAAGATGCCAGAAGAAGAGGGAAATAAGAGGTGTCTACATCTGGCCAAGATAGAGATTTAGCTGAGAATAAGATTGAAGAGATTAATAAAGTGATTAAGAATATTTTAAGAAAACTAGGGAAGCTTGAACTGGAAGCGAAGAATTCATCCTCCAAAACTTTCTAAAACACTCCAAACAGTGGTTACAACCCGTAGTATAGAAAGCCACCCCTGCAAATATTGCAAAGAGAGAAGAAAGAACAACAAGACCAGGTGCCACACTCTCCGTACCTGTAAGGTCAGATAGATGGTCCTACTGAAGACACTGCTTATGAGAAAGACGATCCTTATCTTGCTTATTCAAATAGTGACGAAGTAGACTGCCGTTTGCAAGAAGGCGATGGAATGGAGATTCCATTACAAGAAGAAGAAGAAGAGAAATCTAAAGTGATTGAAGACCCAGATATTGATGACTACTGCAAGCAGTTCATTGATTTCATGCAAGCCCAATTCAATAGAATATATGATCTCAGATCTTCTAGGAAAAGAACCTGCACGCAAGATCAGGAGGAAGAAGTGCCTAAAAAAGAAGCAGTTGTGCAGAAGGAGACAATGGTGCAAAAGGTCCCAAATAAAGGTAAGAGGCCTCTAAACGAACCTTTGCAGCCCCATGATCAAGTTCCTTCCTCTTCAAAGGTAGTCATTCCTCCCAATACTAAGCTTGTGTCGAAATAAGTCAAGCCTTTAGTTGAAAGAAAAGAGTCAAAAGAAAATGTAACAAAAAAGTCTTCCTCGGGTTTTAATTTGCAAAAATAGCTTGAGAAAGTCAAGATCCCAGTCCCATTGACTAAACTTTTAAAGCAGCCAGCCTATCAGTCCCAGGTCTCCTCTTTTATGCTTCCTTCAGAAACAGCCCCTATCCCAGATAGTCTAAACCTTCAGGAGGAAAGGCCTATGGTTGTCTTTGGTCCCCACGTTGATGAATTGGATGCTTCGACTCCCCCTTTCTATGTGTCATTAGTGATTCATGATCTGTTATTACATAACTGCATGTCAAATTTGGGAGAATCCCATAATCTCTTGCCCATGTCAGTCATGGAACAACTGGGATTGCAAATTACTCGTCCATACAAAGACCTTTACTCCTTTGATTCCAAAAGGGTCAAGTGTCTAGGTATGATCAAGGACTTGGTAGTCAATTTAGCTCAAATCCCAGCCAAAAGTGTGGTGATGGATATAGTAGTGGCTAACATCCCAGATCGTTTTGGGATGTTGTTTTCAAGGTCTTGGGGAACCAAAATTGGTGGTTTAATCAAATTGGACTTGACTTATGCTACTATCCCTATATTTGGAGGGCAGGAAAGGAGGCTGTATAGGGAAACGAGGTTTGTCAAGAAGGTTACTAAGGCTAACAACTCTGTTAATTCACCAGTGTATAGTAAGGAAGGGGATTTCTCATGCCTAATGTTGGAGGAAGACAAAGACTATGCTTAAGAGCCATCATTCTTCCAGTTCAAGACTGAACAATCCTCATTGAATCAGGGAGCAGGAGTCTGGACGCTACACTTTGATGGAGAAAATTCTAGAGAAGGAAATGGAGCTGGGGTACTACTGATTTCTCCTACAGGCAAATGGGTCCCGTTTTCCTTCAAATTAGAGTATGAGGCTACCAATACCGTAGCCGAATATGAATCACTACTATTGGGATTGCAAACAGCCAGAAGCATGAATATTCAGAGTCTAAAAGTTTTGGGAGATTCAGAATTGGTAGTAAGGCCAGTAAAAAATCAGTGCCAGACAAAACACCCGTGGCTGAGGGCCTACAGGAACGAGGTATGGGATCTGGTGGAAATTTTTGTTTTGGAATTTAATATTCAGTTTATGCCCAGAGAATAGAATAGGATGGTTGATTCCCTTGTAGTGGCCACTAGTACATTTCGTCCACCTCAAAACCATCTATTAAGATACGAAATTGAAGTTCGTTATCGACCCTCAATTCCAAACAATATCAAGCACTGGTAGGTGTTTGAGGATGAATATCAAGTAAATAGATTCATGGAAACAGTTGGGGAATTTTTAAACATAAAGATAGATGCTTGCGAAGAAGAAGAAACTGAAGACCTTTCCAAAAACAAATGGGAGGAAAAGGTGGTTGGACATAAAGTGTTGCAGATGAAGGGAAATGTGATACCTAGAGGGCTGGTGCCTCTAGAGAGGTTGTTTGACAAAAACTATGTCCCACTGCAGGCAAACAAAATGGTAGAAGAAAATCAGGTAGAAGACCTAAATATTGCTATTGATGCTGATCCAAAAATTGTGACGCTGTCCAAGAAATTTCCAGAAGGATATAAAGAGCACTACCAGAAACTATTCCAGTCATACAAGGACGTGTTTGCATGGTCTTATCAAGACTTGAAAACCTTCAACATCGGCATCATGCAACATAAAATTCCTCTAAAATGAGATGTGAAGCCGCATAAACAAAATCTCAGACAGATTAACCTCGTGCTGCTTCCTTCCATAGAGAAGGAGATCAAGAATTTGTTGAAGGCCAAAATCATCGTGCCATTGAGATACTCTGAGTGTGTGCCCAATCTAGTCCTAGTCTGGAAAAAGAATGGAGAAATAAGGTTGTGTGTTGATTTCCGGAATCTAAACCGACCATCCTTAAAGGATAACTATCCACTACCCAAGATGGATCATATTCTACAGAAAGTAGTAGGAGCTTCATGGATGTCAATGATGGATGGTCTCTTTAGATACAATCAAGCGGCTGTGCTCCCAGAAGATCAAAATAAAACTGCCTTCACCACCCCCTGGGGCACCTTCATGTATGCATGGATGCCTTTCGGTTTGATCAATGCAGGGGCCACTTTCCAAAGGGCCATGGATATTGCCTTTGTTGGGGAGCAGGATAAGTTTGTAGTGGTATACCTCGATGATATCACTGTCTTCTCAAAGAATGACTCAGAGCATATTGAACATTTGCACAGGACTTTTGAGAAATGTCGGAGGTATGGTCTCTCTTTAAACCCTCATAAATCGCTATTTTCATTAGAGGAGGGTAAATTGTTGGGGAAAATTGTGACTAAATATGGGGTAAAAATTAATCCTAAGAGAGTAGAAGTTATAAATGGAATTTCTCTCCCCAGAAATAAGAAGGAGGTGCAAGTGTTCCTTGGGCTCATTAACTTTCTGAGAAGGTTTATCCCTAACTATGCAGAGATAGTTCAGCATATAACTAACATGATCAAGAAGAATAACGAGGTGAAGTGGTCCCATGAATCATGAGAAGCCTTTAGTAGGATAAAAAATGCCTTTGCAGAAGCCCCAGTGCTGGCTAGACCAGACTATGCTAAACCTTTTATGATTTTTTCATTTGCATCACCTCAGACAGTGGCAGGAGTTATATTATAGAAGAATGAGGAGGGGTATGAGAAACCTAGTGCTTTCTTTAGCCAGGTGCTTCTTGATGCTGAATTGAAATACAACATACTAGAAAAGCAAGCTTATGCCTTGGTGAAGTCCCTTAAGGAATTCCAGATGTATGTTCTGCAATCACCCATCACTGCATTTGTTCCCACAGCAACTGTGAAAGATATCCTCATCCAAGGAGATAGCAAGGGAAAGAGGGGGAAATGGATTTCCAAAATAAAATAATATGAGCTGGATATTCGTCCCACCAAGTTAATCAAAGGACAAGGATTACCCAAGATCCTGTCAGAATCGAACTATTAGGCTCTGGGCATAAATATGTCTATTATAGCTTATGAGGAATTTAAAAAGATGGAAGAACAGCGTGGGATAGAGACATCAACTCAGAAGACTCATATGAAGTATCTCATCAACCTATGGTATAAGGAGATTGTGGAGTATCTTCTAACTCTCAAATGCCCTCCTAGCTGTGACAAAACTAAATACAGAACAATGAGGTTGAAGTCGCAGAAATTTGTTGTGGCCAATGGTCGGCTGTACTGGAGAGATCCTTCGGGCATCTTGATCCTGTGCCTTACAGAAAGTGAGGTGGAAAACATAATGGCTGAGTTTCATGAAGGTATCTGTGGGGGTCACTACAGCTGGAGAGCCACTGCCCATAAAATTCTGAAAGCTAGCTTCTTTTTGGCCCAAATTTTTTGGATATGTTTTTTCTCGGGTCAGAGCCTATGAAAAGTGCCAAACATTTGTGGAGAGACAGAAGTTTGCGCCCCTACCCATGATTCCATTACATGTAGATGAACCGTTCCAGCAGTGGGGGATTGAATTTATTGGTGAAATTCACCCTGCGTCAAGTAGACAGCACAAGTGGATATTAAATGCTACAGATTATTTCACCAAATGGGTGGAGGCTATACCTACAAGGAACACAACAGATATCGTGGTGATAAAGTTTATGGAAGAAAACATTATATCCAGATTCAGCTGCCCTGCCAAGATAGTAAGTGATAATGCCCAGGCCTTTAAATCTGCTAAGTTTGTCAGCTTCTACCAGCAGTATAACATCGCATTGGGCCATTCCACCACCTAATACCCACAAGGAAATGGCTTAGCAGAGTCTTCTAATAAAACCCTGGTGAGAGCACTAAAGAAAGCTATCAATGAAAATCAGAAAAATTGTGACTCAGCTAAAGTTCGCTTTATGGGAAAACAGGATTACCAGCAAGACATCAACGAGGAAGTCTCCTTATGAATTGGTATATGGGAGAGCAACGGTCTTTCCCATAAAATTGGCCTTACCAGTAGCAAGGTTCATGCAGGAAAGCCAATAAGAGCCGAATGATGTTACTAGGAGGATGAACCAGCTGGTAGAGTTGGAGGAAACACGGAATCAGGTATGTCAGAGGTTGACTGAATACCAGGATAAGATGAAGGATCTTTTCGACCAACACGCCAAGGATAAAAACATGCAGGTCGGGGATTTAGTACTCAGATGGGATATTTGAAGAGCAGAGAAGGGGAATCGTGGTAAATTTGATCCGTTATGGTTTGTCCCCTTCAAAATTGTCAAACAAGGAGGAAATAGCACTTTCAAGCTGGAGAATTTGCAGGGTGACTTGCTAGACGCCCCTGTAAATGGACAATTTCTAAAACCCTTCTTCCAGTTTTGAAATAGGCTAGGTGGGTGCGGTGTATTATACTGTAAATTAGTTATCCGATTTTATCTTTGTTCTTAATGTCGTTTGTTATGAAGAATCATGAAGAGAAAAATAAAGGGTGCAGATGAGCCGAGCCTGCATGAAAGGGTAAATAGGTGGTCTGCAAAGTTCTCGACATGTCCAAGGATGAACGTGCCGTCCCCATGTGGAGCCAATGTTGATTATATCATTTACCCTTTTAAAATTTGGATAAAGGTCATAGGGAGCAGATCACCCGATAGCATTCAAACGGCTAAGAGTTCTGAAGTTGGCTACGGACAAATAGTATCAAGCTGAGACGTATGCGAGAAAAGGATAAGCATCTTTTGTAACAAAGAGGAATTACGTAAAGGCTTTAAACTAAATCACTCGAAGATATAAAGGGCACAAAAGAAACAGGTAGAAGGCGGGGCCTACATACACAATGTACACGCACAGAAAGGAGTCCGCAAGTATAATTCCACGGGGGTCAAAAAGGTGAGGGACGAGGCGGAGTCTTACCCCCCTGAAATCTTGATGACGTGTCAAGGTGAATGACACGAGGTGAGAGTTCTACGAAGAAGAAAGCTCCACGAGGGAGGCACTAAGGCGCCCAGCAGATTCGAAAATGAAAAAAGGTATGTCTCCTTCCTAAAAGAGCTAAAGCCAGAGGATGTGAAGAAACATGGTATAAAGAGCAGGTTCATGGAAGCCTCAGAGTGCTAGAAAGCGATAGAAAAAGAGTCTGCTAGGAATTTGGTCGTAGATGCTTTGGAAAAAGTAGCAACCAGCTTAGAATGGTTTGATGTGGACTGGGTCGAGATAACACGTGCAGGACTCCCATCGTGCTGGGACCCCAATCATGCTGTCTTGCAGCCATTACCAGCGTATGAAGCCATTATGAAGGGGGTAATGAATCAAACAAACATCCCCTCTGAGAAATCTACAAGGATTAAACCAGAAACCATAGTCCCGGTCCTTGGAAAAGAGTTTGCGCTCCTGCACCTAGTGAAGCATAAACTTTCTGTTGAGGAAAAATATGATGAACTTATGGAGGCTTACATCAGAACATAAGGTTTCACATCAATGCCCAAACCTGTAGCAGACAGTTGACAGAGATGCATCAAGTATGACAGCTTGTTAGCCAGCTCCTCAGCAAACATCCCACCACCTGCATCAGCAATTGCTTAAACCCCTTCACACCAGTGAAAATTGTTAATTCATGATTTAGCCTTAGTGGCCTTTTAGTTTTAGTTTTACTTTTACCTTCAAGTTCCGAGTAGAATTCTTTTTTCACTCTTGCATTTACTATTTGTTAGAACAGTTCCAATGTTTTGTTTAGGAACGACCGTGAGCCCCATTGTAAATGATGAGAAGCGTTTTTCCTCATCATGAGTTTTGTTGTTTTGATTAGGACCTGAAACTGCTTATTAGCATGTGGGGAAGATATTTTCCCAAAATATCTTCCCGCATATGATCTTGTAAATTATATATAAGCAGCAAACTCAGAGGAGAAAAAGGTTCCAAATTTTCAGAAGAATACACCAAGAAAGAAATCTGTATGGCAGTTTGTTGAAATTTTGATATAAAAGTTGAAGAGCCCATTGGGTCCTAGTTATGACGAGTTTCATCTTTATTGAGGATTCTGGTCTTAATACTGCACAGTCCGTATCGCTCCCTTGTGTTTTATATCTTAAATGTTCATCTCGTTTTCATCCACTTTTCTTATATCTTGTTCTGGAATGCGAGTTGCTCACATGTCTCGGTATGAATTTATCATTATCGATACTCATGCTTAAACATGTATAGCACTTTAAATATGGCTTAGGCATGATATGTTGTTCCATTTTCCAATTATATCATAATTCTTCCAATATTAGTAGTTATGAGATACTATCTTTAAAGTTATTTTCATGTATGGATTCTTGTTTACATAAGCCCAACACATGTTGATGTTCATTTCTAGATCTTGTTTTAATAATAGCTAGTATCTTCTCCAATTTTCATACACAGTAAATCACCATCTGATTATTTACTTATGTGAATTACTTTAGAATCCAGCCCTCATTACAGAAAGCTGTCTCTAAATTGTCGGATATGTTTTTATCAAAAACTCACACTCTGCCTCTACAATATCAGTTTCTTCGTGCTGAAGTTTTGAGAGTTTTGGTTCCATTATAATCCAACCTACATGTTGGTATATAATAGCATGAGAGCCTTTACCTGAACAACCTTCCCCAGTTGAATCACATGCTCCTTGCTAATTAAGATGTCCAAGGCACTGGTCTTTCACAACTCAAGGTTGTCTCTAGGAGCGAAAACAAGTACTACGGCATACACATTGGAGCTTCTTGCTTCTCCCTGAGTGCACCCAGTTTTCCATGTTTCATGCTTAAAGAAGGTTATAGGTGACAAAATTCCAGTTCAAACAATATTTCAAGAACTTGATGAGGAAGGAAAAATCATATTGGAACCTAAATCAGTCATGGAAACAAGAACTCGACAGTGAAGAAGTCGATAAATCTCATAGTATCTCATCAAGTGGAAGAACTTACCCACTGAATTTTCCACATGGGAGAATGAGAATTTTATACAGAGGCATCGAGAACTACTCAAGCGTTGAGGACAACACTTTTTTGAAGGAGAGGGGCATGTTAGGTCCCTATATTGCTAGTGTAGTCCCTTATTGTTGTTAGTGTAGCCATCGTATTATTATTGTTGTACCCCTATAGTCCCCATATTATTATTATTGTGCCCGATAAAGGCCCACTATTGTTATTTTTGTGCCCTTACATTATTAGTGTTAGGCCTGCTAGGTTTATATTGTGACCTCATGGACTAATATATATAGAAAGGTGGTTTTTTTTGTATCAACCAAGAATTGTTCATTTATGTAATGTAAAGGAGGTTTCCCCCTCGGAGAGGCTTATTTCTAAGTCGTTGATCTATATATTCTTCTATTTTGTGAGATGGTTTCAGAACAAAAGGTCTACAAAATAAAATTATTATAAAATATTGGGGTAGTTAGAGAAGGAGCATTCATGATGCCTTTCTTGATTAGATCAAAATATTCTCTTTCATTGTGTCCCAATTTATAGAGTGAATTTTTCTTAACCATGGCTTGCAATGGTAAAAATGTTTGGGAAACGTTAGGAACAAATCTCTTAACAAAATTCATTTGTCCTAAAAATGACTTCATGGATTTCTTGTTATGGGGTAGAGACATTTCATAAATTTCCTGTATTCTTTGTGTATCAATACAAATTCCTTCTTTTGATACAATAAATCCTAAAAGTCTTCCTTCACTTAAAGAAAAATAAGACTTTTCCTAATTTAATGAAATTCCATGCTTTAAGCATCTTTTAAGGATTTTCTTGAGATCATGATAGTAGTAATTTATTTTCTTCGAGTAAATGGTTATATCATCTAAGTGAAAAACCACAATTTTGTTTATTAGTCCTCTAAAAGAAATATCCATTTCTTTTTGAAAAGTTTCTCCTACATTGATTAAACCGAAAGACATTTTTTGATAAGCATAAGTGCCCCATTTGGTCCTAAATGTAGTCTTTAATATATATTCAAGATGAATCATTATCTGATTGTAGCCTGAAAAATCCATCAAGGAAAGACATTAATTCAGATCCAATAACTGATTGTAGAATTTGTTCCATAGGTGGTAATGGGAAATTCTCTTTGAGGCAAGATATATTCAGATTCCTAACATCTATACAAATGCAGATGTCACCATTTTTCTTCCCAGCAGGAACTATGTTTGAAACCCACTTTGAATGCCTAAAAAGAAATATGATCTTGTCTTTAAGGAGTTTATTCAATTCAGATTTTATTTGAATTTCAAGATTGGGGTGAATGATCTTCAAGCTAACTCTTCTTTTCTTGTCACCTTAGCTCTGATACCATGTTGAGAAATCTAGGGGAAGCTATACTAGGTGATTTATCTTTCTTTTTTACTTAAATTGATTAGATTATTCTTTCACTTTAATATTATTATGTTCTTATCATAGAAAAAATACCAAAGTATGAAGATAAAATAGACAAGAGGACATAAAATGTAGGTTGCAAGCCAGGGCCAAGTCAACCTTCTTTCTTGATGAGTTTTCCTTCGGGAAAATTCTACAACAACTTCGACCCCAACAACGTTTCCAACAATTTTTTCCTCAGTATTTACTTTTGCAACTTCGAATACTACATCAACCCTAGCTTTTCATGTGTGGGAAAATTTTTTGATTTATTCCTTCGATTGAATTGGTTCTTCTTTCTTTGGAACTTGACTTGCAAGGTAGAATTTTTGGTGCCCTATCCTAGCTTCCTTATATGATTCGGTCTTGATTTATTGATGTTGTTGTAATCTTCATCATGTGAGGAGATGATAACCCAAAAATAATACTCAAAGAATTTCTTCCTTTCCTTCTTCTAGTCTTCTTCTTATTCGATCTTTTAGTTCTCTTTATCTTCCTTGATTTAACTTATTTTGTGAAAAATGGATATCCTTAAAGTGAGGCTTATGTTTCCTATATATAGGCTTTTCTTCTAGGTTGAATAACCCTACATGAGGTCAAATTTTCATCTTATGAAGGGAGACTTGTTGCTTCTTGTTTGACAAGGTCTTGGAGGGTCTTTATGACACTTTTGACTTCACAATTTTTTTCTTTGCCAGATAAAACATTCCCAAAGGATTCTTACATGTATGAAAATGACTCTTTTGACTTTGTAATTCTATTAAAAACCTAGCAACAGTCAATGGGTGCTTGACCTAGAAATAAATTTATCTTGAGGATGAAACCCATGCATCAATAATGTCAATAATAAATTTCCTCTCTTTAATATCAAAGATATAAAATCATGATTACAATATACATATGAATACCAAACCTATTTACACATTTCAACAAGTCCACTAAGCTTGATGGTACAAATTATACTAATTATAAATTCAATATAATAACAATGTTGGAAGCATATAATTTATGGACCATAGTAAACGGGGATGAAACCAAACTCACTATTTCTAGTGTTATCTCAGATTGGGAGAAATGTGAGTTGAAATTAAAGGTATTGCTACTCAAAAACAACATTATTCCTCATATAAAAGATTGAAAAACATCCAAGGATACATGGGACATGCTTAAAAACCTATGTGAAAGAACAAATTAAAATCAAATTGTATCTCTAAAGAGTAAGTTATTTTGCACCAAGATGGAGAAACATGAAAGTATAAGCAATTTTGTTTTTTGCGTTAAAAATTTAAGTGATAATTTAGGTGATATTAGTGAAAATGTCTCTAGTACATACTCGGTAACAAACACTTTAAAAGTTGTAGTACGATATTTTCAAATCTGTATATCAAGTCTCCTAGCTAGAGATAATCCCCCTACTTTTGATGAATTGATATGGATTCTTGTTTGAGACGAAGAAAGGATGAACAACTTTGATTTGGACTCTGCCAGTTCATATTTGGTGTTGTTGGTGAAAGGGAAACAAACATATAGAGGTAAGCCATGGGACAAGAAAAAAGGAAAAAAAAATCAATCAAAGAGAAGAGGCATAACTCCATCCAAATTTAAGTCTTGTGTTAAGAATAATGATGTATTATTTTATTGTGGGAAACATGGGCATCGTGCAAATGATTTTTATAAAATAAAATAAAATGAGTCTAAACAAAGAAGTAGAAAACATAATAAAATTTTTGTGAACAATGATACCTCAATCAGTGAAGGATTTAAATATCTTAAGTTTTTCATTTCATCATCTTCTTTGTCTCCAAAAACTGATGATGTCAATGCATTCTATCTCGATTCATGTGCCCGAGCTCATATGTCCTGTAACAAGGATTGGTTTGATGATTATTATGAAAACCTTGATGGATTATATGTTTATTTAGTAGAGAACAATTCACTTAAAGTGCAAGGGTATGGATTAATAAGTGTAAAATTCCCTAATGAAAAAATGAAAGAGATTCATAATGTAATGCATTTTCTTGGAATTAAAAACAACCTAATATCTATCTATACTGCCATTGATAGAGATTTAAAAGTAGATTTTTTAAAGTCTGGATCTGTTGTCAAATATATAAAAAATAAATACATGGTTTCTTCCATCAATACAAGAACTGAAGGATTATATAAGTTGAATATGACCAAATTAAGTCATCAAGCGTTAGGAGCTACAAAAATGTCAACATAATAGTTATGGCATAAGAGGTATGGACATATTAATCTAATGAATTGGTGCCACTTCAAGAGAAATAAATGGTTAAAGGATTGCCTACTTCCATACAAATTAATTCCATGTACACAAGGAAAAAAACTAAATATATACACTTGATTTAATTCATACTAATGCTTGTGGTCCAATGCAAACAAGATAACTAGGCGGTGCATGGTTCTTTATTATTTTTATTGATGATAGATCCAGGTACACATGGGTTTATTTCATTACAAGAAAGAGTGATGTATTTGAATATTTCAAAGAATTCAAGAATATGGTGGAAAAACAAACTCATAAATGCATCAAAATACTTAGATCATATCAAGGGAGAGAATACAAATCATGAGCTTTCATTAATTACTGTAAAAGTGTTGGAATCTAACAACAATTTACAGTGCCTAAAACACCTCAGCAAAATGGAGTTTCTGAGAGAAATGATAGAACATTGGTAGAATGTGCTTGTAGCATGTTGAAAGCTAAAAACAGTTCTAATGGTTTATAGGAAGAACCTATTAAAACAATTGTTTAATTGAAAAATAGGATTGCTAGCAAAATTTTAGATTGAAAAACACCATTTGAAGTATTTCATGGATATAAACCAAATGTGAGTAATTTAAGATTCCCTGGTTGCAAATCATTTGCTCATATTCTAAAAGATGAAAGAAGGAAGCCTAATGTAAAATTAGTTAGATGCATATTTATTGTAACAACCCTAGTTAAAAATCCATGTAGTAAATTTAATAAAGGAAAAATAAGACCAAGGTGATGGGACATGTATTCCAAGCTGAATGTTGGAAAAATCATCCTAGTGGGTGTTCATTTGGTTATTATGGCTAAGAGGAAATTGTAAAAGACATTGAAAAAGGAATTGAAAACGAAAATAGGCATTAATCGACATTTTATTTATTAAATAAAGGAAAATAGGAGAAAAGGAAGGTGAAAGGTCATAAATTTGCATGAGGGGGAAATTGAAGAAAAGTGAAGAAAATAGGGTCCTCAAGGATAAAAGGCTTATGAGGATCGCTTCATGGCTTTTTATCAGTTTATCCTTTGACACTCTCATTCGATTCTCTCTCCCTCTCATACTCTTGCACCCTTAGAGAAATATCTGAGAATTATTGGAGCATGCTTGGAGCACTATAGTTTCCTTGGATTTGGTAGAATAAGGAAAAGGAAAGAGAGAAATCGTAAGGAAACAACGAGATCAGTGGCTACAGTTTGATTTCTTTGCAGTTATTGAGTTGCATGCATGGTTTCCTTACTATTTTTTGGATGAATGGTACATGAATTTGGTTTCTTAGTGATGTAATGTCATTTGCATGGAAGATTTCCTGAAATGACAATGTTTTTTCCTAGCCTTTCCATTTCCTGGATAGCAATGGTTTTGTGGGTTTTCCCTTTTGTTTTTTAATTGGTGCTCATGTTCCTTGTGGATGTGGGTTGAGTTATTAGTTCCTTGAGCCTTTGTTGGAAAAATTCTCTGGAAGCCTTGAAATAGCTTGGGTTGAGTTACTACTCCTAGAAGCCTTGGTTCGACGCATGCTCCGGAGCCCTTAGAGGGTTGAGTTACTAATCCTAGAAGCCTTGGTTGGAAAAATGTTATGGAACCTTGTGGTAGTTGTGAGGTGAGTTACTAGTCCTCGAGTCGGGTCGAAAAAAACTCTCTGGAGCTCTAGACAACTTGGGTAGAGACCAATGTGTTGATGGTTAGTGATGTCCAACAATGGGTGGAATCACTTTTATAGGGTTGAGGTGGTTTTTCCTATGGATGCTCTAGTTTGGTTTTACTTGGTTTATTCTATGATATCCCACATTCATGCTTGGAATATGGTACGGGGGTGATTGGTTGAAATAAATATGTGGTTTATCCCAATATATGGTCGGGTGGTACGTGGAAGTGCTTGACTTGGTTGGATTTTGCATATGTTAATAAGAGTTATTTTTCCTCTTGCATTTTATGAGTAAATGTGCTTGTTATTGTGTTATTTTAATAGTATTTCTATAATTTTTATTATATTGATTATATGTTGGTTTTAAGCATAGTTTTATAGCATATGTAATTATGGATATCATCATGCTTTGATTAGTAAATGAATGGTTAATGAAATTATGACCTACAAGATTATAATGCAACTATTGTGAGAGGGAATTAGACATTCTTGATAATATTGAGATAAGCATGAGATCCTTGTGTTCAAATATGCATTCATGAACTATAGATTACATGTTCACCATGTGTTTAACGAAATTTATGTCATGGTTGGGCATGGTTAGTGTTGGGGTTCCTATGTTTTGGTAGATTTGGCAATACCAAAAGACAAGACAATATCAAACCACTTTAGGGCCCAAGGATCTAGCCCTCCTGGACCCGGAGAGGGATCTCTCCAAATAGAACAAAGAATGATGTATGTTTGGAGCTCAAAATGAGATGTTAGGCTAGGTATAAAGCACAAAGGAGGGTTTTAAATGATTTGGTTGGTGAGCTGTTGGGTTGGTCATGAGATCAAAGGCTGAGAAAGTAATTGGAGAAATGAACAAAACAGCAAGATGTTTCAGCAAAGGGGGTAGGTCAAGAAAGTGCCATCCATTGGGCTATGGAGTTATGAAAGGATAATTACTTGCAACAACTAGCCACGGCTTTCAGAGGGCAAGTCATCTATACTAAAGGATGTTTTTAGATAGATGATGGAATGGGACATTAAGGAAAGAAAGTGAAAGAAGGAAAGCAACCCAATTTCTGTCTATAGATCAGGTCAGAGGTCATTTAACTCCAGACCTGCTTGGGCATACTCAGAGGAAGCTCTCAAAGGAGGGACAAAGGGGCAGCTTATAGATCGGACCAGAAGTCATTTAACTCCAAGTCAGCTTTAGCATGCTCCAAGGGAAAATAGAGATAAGTTTAACAAAGAGATCTTAGAAAGGCTAGCTGGTTGCACAAGGATCCTAGTGGATAGGGCTAACTCTAATCCCCATTGTTCCCAAACCTTCCAGCTTAAACCAAACAAGAACATCCAAGATTTGATCCATTCAATTCATACATCATAGAAGCAAAGTGATAACATCCACTACATTTGGTTAAATTGTTGAAATCAACCCTTAGATAACACATTTGCGAAAAAATTAAGGGCAAGGGAGAGCAGAGACATAGGGTACCTAATAAGGGTAAATCCTATGTCATATTCTCGATGCAAGTGAGAAAATGTGATATGAAAAGTAATAAACATAGTAAGAAAAACATCGCCAATAGTAATAGACCAGGATCCTAGTAAATGTGCTTGATTAGTGATGCAAAACCGATCATATACACTCAGTTTCAATGGTCACATTTACAATCCCAACTTCTACTCCCCTATTACAATAAAAAATACTCCTAATCCCTCCCAAGAATTCTAAGTACCAAATGAATCCCTCTAACTACAAGCGCAAACGTGAACAACAACCTTTATAATAATTTCTCGTGATTTTATAGCTTCAAAAGAGAGCGGTAGGTGAAGCACTAAATAAAACATTAAACTGGTACCCGTAAGCAGAAGGGGCTGAGCCCATTTCTGCTTTAAATCTTAGGCATTAATCTCTCGTACTCTTCTAGAGGAATGAATGGTCTTCTTCGGCTTCCATTTACTCTGGTATAGTCCTCGATGTACTCTCGTTTCTTTGCCACTCTATAGTACCCTTGGTGCACAAAAAAAAAATGGTAAAAAATGGCTGAATGGTCTTACCATACTTGTGAAACAAATATACGGCAGCTTTGGTGTCCGAGGAAATCTTTGCGAGGAACGCGGTGAAATAAAGAACAATAGGCACCGTGGTCCTTTCTGGAGCAAAACATTATCTTTGATGTAGAAAACCATTTGACTTAGTCTTCGTGCATGGAGCTCTCTAGTGTTTCATTAATAGCTCGTCTGCGAAAACTTGCCGTTGTAATAAGGAATGTGTGCTCATGGCGCCTTTCCCATCCCGATAACCCCGCAAAACATGGGGACCCGAGCTATGAAATCCATGCACGAAGGAAGGTGGATGGTTATGGAGGATGGGCAGAGTGGTAGATAGCTAGCCGACGTGTGGGAACAATATTAGAATGAAATGAATGTGAAAATGCATTGATATGGAAAATAATAGGGTTTGATGGAGAGAAGAGGCGGGGACCGTTAGATCGTGGTCGAGAGACAAAGATCGACGGGTGAGAAGCAAAGGAATGAGAAATGTGAAGTTGGGCGGAACAATTATGACATGATAAGACTTTAGTAAAGTATAAAATTTGGACTTCGAACAAAATACAAAGGAATGCGAGGGAAGTGTAATGAAATGCATGGAAGTAGACGTACGAGGTGGGACCCTATGGAAATCGCAATCACAAGCAGGAGCGGGGTGGAGATTCCTATACACGAGACAATATTTCTGATGTGATTGGGGAAAACCCTTTGTAAACTGAAAATAATACGAATTTCTGATTTGCAAAGGCAGAACCCCTTTATTATATGCATGAGGCGGAAGAGTGGTATGGTGGGCCCGGCAGGTCTAATCGCAATCAGAGATCAGGAGCGAGCGGCAATCGCATCGCGTGCTACAAAGGTTGCGATGCAATCGATCAGAGGATCGAAGCAATTGGGGATCGGACTTTCGATCATGCGATCAGGCGGAATGGAGCGATGATGTAATCGTAGGATAGGAGGGATGGCGCGATCAACGCAATCGCATTGTATTGCGATGTGATTAATCGCATCGCAAATACTTGAGATGCGATTAATTGCGTCGCAAACACTTGCGATGAGCCAATTGGGGGGCACACATAAAACATTGTGATTGCGATTGGGCGAGGGGTGAAATTGGCGCTCCACCATCGGATCTTCGTGGTAGATCAACGGTGCGGATCACCCTGTGGGACTTAACGGAAAAATGCAATCGCATCAGAGTTTTGCGGTTTTACAAAGGGCTGCGCTTGTTTGCAAGTCGCGATTTCGACTAGCCCCCAAGGCATTAAGTGCTTGGTCTTGGGTAAGGGTTACGTGGGGAAGTGGTTGAAGAGGGCTAGCGGAAAAAGGGGCTAAGCCCTATTACAATGTAAAAAAGTGGGGTTTGGCCCATTTAAATGAATTTTTAATGGTTAGGGAGGGTAACGATAGGAGGACAAAGGGGAGATTTGAGGAAACAAAGGATAAGGGTGGGATTTCATGGGGATTTTGGGAAGATTTAGGAGAGTAAGAGGAAATTTAGGGGAAACAAAGGGGACTTTGACAAAAGGGAAAAAAGGGGTGAAATGAAGCATTCTGCAAGGGTACACAGGGTAAAATAAAAGCCTTTTGGAGCATAATTCTTCATCAGCAAGGATTTTTGACTCAGAACAGCAGAGGGAAATAGTCAAAGGCAGGGAATTGACAAGACTTCAAGGATGATGTGTTTTCAAGGGAAATGCATTCCTTGAAGGCTTATGAAAAAATCTAGCCCCTTTCTTGCTTGTTAAGGAATTCATAAGGGGCTAACAGTTAGGTCAAGTCCTTAATCAAGATTTGTGTTGGAATATTTGTATTTATGCCATTTATTTTTTTTGAAATATGCATCAAGTTATGGGCATTGGTTTGGAGACTAGCCCTGAAAACTGCCTCAGATTTCGCGGTCGCAAGCATAGAACTGGGTGAAAAAGACTGCATTCTGTCCGTTGCAGGATTATGCATGCGATTGGAGGCCTAAATTCACACGGATGTAGGCTTGTGAATGTGACTGGGATTTCAGGTCAAATAAAAATCAATTTGACTCAGGGTTTGGGCAACTTGAGTGGTGTTTTAGCTCCTGTGGGTCTTGTAGCACTTGAGAGAGTTCACTAAGATTTTCTTGTGTCGATTCAACTTCCTTAAGGTGATGTAGGAGTTTAAATCATATCATAGTAACTCTTCATCACATATTTACCCCAGTGCATTGGTAAGATTTGGTAAGTGTGGGAGGAGGGTGTTACAGATTGGTATCAGAGCGTGGTTCAACATTTGGACTGAATAGATGGAATGTGTTTTTCATGGTGTTTTTCATGCATGCATGTTATATGTCTATGTGATTTCTATGTATACAATGGGATAGTTATTTTTGTATTTTTTTTCGTCCTAATGTTGTTGGTACGTTATGATGTTGATGCGTTGGCTGAGATAGAGTAGGAGATGCATACCATTATAGCGAGGTTGCAGCATTGGACCTTGGGGCAACCATAGATCGTCATATATGTTTGTATGTTGGGAATGCATGTATGTTGGTTAATGGTTGTTATATGCACTATGGTTATGTACACACTTTTAAGTCTATTGATGTTGTGGTTACGTGCATGATAGATGCTAGTTGATTGGTGCGGTCATATGCACATGCATTGGATACTCATGACTGATATTAACTTTTTTTTATATGCATTGCAGTCATATGCATGATGCTTATGGTTATTGAATTTAATATATTGATTTTATTATGTATCATGCTAATATGAACTAGCCTCTACAGAAGGTTATGGGTATGATATTCATATATGAATCATTATATTTGTGAGATTATGTCATATTAATCTAGAATGATTTTTGGAGATGTGATAGCCTTCCTTGAGATACATTGAGGTATGAGTTTTATTATGTCATATATTGTTTACATAAGATGGTATATTTATAGGGTGTTTGAATATTTGATTAACTTCGTGATATATTAAGTATGTGTCTATAATATTTCATGAATGAATGATCTTGTTTTAAGATGGTTGTAATAACACATTATGTGTTGAGATAGTTGATATGCACTTGAGTGTAAGTGGGTGCTAGTTGTAGTATTATGAATATGAATGTGAATTGATTGCAGTTTGGAATTTTTGTTGATTATGACATGGTTTTTATTCTAGGTAAAGACTGATTTCAAATTAATAGACGTGATATCTTGATCTTTGGAATGTCTCACTAACATGTGTGAGAAGTTATAGGGAAACATTCTTAGTATAAGCATGACAAGGTAATAGTTTATTTATTTATATAACTAATAGTTGAGTGATGTGAGAGCACATAGTAAGTCTCAAATGAAACAAGTTAAGAGGTAAAAGAAAGGAATTGGGTGAGAATTCCGTTGGCTATGCTTGGAAAATAGAATTCCAAACGAATGAGTGCTTTGCATAGAAGAAGTCTTCTTAACCCTGATTTTTTTCTTCCATTATGTGGATATGTACTATATTCATGAACATGTATCTGATAGGTATAAAATTCGGTTTCCATTTTTGGCTATATTCCTCAAGGAATTGGATTCCATTGAGAAATGATATGTGCAAGTGTGCAGTGTGGAAACGTGCTTGGAAAAACAAGGTAAGGTAACTGGTATATTTTTTATATTTACTTATGCAGTGGAAGTTGTGTGTTTGTGGAAGTATGATGCAAGGGATTACATGGAAAAAGAGATTTACATGAAATATTAAAGAAGGCTTAGGTTGACCTTTCCCTTGGAAGAATTGGGAACCACGGGGATCGAGTCATGGTGTCTATTGAGAGTTTTTTGCTTTCAGTACTTTGTGATTTTTTTGCACTTGATTTACAATTTTGGTTATGTATGGTTCATGGCCATGCCACTTTATTTATGGTGTTGCATTTCTATTGATTTTCATGGTTTTCTTCTTGTTTATTTCTTTTTCTTGCCTTTCATGTTTTTAGGGCCTTGGATTTGGTTTGGGGAAGGAAGAAAATTAATGGAGATCGGGAAGAGTTAAATGAAACATAATAGGTAATGTAAGTCCTGGATGAATCTTAGTGCATGAGTAAATGGAAAATGAAGGTAATAATATCACATTCAGTTGGATTGGTTGGGTCCATTGGGGTAAATGGAAGTGTTAGGATAGTTATGAGAAAGGTAATAGGAAAGGTAAGGTAAATGGGTTTGAGGCATCAAATGCCTTGGATATGTTGGGAACTATTGTTCTTGATGTTGTGCATGTTATGCACAGATAAATGGATTTATCTTAGCCTTAACATTATGATATATGGGCAGAAGGTCTAGCAGAAGATGGTTATGGTTTAGTATAAGGTCCAACAGAACATGGTTAATATTCATATTTAAGGTTCTATATGTGAGTGCATGAAAGAAAAATTGCCTACACATGTGGAAAATAATGAGAAAAGTAGAGTATTCATTTTGTGCTTTAAAATGATTATACCAGGGGTAATTACCATGGTTTTAGCCCATGGTATTGAGCACTGTATCATCTATTTGATTCCGTCCAAGAATATCATCGGCACTTGTGTGGTTTTGGCTCATGGAATTAGGAAAAGCTCAACCTATATAAGGAGAATAAGCTCCTAGTGCAAAGGGTGTGGAAGTGTATGGGTTTTTATTGAATACTTCTCTATGATATATATATACATGGAATGGGTTACTATTTATTGGTAGATCTGAAATTATGATGCACCTATGAATACAATGATGGATCAGGATCTATAGACCTGAAATGACTATGTATTTTCTTGATTTGTTGGTGAGATTTTTAGATATGAGACCTAGCCCATGATTTCTAAAATAAAGGGTAAAATATGGCTAAGTCTGTTGATCTGAACCTTTTTGCAGTCTTGAATATTTACAAAAATATACATTGGTTCATCACGGTAAAAGCATGTATACATGTTGGTTTGTTTCAACAAAAGCACGTATGGAATTCATGGTTTTATGAAGCTTGATGGAGAGATTATTTGTTTATTGTTGCTATATTTTTGTTGTCTGCCAATGAAGCCTTCATGTATATTTGGGTTGTTTGAATATTGTATATGCTGCTAGTTGATTATGTAAAAATATGGTCAATGAGTAAGTGATTAAATGTGATGGATGATGTTGACTGAATAAGCGTTCTTTAAATCTAAAAGAGTATGACTGAATGCCTTATATATGTTTTTGAGTCTGATCAAATTTTGAAAATTCAGTATCCACAGATCTATGCGCATTTTGGTGTGCAGGAAAGCATGTACACACACAGGTTACAGTAAAGTGAAGTAGCGTATGCATTTAAGTGTGATGAGTGATCAACGTTGAAATTGATTATGTGTGTTGATTCAGAAGTATGGGTCTATTACTGTGTTATGGTTACAGTGATCTCATTGTTCTGTTTAAAAATTGGGTTATGATTAATGGTGTTGATCTATATATATTGAGTTGTGTTGAAGCTGTTGGATCCAGTGTGAGAATTTATGAAACGTGGTCTGCAGTGGGTCTGGGGGTTGAAGCCTTTAGTATGGAAGTAGAAGCTTCCTGCCATTAGAAGCTGGTGATCTTCTCAGGAGGTTTTAGCTCCCTTACAGTAGTGGTTGGTAAACAAGATCAGAGGGTTGGAGATCCCTTCAAGTAGCAGCTGGAGAATGAGAGAAGGTTGCAACCTTCTACAAGTAGATGCTTGCATACTGATATGAGTTTTCATCAATACAACATTGTAAGAAATTTTCTATATAATAAATATTGAAGACAGAGATGACAATAGCGGTGGTTTTCTCCCAACTTGGGTTTCCACTTTAAATCTTGGTGTTATTGTGTAATTTTTTTGTGTGATGATTTATTTTGTTATTACTGCAATCTGATGCATAACTGATGATCTGGGCTAAAGAATGTTTCTGAATATTTATCTGAACAATAAATCTATTTGGGCATACAAACATTTCTGGAAGGATTTCCACATACATACGCTAGTTGGGCTAATCAAAGTCGCGTATAGAAATCAGTAAAAGAAAAGTAAAATATTGTGATTCTTGTAAATACCAGTTCATCCCCCCCTCTATCAGTATTTTTCCCAAAAATTGGTATGAGAGCGGGTCCTTCTGAAGAAGCTTAATCGCTAGAAGGAAGATGAAATAAGATGGGGCAGCATCTATCCAACCTCCACTCTTCAATGGAAACAATTTAATATTCTGGAAGCCAAGGACACAATCCTATATTCAGTCTTTGGAGCAGATGTTTGGGCTATAGTTGAAGGTGGTTACCAATATCCAGCTTCAATTCTAGAAGATCCAACAACAAGTAAGAACTATGAAGCCAATGCAAAGGTTTTCAATGCATTATTGGGGAGTCTGAATGAATTTGAATTTCTCAGAGTTATGTAGTTAAATACAGCAAAGCAGATATGGGAAAAAATCATTATGAGCTATGAAGGTGACGCCAAGGTAAAAAGTGATAAAATCCAAACTCTCAGAATTTAATATGAAAAACCCAGAATGCATAATGATGAAAGTATTGCTAGTTTATTTTTATGTCTAGATGAGATTGTAAATAGTATGAGAAATCTGGGTGAAGTTATAAGTGACACCACTCTAGTAGAAATTTTTTTAATATGTCTAACTCCTAAATTCGAGTCAAAAGTGTTTTCTATTGAAGAGAAGAAGGATCTACAAACTCTTACTATTGTTCAACTTCATGGGATTCTAACTACGTGTGAAATGAGGAAAGGAGGTATGTCTAAAGTCAAAGAAGCTGCTTTTAGAGCTACTGCAAAAGGTAAGGAAGTGGAAGAACAAAAATAATCAGGGTATGTATCAAAAGAAGATGAGATAAATTTTGTAAATAAACTTCAACTTGGCACTAGAAGGTTCAGAGGTAAGCTTCCTTTCAAAGGTTTTTCTTGTGGAAGATTTGTTCATTACGCTGCTAAACGTCCTCATAAAAATAATCATGAAAAAGGGAGGGATTTAGAAAAATGTAATAAGAAACGTTTCATCAAAATAAAAATTTATTATAATCACGAAGACAGTAATGGTCTATCAAATAGTGAAGAAGGAGAATTTGATCAAGATTTTAGACTATTCATGGAATTTGAAAAGGACAGTAGTGAGGCTTAAGATACTTTTATGGATGCTTTAGAAGAAAATGATTTTCTTGAAGAAATCAATCAACTCAAAATATGTGTGGAAGAGAAAAAAATAGCCATAGATACTCTAAAGAATAAACTTATAGAAAAGGAGAAGCACAATGAGAAATTAGAATGTGATGTAGAAAGTCTAAGAAAGGAAATTAAGAAATTGAAAACTTTAAATCTTAGATTTGCTAAAGGATCTGAAACTTTAGATGAAAATATCAAGGTGAAACGCTCTCCTCTTGTAAAGAAAGGTCTTGGATATATCGGTGAATCTTTTCTGTCTTCAGCAACAAGCTATCTAAATGTAGCTAATGCCAGCCAACAACACTTCGTCACTCAACAGAATAATAAAGACAGTTCCCAGGTAAAGCATGACCACTTCAATTCAAGGATGAACAATAAAAAAATAGCAATCAAAAGGTAAAAATCAATAGAAGGTTCCATGACCGCAGAAATTTCTTTTTTAATGGACAATGTTTCTCATGTCATAACTTTGGTCACAAAGTTGCCCAATGTGTTGCATACAAAACCATCATGACCAAAGAAGCAAGAAATCAAAGAAATGAGACATGAATAAAGAATAATATTATAAAAAAATTTCTCCTTTTCAAGACGAAATTGAATGTTCATTTTGCAGTAACTTTGGACATGAAGAATCTGAATGCAGGAGAAAATTTCAGCCAAAAGAACATATACCCACAAATTCCAAGGTATGGAGAAATAAGGACTTATAGTTTGAAAGTTGTGGAATAGATTTATTTTCATAAGGAGAAAAAAATCAATGATACATTGATAGTGGATGCTCAAAACACATGACAGGTGATAAAAATAAACTTATTTCATACAATGCATTAGTGAAGGAAAAGAATTTTACTTTTGGAAATGGCTCCCCTTCTATCATTAAGGGTAAAGGAGTTGTTTTTCTAGAATAAAAGGTTAAAGCTAACAATGTTATGTATGTTGATGGATTAAAGCATAAATTGTTGAGTGTGAGTCAAATGTGTGATCAAGGAAATGAAGTTGTCTTTAGTTCAAATGAGTGTGTAGTTCATGAAATTGACACAGGAAAAAATGTAATAAAAGGAACAAGAACAATAAGCAATCTGTATATATTGAAAGGTGGCCAAGAGCAATGCTATCTATGTAAATCTACTGAAAAATAGTTATGGAATAGAAGATTGGCATATTTGAGCTTCTCTCAAATAAGCAATCCTAGCAGACTCAAAGTTGTTCGTGATCTACCTAACATCACTCTACCTGAAAGTACCGTATGCAAGTCATGCCAATTATGTAAGAAAACCACGATGCAATTTAATGCCAAAGAAGGATCAACAAGTAAGCCTCTTGAACTTATACATACTGATTTATGTGGTCATGTAAGGAAAAAGTCGCCTCGTGGAGAACATTATTATATTCTATTTGTTATCACTCCAGTAAATTCTTAAGTTTTGGAATTTTTGTTTTTAGTCAAAAAATACTAGAGGTAACCACAAACCTACTTCAAACTCTAGGAACTAGCCTTCCTAGGGTTCGGAGAGGGCTCTCTTTAATGTTTAACTTTATTTTAGTTTTGAATATTAGGCTAGTTATTAAAGTACAGATTTGGTTTTGTTTTGTTGGATTTGGTGGGAAAATTTCACTTGGAGAGTAGATAGAGGGAAATATACTTGTCCATTTGGATATGGAGTCTAAGTCAAGCTAACAAAACTGGGATCAAGGCCTAAAATATCAAATGTATGCAGGGAAAGGTATATAACCCTTGGAGATCTTGGGAAAATTTGTTTTTAAGATGGTATGATCGGGATAAAGGGAACTTTAGAATCCTTAGATCCGGAAAAAGGAGGTATAATATAGAGGTCAAACGGGAGAGGGAGAAATTAAGAATTCCCTACACCAGAAATCAGAAGAAAACAAAGAAATGATAACTAGTTAAAAACAGGGTGCTATTAACATGTCCTGTAGTAATACTCCTAGTTATACATTCAGAATTAAAATTAAAACACAAATGTATGCATGAAACAAAAGAAAATAACAATGAAAATTTTAAGAGAGTACTTCAATCCAGATAGCTTATCACAGGGATCCTGAAGTATGATGCCAAAAAGGTGATCCAGTATGCTACTCAAATTCGAAATCCAAAGCCTTCAAGTCAACAAAATATCTATAGTAATCTCCAGCAATTTTATTCCACACAAAAATACTTCAAAGAGTGAAGTATTTATATAAAATGTCTTACAAAATATCCTATATGACTTGTAGGAATTAACTTAGGAAAATTAAATATCATACAACAATAATAGTGACAACTTGCTCAACAAATCAACAAATTGTCCTATTTTAATCAAAATAAATAGAAATTGTTTCAAGATAAGAAGCAACTGGCTGCTTATGTGTCCTCTCTGTTGACTTTTTAGATATTTTCAGAGTTTAACTTGCCTTCACTGATACTCTTTCTCCCTGATACTCTTTATCACTTATACTCTTTCACTTCAGATACTCTCTAACCTTCAATGAAACTTATTTTTTTCTGTAAAAAATATGTTTTGACTGTGAAATCAGCAAACAAATTTTTTCTTCTTCATGTGTTTGCCTTTATTTCTTCATAGCAAATTAGTCAATGCTTGCCACTCCTCATTTTTAGGAATTCTAATATTCTTGAGTTTCCTAAAATTCTCATCAACCTCAGTGTACTTGGAAAATGTGGGCTTGATGAAAAATAAATGCTTGATCTCATACCGCAAATAAAATAAATCTTCAAAACTTTTCAACAGTACTTTTCTTATGGGAATACCTTGGCCTGTTGGCTTCTTCACCTGCTCCTTGGAATGTTCTCTGATATTTTTGTCATAATCATTCTGAGGCATTAACTTATCATTGATCACCACGATATCAGAAAGTCCCTTTTGCCTTAAATTGGTGAATTTAACCATGAATCTAGTGACAACAGTGTTCATTCCTTCACATATCTCTTCAAGCTACCTCACCAAATTTATTTTGGTGGTTAATTTCCTAATTTCTAGGATAGTATATGTCCTTTCATTGATTTTCAATTCTTCAAGTTGTTTTCTGTTCTTGCTGTTGAGGAAATTTATTAACCTTACTGTCTGTTTTGGTTTATCTGCCAATTCTTCTTATGTCTTTTCGATCTCTTCTTGTGCTACCAATAGTAACTCTCTCTGCTCAAAAATTTCTTGAATTGAAGTCCAAACATCATGAATGGATTCAATTAAATTATTCCATAGGTAACTTTTAATATATGATATTTGATCCTTGAGAGTTAATTCTTTTTGGAGCTTCTTTACCTCTTCACTCAATCTGTGGGCATTTTGCTCATGTATTTTAGCATCTATCTGAGCTGATTTGCTTGTCTTCTAGAGATTTTCAATTATCTTAGTCAATATTTTGTTTTCATTGGTTTTCAAGGACATCTCCTTCATTACTTTTACTAGTTGACTACTCTCATTTGTAGGTGGAAACACTGTTGTAGAAGATTCAGTTACTGAAGTTGTTGAAGATGTCACTGGCACTACAGTGGCCAGTGGCTTTTTGGGTGCCAATTTTTCTCCTAAAGTAGAAGGCACTGCTGCTATGATGACTGGGATGACAGTGGGAATGACTGGTTCCTTAACTGTCTCCTTTTATTGGACAACTTAGTTGATTTTTACTTCCAATTCCTTGATTTGAGTTGTGATTTGAAGCATAAAACTCATCATTTCATCTTTCTATTTTTGATCCTGTAAAACTTCCTTTGTTTGAGGATGCTCACCTTGAGGAAGCTTGAGTTGTTTCCTCGAGGTAGCTATGTCTTCATTTTTCTTTTTAACTAATGCTTCAGCTGCTTTGATGTTTGTAGGATCATATCCTACCTTACTAACTCTTCTAACGATTTTATCCTTAGATCCTTTGCATATAGTGAAGCTTTATCCATCTTCATTTTGTATGCATATTAGAGAAGGTATTTTGAAGCCTATGAGCACTCATATATTTTGTGGTCACTATGGAATAGAGCATCTCTGATGTTTTTCTATGAAATTCAATCTGATACAACTCATGGATTTTATCTCTGCCTACTTCCATATCAACTTTTTTATAGTTAGCCACTGTCTTTGGCACTGTACAGTGGGCTGTAAAACTGACATAATCAATTTTTGAGTTGAATATTAAAAGGCTGATAGGAATCTGTTTTGATTACCTGGCTTATGCCTTAATAACTGATAATATATTTTAGTCTTAATTTCATCATTCTTCAATTTGATTTTCTTGTATTTTTCCTTAATATCTAAATCCTTCTCCTCAGCTGAGTGTGAGGAAGAAGCCTCCCTACTTTGTTGCCTTTCCATCATCTATGTCTCTTTATTATTCAGCTGCTCTTGATTCTGAGTTGGCTCACTAATGATAACAGTGGCTACATTGCTCTCTGTCTATGCAGTGTTGGTATTCAAAGTCTGTGTTTCTTCAACATCTATTGTTACTTTACCTTTAGCTGTTGTATCCAGTTTTGGCCTCTCATTGTAAATGATTTTAAAATTTGTCTCTGTTGTAGTCTCTGGCTGTTTGGAAACTTCCAAAGGGTGACTAGTATTCCTTTGGTTTACTGCCTCTATTAAAGTATTTTCAACCCACTCAATTTGATTAGCAAAATTCTCTATTTCTGGCTCTGACTCATGGATAAAGGGTGTCAATTTACATTTTACCCTTAGTTTACTTAACATCCCTTTTGGATCATAATTCCATGGGAAACTTTCTTCTAATTTGTACTCTGGTAATTGACTTCCTGCTTCCTTTTCTGCTTCTCTTTGATTACATATGAATGGCCCAATTTGATTTTTGAGTTTAAAATGGGTATTTTTCTTGGCTGCCATAAAATTAATTGAATCTGAATTTAGCATCTGCCTAATGTATTCTAAGGCAAATATCCTCATAGATGGATGCTTAGGTAACTTGTAGGGCAACAAGTTAGAACCAAAAACTCTGATTTCAGTGAATTTGTCATATAAATAACAATCTCCTACTTTTCTTTTCTCTGATAGCTGCAATATTCTCTTCATTTCCTCACTGATTCTAGGCTGCTCTATTTTTGTCAAGATGGTGATCAATGGATGTACAAACAACTCTGCAAACTCTAAATAATTGAACTTTGTGCCTTCTTTTCTGAGTATAGATGTCCAGAAGACAACAAATAGAGGTTTTCCTTCTATATCCAACTTTTGAAGTGAAATAGGAAAGCTCTATGATTGAAAGAATAGAAACAAGTGGAAAAGATAGGATGTATATCTAAATAATCCTTCCAGCTGCAAATTAGTCAATTGATAGTAAATGTTATCAGCTATAAAACCAGCATAGTCCAATACAACTGAAGGTGGATGTCCTGGAGAAGAGGTGGAAAAAAATCCTAGGATAGACTCATCAGTATGCTCATCAGTGAAATACTCAAGTATGAAGCAAAGCATGGAGATTACATGCCTTGAACCTTCAGGGAACTTGGCAGTTGAATATGGAGGGTTTAATTTTGGAATTTCAACATGTAGAGGCATGAAATTTTGGAAAATCATAAACCTTTTAGGAAAGTATAAGTTAATGTATAACTTTGTGAGGGCTTCAATGGACAATGGTACTTCTTGAGGGTCTGGTTGAAGCTGCAACATTTGGTTTATTGACTCTGTAGTAATGGTAAATAGGACCTCTTTGTTTGCATTCACAATAGCTCTTTGTTCAAAATGTAGTACTGATGACATAGTCTGATAATTTATTGACAAGGGTGAGTCAGGGGGACTACATATTTGGGCAAATTGGATTCCCAAATATGAACATCTTCTTGATCATCTAGAGATTTTTAAAAACACCAGTTGTGGATATCTAATAGATTAAACTCAACTATAGGATCAGATATTTTGTGGTCAATATCATCTAGAGGAATATGCTCAATATCAACAACTGGGGGTTGTAATGGGTTGACTACAATTGCAGTATTTGGAGTCATGGCAGGAGTAGCTATCAGAGTTTTAGAACCTTCATAATTGTTTCCACTCTGGTTTTTAGGAATTTTGTTTGTCTTCTACAAGTTTAACCTATTTACAGAGGCAATTTTACTGTAACAGAGGCGTGATTAGGCAATTTCAGCAAAATAGAAAGTCTTTTTGGATTTTATGCTCAGTTAGGTCTCTTAAATGAAGTTCTGAGGCTAAAACCTGGTATAAAACATAAAACAAGGGTTTTCTGAGTCTTTTGAATACAAAATAGGCTAAAAATCCATTAAAAAAAAAATTCAAAAGATATAAAGCACCTGCAGACGATTTCTGGCCTTTAGAGCTTGAAATTGATCATTACTATGTGAAGAAATGATAATTTTCTTTGAAAATGGTGCGCAACGGATTCTAGGGTTCCTGGAAAAAATTTTCCAGGGTTTTTCCTGTTTATAGGAATTTTTGGCAATTTGCTTGATGAATTTCTTAATTCTAGAATGTTTTTCGTTCTTTTAAAAGGTTTTTAAATTTGACTGTAGGTTAAATTTTTGGAAAAATACCTGTTTTGACACAAATATAGGTTTTAATAGGGTATACTTTAATCTTCTAGTCAAATTAATTTATTCAGAGGTTGAACTGGAGCGATATAGCTCCTCAGCAGTCTTTTACAGATCTCTTGGGCAAATGTTTGCAAGCTTTAGGTGTAAAGATGGCAGAAAATGGCTATCAGGGGCTCTTTGCAGGTTTACACAGTCGGGAGGGCAAAAAAAAGGTTAAATGCGACATATAGGTAGAAAAATTCATATACAAAGGTTTTAATAAACATTTGATCGCATTAACCCTTTGTTATTAAATGCAGGTCACATCATGGCGGGAAGTGGTTTTGGAATTTCAAAGGAGTAGAAAACCGGTAGTTTATCACGTGGCTTTTAAGTGGTAAGCAGTTTTAAGCCAAACTCACATGATCCAATTATAAGATTCCACATGGAGGGGAGGGGTCAACGTGAAACTGCCTATTTCGCATGGGTTTTGCATTGGAGAGATTGGGCATCTAATCCATGCGATTTTAAATTTTGACCGTCGGATCTGCGAAGTGTATGTGAATGGTGAGGATTTTTTTGGGAGGTGAATGGTAAAGTAATGGTGGGACCGGGATTTGTATGGGCGGAAATGGTTTAATTTTTATGAAATAAATAATTTAAAACATGTTTAAACCATAGCAGCGGGGATAAAATATTATTACAAAGGTGCTTTTACATAAGGTTTTTTAAAGCCTTGTTCATTGGTATATATATATAGATAGATATAGATATATATATAGATATGGCAGGGTTAATGTCTTTATTTAAAACATTTGTTAAATGTTTTTAATAAAACATAAGCGAGCGGGTTTATACATTGTATTTATATAGTTTTCAACCATTTTCGATAGTTTAAAAACTATAGGGTGGGATAAATGAATAACGATAATATTTTTAGACCAAAGGGCTTTATATCTTGGGTTTTTCATTTATGCACATGGGATAATATACTTTTTTCAAAATTTTATAATATTGGGTTTTTCGTGGTTTATTAAATATAAGGGAATTAATAACTAGGAAAGGGTATCTCTTAGGGATTTAATAAAATATGTTAAAAGTTAATATGAGAGGGGAGTGAAATGTAAAACAAAAAACACATTATCTCTAAGTATCATATAAAATCAAGCATTGCTCATCTTTATATTTCTTTCACTAATACTTAGGATAAATGTGTTTTTGTGGATTTTTATGAATGCTTATGAAGGGATAAAGTTAATTATTCTAGGGTTACAATTTTACTAAGTAAGAGTGTGTTTTTACTTAGGAAAAAGGGGTTTTAATACATGAATGAAGGGTAAATGATGATAAATGAGGATTTAGCAGAAGAACTCAATATTTTTAACTAACCAGTCATAGAGCCTTGGGTCCAGTCCCAACAAAAGTCAGAGAAATGCTCTGAGCCTATTTGACTGATAGCTTAGAATACTGAATGCTCATGGGGAGGGTAAATTAGTGATTTTTCCCGATGATGTATTATTTACATGATTTCTCCACTGCTTTCTACGAATCTGCGGACATACACTCATTCACATGATACAGAATACAAGATTAATGTGTTAAACACGAATCAAACACTATGCGTAGCAAGATTATAGATAAAGCACGTACACCTCAAGAGATGTCATTAGCAACACATCTTTTGTGGGGTAATGCTTATACGGTAGTCTGATCACAAAAGAAATAGTTCTTTATGATAAGATACCTCTCCACTTCCTGAAAGATGAAACGAAATGCTAACAAAATAGTTCATTAACATTCATTAAGAGAACAGATAAGAAAATGAACATCATTGGTACAACACGGATAGCCATGACGCATAAACGATGACATGAATAGTGCAGCTTCATTAATCATAGGATATTCTGAAACTGTACAAGGAATACGCAAAGTGTTCATACAACAAAACACATCATAACCATAGGGTATTTTAACAAGACTCTATATTCATATGCTCAAGTGTAGAATCTTTCAATACAATTGCATGTAGCCCTTGAGTTATTTCCAAAAAAGAAAAGCCCTTTTTACAATGTCCCGTAGGAGTATTTATAATGCCAAAATTGTCCGTTGGGTTTCCTTGACTGTTCGCCTTCTTGACCTTTGGGTTACCTTGCGACCCACTCCTTCTGCGACCTGGGTAGGTGATGCGACCTGCGACCTAGGTAGGAGATGCGACCTGTGACCTAGGTAGGAGATGCGACCTGCGACCTGTCCTGTTGGTGCGATTTGCGACCTGGTTCTTCTTGCTGCTCAGGACTTGCTGCTGCCGGGACGCGAAATGTTAATGTCAGGGATGTCAACCTATTGTTCCCTGAGGAAATCTTGCCATGCCTGGTATTCTGCCGCTATGGGGGACACCAGAGGTACCTCCTCTTTCAGCCTATGCACACATTCCAAAGCGTTTGGTACTAAGGTCTCCCTTTTCTGTCCGATCTGATTTGAGAGCGACGCAAGCTTGGTATAAATCCGCGCTGGCGCGGCGATGAATTTACTGAGATGCTCTTGAGACGCGGGGGGCTCTGGATCAGCTGCGGCCTGCTTGATGGGTTGCAAGAACGATTGAATGTCCTGGTTTACTTGTTCCCAGGTTTTCTCCTCTTCTAATGCCCCAAGCGATGGGATGTGATGCAGCGTATGCATTGAGTCGATACCACTAATCAGGTGGTCGTACGAGGACATCACTTTGTCCAGGTCTTTAGACAATTTGTCTCCAGATTGCATCACCATGCGGAGTTGAACTTTTGCATCCTGCGTGTGGATCCAGTCCCTCTTAGGCAAATTTTCAGGTGCCTGAGGGTACTGTATTGTCCAACCCATCATCCTGTCCAAAGCTTGTGAAGCCTCTTTGAGCTGATCTTGTCTTTGCCTGGTTTCCATTCGTGCTCTTGCCAGGGGAGCGACTGTTTGTTTGATGGTGAACATTTCACCATATACCTGTCTCATAGTCATTTCCAACACCTCACACTCTTTGAAAATGGCAAGCGAGACTTCATTTGCTGGTAGAGCTTGGTTTCGAAGTTGCTGGACCTCTGCTTGCAATTCTGCTTTCTCCTGCTCTGCTATCTTTTCGCGTTGCTCAGCTGCGTGCAGTCTGTTTTGTAGAGATACTATTTCTCTACTCATCCGGGTTACATTCTCTTCCGTAGCCGCGGCGAAGGCAGTACCTGCTGATGCTATCATTACCGGATTAGTCCTGGTATCCAAAACTATATCCTTGCCTGTTGACACTGCGGATGATGCAGAGGGACTTTGTGCCAACGACCTCCTCTTCTCTTGACGGATTTTGAACAAAAACTGATCAAATGTGAGTCTGGTCAGGTCGAACACATCTTCTTCCTGTCTCTGGGGTGATCTAACATCAGAGAGTTTTGTACGGCCCTGAGGTATGTCGAGAGGAGTTACCTCAAGATCGTCCAGCATGTCATCCTCTCTTTCCTCTGTGTTCTTCTCCTCTTCTTCCTTCCTCCGCCGTTCAGCTTCTGCTGCTGCTTCTATTTCGGCCCTCTTCTTCTGTTCAGCTGCAGCAGCCTGCTCGGCTTTCTTTTGGCATTCAGCCTCTGCCCTGTCCAACTCTGCCTTAAGCGCCTGTTTCGCTGCAGCTTGTGCCTCTTTGTCTTCTTTTTCTTTCCTGGCCTCTTTGGCCAGCTTCTTCTTTTGTGTTGCTGTTGCACTCTTTTGGCGCGCCTCCTCATCTTCTTTTAGCTTTTTCTCCCTTTCTTGATGGGCTTTTGCCTCTGCTTCCTTTTGTTTGATGGATGGAGTTGGCCCTGTGTTGATTCGAGATTTCCTGAGTATAGATGAAGAGGCACCTCCTAACTGACGCCTTCTGTCTTCTAAGTTCTGATCATCTGAGTCTTCCTGGACCACGGCAATTTCCGGAGCGAGTTGTCTTTCAGCATTATACCAGTTCCTTCTCTAATCTTCCGCCGGGCGCTCAAGGTGCTGATAAGTCCACCTGAAATTGGCCTTCCGGCAATGTTCAGGAACTATCCTCTCTGGGTCGTATGTTCTGTTTTCAAGCACCCCAAAGTGATAACCTCTCATTGCTTCTGCTTCTGCTATTACTTCCTTGAAGTCTTTAACTGTGAATGCACCAATGGTGAGGGGTAACGTGGGCCATGGCTTCTTTTTTCCTCTAGACAAGATGTTGGAGAATCCGTGTGACATTTGAAAACATACTTCCTGGATAAGCATTTTTTCTGTCACGAAGTGAGGCATAGCATGTGGCGCCTTGTAAGTTCCAAAAACTCGGATGAAGGTGTATCCTGGGAAAGGGAACCAGTGTCCCACTTTAACTAGCGTTTCCTTGGCCCGCCACGACATGCAAGGGGCATCTTGGCCAAATAAATGTCTGTACAGAGAGGGAATAAATATTTGGGAAATCTGATCTATATCCTGCTTGTATTTGGACTCCCAAAATACCTTGAGTTGCAGATGAATTGCGCGTGATTTCTCGGGGTCCCAGTTGTGCGGCCATCCATCAAACTCTACTCGGGCGCAGACAGCGTCTAGTAGGTAAGAGGCCATGTAAAATTCTGCGGGCATTCCTTCCTCCGGGGCCAATGCCGAGTTCAAGTTGGTCTGCATCGATGTCATCAGTATGCCTGCCCAGTTGAAACGAGTGCCATGTGTTGTCACATACTCCATGATAGTAGCCCAACTGCCGCTGAAGGTGGAGCAATCTGGGTGCCCGTAAAGTCTGCAAAGCATGGCGGCAACCAATTTGTAAACCTTTTTCAGGCTCGCCACTGGGTACTCTTGGTCTTTCTTGACCTTGAACTTCTCGGGCTCCTCCCACCATCGCCTAATAGTATCAACTACTGGAACGGCGTGAGTAACGGCCCATTCTGGAGAGAAATGCTCGTTTGGACGAGGCAGTGAGTAATAAAGGTGTGCATCTGCGCCTACCAGCGTAGCGAAAGCTCTGCCTTGGTAATCCCTGATCACAAACTTCTCGGGGTCTATCTTTTGTATGATCCAGTCTATGACCTCTGGACAAGGGAATATGGCTGGGTGCGCCCCTGCCAGATGTATTTTGGACCTCTTTACCGCCAAGTATACTTCCCGGTCTGGGAGATCTTCTGGAAATTCTTCTTCCAGTGTGGAGAACTCATGATAAATCTGGTACCATCTCATGCTGTCATCTTTTGAAAAAGTACATAGTGTATCTCGGAATATTGGGGGTGGGGACACCACCTCCAGCTCATCAATCTCTTCCACTTTTTTCTTGTCCTTCCTTCGAGATAGCGGGGGCTCCATGTCACTAGAATCTGAGAGCACAGGTATGCACTCTATGTCGTCTTGAGTTTCACCTGTCAAATTCAGAAAGGAGTCCCACGATAAGAACGTCATGGTGATAAAAACCAGTTACAATTTAGTGATGAAATCTAGCTGCGTTAATGCAAAACTGGACTGCTGAGTCGCTGGGTCGCGGATCGCACAAACAGGGCCCGGGCGCGACCTTGCGACCTTGCGACCTGGCGACCTGGGGTCACTGGGTCGCTAGGTCACTAGGTCGCAGATCTCCGAAAAATGGGAAAACGCGACCTAGCGACCTGGCGACTAGGTCGCTGGGTCGCAGGGTCACAAATCCCGAAAAATGGAGAAAATGCGACTCTGCGACCTCGCGACTAGGTCGCTGGGTCGCAGGTCGCAGACTGGCTTGCCGGGGGTTTTGCGCGCGCGGCCTTGAACTCTTTTGCCCCCTTTCTCTTGGGAATTTACAAGATTTCTGGGCCCAGGGGGAGCTGTGGCAAGGTTTCAAAAGCAAGTGATGGTGCCATAAAGGTGAATCAAGAAAATCAGAGAGGTTTGGGCAATTCATGCAACAAATAAATTCACAAAACCCCAAAAACATCTAAGCTCAGTCCAAAGACCATTTAAAAGGCTAAAGGGGAGATGGGTTTAGTAAGAAAAGCATTAAAACGGAAACAGCAGGAAGAAATGGCAACTTACCCGGGAAAAACTCGTCAGTTGAGCTGTCAGAGGCGTTTTCCTTACAAATCGCTGAATGTGAAAAATGCGACCTGCGACCTCCCTTTTATAGAAAGTCGCACGTGCGGGCAATTAATGCAGGTCGCTGGGTCGCAGATTTTTCAAACTTTGAGTTTTGCGACCTGGCGACCTTGCGACCTGGGGTCGCTGGGTCGCAAGGTCGCTAAGTCGCGATTTTCTGAAAATGACAAAATTGCGACCTGGCGACCTGGCGACCTGGCGACCCGAGGTCGCTAGGTCGCAAGGTCACATTTTTCATCGGTTTAGGGGATCTGCGACCTGGCGACCTGGCGACCTGAGGTCGCGGAATCGCTAGGTCGCTAGGTCGCAGTTTTCATGAATTGTTTACTTTTGCAACTTAGTGACTTAGCAATTTTTCTTTGTTTCTAAGGGGCTCCGAAAATTTGAAATGGTGGTCAAAATTTTTGGAGGGTGTTGTAGAGACTGCAACAAATGGCGATTCACTGGACGAACTCAGAGTCTCTGCTGATGGTTAGTCTTTGCGGGGGGAGGGAGGGGCTTATGCTAACTGTCCTCTTTACCTTGTGGTTGCCATTTCCTAGCCTTCGGCATCTAGCTGGGTTACTCAACCTGTTGGTCTGGTTGGGCGCCATTCAAACAAATTCTTTCTTCAGGTCTCCAGACTGGAAGGGTTGGAGAACTCCAGGCGGCCACAGGGTCTGGTACGATTATTTTTTCCTCATCGTGTTGCTCCGCTGCCAGGGAACCTCTCGGTCCCGGCGGAGTCACTGCCTAGGAATCGTGAACGTTGCTCCGCTGCCAGCGAGCCTGGTCAGTACCCCGGCGGAGTCGTTACATCACCTCTCTGCGCAGGAAGCCTTTCTCAATCCTTTACCCTTATTTTTGTGCTATTGCACTTATTTTGAATGTGCCTGAGGCACTTATTTGGATGTGCTTATGGCACTTATTTGAAATGGCCATTTAGCCTGGGCGGATGAGGGATCCCGACTTATTTTGCTTGCAGAGAGGTTGTTCCTGGTCTGGTATGAGGACTTTGGTTTTTCCCAGACGCCCTATCGTAGCTTAGATTATCTCTCTTCCCTTCTGGTCCGGTTACCATTTACACTACATTTTATTTTGTGGACACCCTCTCAGACTGGCGAGGTAAGTTCTCCTGCTTGACGACTTGTGCTTGGTAATGTGCTACCTCTAGGTGTGGAGGGCAAACAAACTTTCGCCGCCTTTGAGTTTATCGGGAAAGGCTTTCCATCAGCGGAGAACCTACTGCAGTATGCCAATCTGCGTAGCTCTAACAAATCCTTCCTTAGGTTTTTATTCTATTTTATTTATATATATCTATATATATATATATATATATTTATTTTTATTTATTTATTTATTTATTTAATTTTTATTTTTTTTTATTTTTATTTTTTAACAAATAAAAGACAAGGAACTATGGTACAAAACCAGACAGCCCTCGAAGGGCTGTTAAGTGAAATAGTGTTTGAGGTCATGCCCGTTTACCGGGAGGACCTCGACTCGTCCATCAAGGGTTTGTAATCTGAATGTGTGTGATCCTATCTTTTCATTAATTTGGAACGGGCCTGTCCAAAGTGCTTGGAATTTAGCATGCTTCCCCTTTTCCTCATGGGCTTTATCCCACTTAAGGACCAGGTCTCCTACTTCAAAAATTTTATTTCCCACGGACTTTTTATCAAACCATATTTTGATTCGGCTCTGATGGATGGCAAACTTTTCCCGGGTCTTTTGCCTTTCTTCCTCCAATTTCAGCAAGGTGTCGATTCGGTTCTGCAAGGTGGGACACGGGGTGCCATGACATTCTTGGGACAGTTGGAGGGCCGGGAGAGATAGATGAGAAGGTAGAATAGCTTCTTTTCCATACACGAGGAAAAATGGGGAGGTGCCTAAAGAGGACTTGGGAGTAATACGATCAGCCCACAGTGCATTGTGAAGGGCATTGTGCCAGTTGCGCTGGTGGGATAGAAGGGTCTTCTTAATAATCCGGATGAGGTTCTTGTTAGTGGACTCAGCTAATCCATTTCCCTGGGGATAGTAGTTTGCAGAATGTTTCAAAATAATTCCATTTTCCAGCGCAAAATCATATAACTTAAAAGATGAGAAATAAGTCACATTATCAAAAACTAAAGAAGTCGGAACGCCAAACCTGGTCATGATGGAATGCGTGAGGAATTCTATTACCTCTTGATCGTTGATTCGGCGTAACGGTGTTGCCTCGACCCACCTGGTGAAGTAATCAGTGGCCGTAAGGATATACCGATGTTGTTTAGAAGAGTGAGGTAAGATTTCCCCAATTACGTCCAAACCCCATTGTTGAAAAGGTTCCTCTACTGCTACTGAGAGTAGTGGTGCGGCTGGCCGTGCTTCTCGGTTGGCAAAATTCTGGCACTGAATGCATTTCCGAACATACGCATGCGCGTCTCTGAAAAGAGTAGGCCAATAGTATCCTGCACGCATTATCTTATGGGCAGTGGTATCTCCGGAAAAATGACCTCCAGCTGGTCCGTCATGCAACTCGGTTAAGATTTTCTGTGCTTCGTCAGTTCCCAAGCAGCGTAACAGGACCCCATCATGGTGTTTCTTGAACAACTTACCTTGGATCAGTTGGTGAGATGCGGCTTTTAGTCTTATTGCGCGTTTCTGTCGGGCAGTAAGAGCAGGGTCCATCGTGCCTTGGGCCAGATATCTCGAAATGTCAGAATACCCAGAAAGGCTATTTTGCTGAGGCACATGGTCGCTCTGATACATGTCGATCTCTTGTCCCCAACTTTCTTCTTCAATCTCCCGAGCATTTGCAGCCTCTGCGGCCATTTGACATAAGCCTTGTCCTTTAACGGTATGTGCTGGTTTGAACTCTAAATCGTATTCTTGTAAACATGCCATCCAGTTGCCCCGCCTTTCGCCTAGTTCTTGTTGTACGAAAAGTGAGCGGACTGCTGGGTGCGGTACAAAAACCGTGACGTGATTTTTCAAGATGTAGGGCCTAAAATGTTTTACGGCCTTGTAAACCGCGTAGGCCTGTTTGTCAATTTCCGGATAGTTTAATTCAGCTCCCTGTAGACCGGTGCTCATAAAAGAAATGGGCCGTTCATCGTTGTTATTATCTTTCTGCGTGAGGACAGCCGCAAGCGAGGAGTCTGAAGCGAAAGTGTATAGGATGAAACCTTTATCAAAATCTAGACTTTGGAGGGAAGGAGTTTCAGCTATAGCCTTTTTGATCTTATCGAAGGCCTCTTTCTCTGGGGGATTCCATTGGAATACAGCATTCTTTTTAATCATTCCCTGCAGTGGTCTGACTATCTGCGCGAAATCTGAAATGAATTTACGCACAAAATTAATCTTCCCCAGGAAGGATTGCATTGCTTTCTTGTTGCTTGGGGGCAGAATCTGAGCGATGGCTTTAGCCCGTTCCGGATCAACTATAATGCCCTGTTTAGTGATAATGTGGCCTAGCAAGTTTCCTTCTGCCACAGTGAAAACACTTTTTTTAGGATTGAGCGATATTCCGTACCTCCTGCACCTCTCGAAGATTTGCTTGAGGTGGCGTAAATGATCGCCCCTGCGTTTTGAAAATACGGTAACATCGTCCAAATAAACCACCACGCTCTGCCCTATTAAACCGCGGAAGGCTATGTCCATGGCTCGTTGGAAAGTTTCCCCTGCATTGATCAAGCCAAAGGGCATGCGTCTGAAAGCGAAGGTTCCCCATTTTGTCCGGAATGTGGTTTTCAGTCTGTCCGGTTCAGCTACCAGCACCTGGTTATAGCCGGAGAAACCGTCCAATAGGGAGAACATCTCAGATCCAGACACATCTTGTAATATCTGTTCCATGGGGGGCACCGAGTAGTTGTCTTTGTTTGAGGACCGATTCAGATTGCGGAAATCTACACACAAGCGGATCTCACCAGACTTCTTTCACACGGGTACCAGATTCGACACCCACGTGGAGTGACGAACTTTGAAAATAATGCGCGCATCTAAAGTTTCTTAAGTTCTTTTAGAATCATTGGCTCCAAAGCTGGATGCACTTTTCTGAGTTTCTGTTGGAAGGGTTTAACGCCTTCCCTCATGGGTATTACATGCTGAATAATACGAGTATCGTATGTACGTAGATCTTCATATGTCCAGGCAAATACATCACGATACTTCCAGAATAACTGGGTGAAAGCCCGTGTCTCTTCATCACTGCAGTCTTTGCCAAGGTTAACGAACTTAGGGTTCTCATCTGACCCCAAGTTGACTTGCCGATGTGCCAGTATGGAACTTTGCACTTTGGTGTTCGGAGGCCTGCGGAATCGGTTTTGCAGATCAAACATCTTTTCTAGTGATACCACCCCCTTGGGCATAATGTTCTCTTTGTGTTCATCATTCTTTTTCTGTAACGCATGCTCATGTTCTTCCTCATCGATCGCCGCGTCTTTGAATACTTCAGTATTGCACATAAAGTCCAAAATCTGTTGATCATCGTTAAAAACGCGTAAATTAGAAATATTGTCTGGCACAGAGGGCCTATATACAATTTCAATAGAAAAACAGTCCCTCAAAGGGGTGAATCTAGCAGCAGCATTGGCCAGAGTATCTGCTGCTGCATTGTGCATCCTAAGGACAGATTTAATTCCAAATGCATCAAAACCAGAAATCAAACGCCATACCTCTTGTTGATACGCCTTTAAATGTGGAGATAAACAGTGAATGGTGTTGCGTACCTGGCGGGTGATAATTTCGGAATCTCCAATGACCTGAAAACATTTTACCTTCAAGTCTAGGGCCTTTTTAAGTCCGAGGATTAATGCCTCGTACTCAGCAGAGTTGTTGGTGCACTGGAACTCTAGCCGGCATGAGATTAAGTGCTTATTCTTGTGCGGGTCAAGCAATATGCAACCAGCACCAGCTCCGTCATGAGTCTTGGAACCATCATAATACAAGGTCCATAGGTCACTTTCCAGCTCCTTCAAGGCACTAGGTTGTGGAGGGGTCCCTGCTGGTGGTAAGTCAGGAGTCATTTTCTCTTCAGTGACAAAGGCTACTTCAGATTGAACCTCGGGGCCTATAGGAGACTGGGGGGGTTGGTAGCATCCAAATATTGACTCTAGAAAGCACATGCCGAGCTCTTCTTGTGCAAAGCTGATGGGTTCATTAACGGCGTCCAGATCAGTGACGGTTTGTTTCATGTAAGGCTCACTTTCTACCCTGATTTGATTATTCCGCCCCTTGTAAGGAAGCCACAAGTGGGACCAGTCGGTGGCGAAGTAGCCTTGTAATTTGCTGGACCAATCTCTACTGAGCAATAGACCGTATGCTTCTGGAATATCAACAACCACAATGTCGATGCACTGATGGACCCTAGAGTCTGATGACAAGCGGATGATGACATTGTTCAATTCCCCTATGGCAGGTACTTGTGATCTATCGAGTTGTATGATTTTTGCATCAGTCTTCTCCGGGCGAATGTTAAGTTTCTTACAGACAGATAAAGGCATGACGTTTTTAGAGGCACCAGAGTCGACCAGACAGTTGTGGACATTGAAGTTGAAAATCTCGAAGGACAAAAGGAAAGGGGGTGTGGATCCTCTAGAGTTTGTATTAATGGCGTTTACTATGGATTGCACATCTGGTCCGGCTTGCGCAGATGTGTTGCTCACAATCTTCGTAGCTGAAGTATTTGCGAAAGCCTTAAGAATGAGCTCCTTTTGATTAGTAATGCGGGCCAACTCATAGAGAGAAATGTTTGCTCTTGTTTTCTTCATATCTTCAACAATGTTATAGCTGGGCTCTGGTTGAGGGCTAGGCTCGGCGGAAGTCTTAGAGGATTCTGTCAGAAGTTTGCTCTTTTGACTCGCTCGGGTAGTGTTGTTGGGAAGTTTTTCCGGGACAGATTGTTTTCCGTTCCCAGGGGGCAGGATTTTCCTTAGGAAAGCCCTTTTCTTGTCCTCATAAGACTGTTCGGGAACAGGTCCTTTTCTTCTGAGGCTATAATTCCGCACGAGCTGATCCTTGGGAGCATCCGCCATGTAAATATCGATAGGGGTAAGGTTTTCTCCACCTCGAATTATGTCAAAAGCAAGGATAGAGGATCCTGGTTCTTCATTTGAGGGCGGATCTTCATCGTGATCTGAAACCTCATCCTCCGTCACATCCCCTGGAGTTTGATCATCTAAAAGCTGATTGACTACTGCTGTCATGCTGCCAATCCATTGAGGGCATGTTTTCTCGGAATGGGCAGCTTGGTGGAAAGAACAGAAATTATCTTTCCCTATCTCTTCCACATTGAGGGCAGTATTTGTGTTGGACGGAGGTCTGTTAGTATTGAGATTACTTTTTCTGAAAAAAGGTTTTGGTGGTCTACTACTAGTTGTGGCTTCTGTGCCCTTTCTCCTGAGGTCAGTGACTTCATTTGTTAAATGCTTGAGCGTTTTGGCCATGCTTTCAAAATCAAAAGCATCTCTATCCCTATCAGTAGTCTTAGGAGTGGAGGACTGACCTCTTTTTGTGTTAGGCTTGTGATCATCTCTCCCTTCATGATCGATGGCTTCTATCGAAAGCATGTCTTTTTCCACAGCGAGAGCAGCCTCATAATTAGCCGTAAGGTTAGCGCGGGCTTCACGTTTCACGAAAACTGCAATATCTCTAGGTAGGGCTTTGGTGTAGTAGTCAATGGTGATTGAGTCATCCAACGCTAAGTTTGGAGGAAATTTATGCAGTATGGTAGCAAAGCGTTGGTTGAAGTCCTTAACCTTTTCCTTTTTATGACACTTGATGGTGCTCAGTTCAGTTAGAAGCATGGAAGGAGTTTTATCTTCTGAAAACTTATGCAGGAAAGTGCGACGGAATTGTTCCCATGAAGTGATGGAGACACTGGGGAGAGAGCAGTACCAAGTGGCTGCCTTGTTTTCGAGGGTATGGGGGAACAGTCGACATGCGACATCATCGGACTGGACTCTCATGATTTGCAGAGCCAAATAGAAGCTGCTGATATGATCTTCAGCTAAGGTGCCCTTCTCAGGGTCGAACTTAGGGAGATGTTTCTCTGGATGTCTAGGCAGATCTTGGAGCGGGCCTAAAAGGTTTAACGGGGATTGAGCCATCCAGGCCAGGGGTTGCACTCTTCTCGCTCGCTGATGTTGCCTAAATTGATGTTCAGATTCACCTTCCGAACCTGAGACCGATGCTTCTGACTCGTGACGGGAGTGTTCGTCTTGGTGTCTCCCACGGTGCAGAAAATCTCTAAGATATCCCAAGTTGTTTACAGGAGGCCTTACTGGGTTTGGGTGGCGGTTGCGAGCTTGGTTTCCTTGGCCTCGGCCTCTATCTCCTCTACCTCCGGCCCCTCGGCCTCTATTCCTATCTCCTTCATTTATACGAGCTCTATTTCCCCCATCTATGTTTCCTCGGCCTCTGCCTCCCTCACCATCCCCGGGTGGGGGGTGTGCCTGGTTGTTTTTTTGTCGAGTCTGGTTAGGCTGGGCGTCGGGGAAAGGCTCGGTGTCAGCAAACTCTTCGCCCTCTTGGAGGATAGGATCATTTTCTTCAACGGCATTTGCGAGGTCTTCCAACATGAGATTTACGAGCTCGGGTATGGTACTAGCGATGGCACCGTTACGGGTGATGTTCTCAGGCGGAGTTCTAGTATGGGCAAGGTATTCCATGATTGGAGTGAACCGTAAATGGTTGACAAGATCTCGGGCAGCTGGGCGTAAGGCTCTCAGCTTCTCCCTAGTGATTTCATAATATCGAAGCTCCCTCCCTGGAATATCTTCTGGAAGAGGAGGGTTAGTTTCATTGTTTATGACCTCCCCTTGGGGAGTTTGCGATGGGATGTTTGTTGTGTGCTGGGAGGCTGCCATTCGGCCCTCCTTCTAGCGCCAATTCTGTTGACGGGAAAATTTGTCCGGCCAACAGTAGGGGATCTCCCCGGTAGAAAGTCCCAATTAGACCTTAAACCGTTTGGAGTAGGGATCCCGTCCAGGGTGTGGGTCCGGCTACCACTTAAGATGACTTCCCTTCGGTCTCAAAAGAACCTGTTTGAACCTGCGGACATACACTCATTCAAATGATATAGAATACGAGATTAATGTGTTAAACACGAATCAAACACTATGCGTAGCAAGATTATAGATAAAGCACGTAAACCTCAAGAGATGTCATTAGCAACACATATTTTGTGGGGTAATGCTTATACGGTAGTCTGATCACAAAATAAATAGTTCTTTATGATAAGATACCTCTCCACTTCCTGAAAGATGAAACGAAATGCTAACAAAATAGTTCATTAACATTCATTAAGAGAACAGATAAGAAAATGAACATCATTGATACAACACGGATAGCCATGACGCATAAACGATGACATGAATAGTGCAACTTCATTAATCATAGGATATTCTGAAACTGTACAAGGAATACGCAAAGTGTTCATACAGCAAAACACATCATAACCATAGGGTATTTTAACAAGACTCTATATTCATATGCTCAAGTGTAGAATCTTTCAATACAATTGCATGTAGCCCTTGAGTTATTTCCAAAAAAGAAAAGCCCTTTTTACAATGTTCCGTAGGAGTATTTATAATGCCAAAATTGTCCGTTGGGTTTCCTTGACTGTTCGCCTTCTTGACCTTTGGGTTACCTTGCGACCCACTCCTTCTGCGACCTGGGTAGGTGATGCGACCTGCGACCTAGGTAGGAGATGCGACCTGCGACCTAGGTAGGAGATGCGACCTGCGACCTAGGTAGGAGATGCGACCTGCGACCTGTCTAGGAGATGCGACCTGCGACCTGTCTCTACTTGCTGCTCAGGACTTGTTGCTGCCGAGGCGTGAAATGTTAATGTCAGGGATATCGACCTGTTGCTCTTTGAGGAAATCCTGCCATGCCCGGTATTCTGCCGCTATGGGGGAAACCAGAGGCACCTCTTCCTTCAACCTATGCACACATTCCAAAGCGTTTGGTACTAAGGTCTCCCTTTTCTGTCCGATCTGATTTGAAAGCGATGTAAGCTTGGTATAAATCCGTGCTGGAGTGGCGATTAATTGACTAAGATGCTCTTGAGATGCCGAGGGCTCTGGATCAGCTGCGGCTTGCTTGATGGGTTGCAAAAACGATTGGATGTCCTGGTCTACTTGTTCCTAGGTTTTCTCTTCTTCTAATGCTCCAAGTGATGGAATGTGATGCAACGTATGCATTGAGTCGATACCACTAATCAGGTGGTTGTACGAGGACATTACTTTGTCCAGGTCTTTAGACAATTTGTCTCCAGATTGCATCGCCATGCGGAGTTGAACCTTTGCATCCTGCGTGTGAATCCAGTCCCTCTTAGGCAAATTTTCAGGTGCCTGAGGGTACTGTATTGTCCAACCCATGATCCTGTCTAAGGCCTGTGAAGCCTCTCTGAGCTGCTCGTGTCTTTGCCTGGTTTCCGCTCGTGCTCTTGCCAGTGGAGCGACTGTTTGTTTGATGGTGAACATTTCACCATATACCTGCCTCATGGTCACTTCCAACACCTCACACTCCTTGAAGATGGCCAGCGAGACTTCATTTACTGGTGGAGCCTGGTTTCAAAGTTGTTGGACTTCTGCTTGCAATTCTGCCTTCTCTTGCTCTGCTCTCTTCTCGCGTTGCTCAGCTGCGTGCAGTCTATTTTGTAGAGATACTATTTCTCTACTCATTCGGGTTACATTCTCTTCCGTAGCTGCGGCAAAAGCAGTACCTGCTGATGCTATCATTACAGGATTAGTCCTGGTGTCAAGGACTATGTCTTTTCCTGTTGCTACTGTGGATGCGGCAGAGGGACTTTGCACCAGTGACCTCCTCTTCTCTTGCCAGATTTTGAATGAAAACTGATCGAATGTGAGTCTGGTCAGGTCAAACACATCTTCTTCCTATCCCTGGGGCGATCTGACGTCAGAGAGCTTGGTATGGCCCAGAGGTATATCTAGGGGAGTCACCTCGAGGTCGTCTAGAATGTCATCCTCCCTTTCTTCTGTGTTCTTTTCTTCTCCTTCCTTTTGCCGGCGTTCAGCTTCTGCTGCCGCTTCTATTTCGGCCTTCTTCTTCTGCTCAGCTGTAGCAGCCTGTTCGGCTTTCTTTTGGCGTTCGGCCTCTGCTTTGTCCAGCTCTTCCTTAAGTGCCCGTTCTGCTGTGGCCTGTGCCTCCTTGCCCTCCTTTTCTTTCCTGGCTTCTTTGGCCTGCTTCTTCTTCTGTGTTGCTGTTGTACTCTTTTGGCGTGCTTCCTCATCCTCTTTTATCTTCTTCTCTCTTTCTTGCTGGGCTTTCGCCTCTGCTTCCTTTTGTTTGATGGATGGAGTAAGCCCTATGTTGGTTCGAGGTTTCTTGAGTAAAGAAGAAGAGGACCCTCCTAACTGACGACTTCTGTCTTCTAAGCTCTGATCATCTGGGTCTTCCTGGACCACGTCTGCTCCCGGAGCAAGTTGTCTTTCATCATTATACTAGTTCCTTCTCTCATCTTCCGCCGGGCGCTCAAGATGCTGATAAGTCCACTTGAATTTAGCTCTCAGGTAGTGTTCAGGAACTATTTTCTCTGGGTCATATGTCCGGTGTTCAAGCGCCCCTAGCTGATAACTTCTCATTGCTTCTGCTTCTGCTGCTACTTCCCTGAAGTCTTTAACTGTGTATGCACCAATGGTGAGGGGTAGCGTGGGCCACGGATTCTTTTTGCATTTAGACAGGATGCTGGAGAAGCCGTGCGACATCTGAAAGCATACCTCCTGAATAAGCATTTTGTCTATAACGAAGCGAGGCATAGCATGTGGTGCCTTGTAAGTTCCAAAGACTCGGATGAAGGTGTATCCAGGGAAAGGGAACCAGTGTGCCACTTTGACCAGAGTCTCCTTGGCCCGCCAAGACATGCAGGGGGCGTCTTGGCCAAATAAATGTCTGTATAGAGAGGGGATAAATACTTGGGAAATCTGATCTAAATCCTGTTTGTATTTGGACTCCCAAAATACCTTGAGTTGTAGATGAATTGCGCGCGACTGCTCGGAATCCCAGTTGTGCGCCCATCCCTCAAACTGTACTCTGGCGCAGACAGCATCTAGTAGGTAGGAGGCCATGTAAAATTCGGCAGACATTCCTTCATTTGGGGCCAATGCCGCGTTCAATTTGGTCTGCATCGAATTCATCAGTATGCCGGCCCAGTTGAAGCGGGTGCCATATGTTGTCACATACTCCATGATAGTAGCCCAACTGCCACTGAAGGTGGAGCAATCTGGGCGCCCGTAAAGTCTGCAGAGCATGGCGGCAACCAATTTGTAAACCTTCCTTAGGCTCGCCACTGGGTATTCCTGGTTCTTTTTGACCTTGAACTTCTCGGGCTCCTCCCACCATTGTTTAATAGTATCAACTATTGGGACGGCGTGAGCAGCAGCCCATTCTGGAGAGAAATGCTGGTTTGGGCGAGGCAGTGAATAATAAATGTGTGCATCCGAGCCTACCAGCGTAGTGAAAGCTCTGCCTTGGTAATCCCTGATCACAAATTTCTCGGGGTCTGTCTTTTGAATAATCCAGTCTATGATCTCCGGACATGGGAATATGGTTGGATGCGCCCCTGCCAGATGGAGTTTGGATCTCTTTACCGCCAAGTATACTTCCCGGTCTGGGAGCTCTTCTGGAAATTCTTCTTCCAGTTTGGCGAACTCCTGATAAATTTGGTACCATCTCATGCTGTCGTCTTTTGAAAAAGTACATAGTGTATCTCGGAATATTGGGGGTGGGGACACCACCACCAGCTCATCAATCTCTTCCACTATTTTCTTGTCCTTTCTCCGAGATAGCGGGGGCGCCATGTCACTAGAATCTGAGAGCACAGGTATGCACTCTATGTCTTCTTGAGTTTCACCTGTCAAATTCAGAAAGGAGTCCCACGATAAGAATGACATGGTGATAAACAACCAGTTACAATTTAGTGATGAAATCTAGCTGCGTTAATGCAAAACTGGACTGCTGAGTCGCTGGGTCGCGGATCGCACTAACAGGGCCCGGGCGCGACCTTGCGACCTTGCGACCTGGCGACCTGGGGTCGCTGGGTCGCTAGGTCGCTAGGTCGCAGATCTCCGAAAAATGGGAAAACGCGACCTAGCGACCTGGCGACTAGGTCGCTGGGTCGCAGGGTCGCAAATCCCGAAAAATGGAGAAAATGCGACTCTGCGACCTCGCGACTAGGTCGCTGGGTTGCAGGTCGCAGACTGGCTTGCCGGGGGTTTTGCACGCGCGGCCTTGAACTCTTTTGCCCCCTTTCTCTTGGGAATTTACAAGATTTCTGGGCCCAGGGGGAGCTGTGGCATGATTTCAAAGGCAAAGGGATGATGCCATGGGGTGAAACAACAAACAGTGAGGTTTTGGGAAATTCATGCAACATATAATTTACAAAAACCTCAGAAAACATTAAAGCTCGACCAAAAGACAATTTAAAGGCTAAAGGGGAGATGGGTTTAGTAAGAAAATCATTAAAACGGAAACAACAGGAAGAAATGGCAACTTGCCCGGGAAAAATTCGTCAGTTGAGCTGTCAGAGGCGTTTTCCTTACAAATCGCTGAATGTGAAAAATGCGACCTGCTACCTCCCTTTTATAGAAAGTCGCACGTGCGGGCAATTAATGCAGGTCGCTGGGTCGCATATTTGTCAAACTTTGAGTTTTGCGACCTGGCGACCTTGCGACCTGGCGACCTGGGGTCGCTGGGTCGCAAGGTCGCTAAGTCGCGATTTTCTGAAAATTACCAAATTGCGACCTGGCGACCTGGCGACCTGGCGACCCGAGGTCGCTAGGTCGCAAGGTCGCATTTTTCATAAGTTTAGGGGATATGCGACCTGGCGACCTGGCGACCTGAGGTCGCAGAGTCGCTAGGTCGCTAGGTCGCGGTTTTCATGAATTGTTTACTTTTGCGACTTAGTGACCTAGTAATTTCTCTTTGTTTCTAAGGGGCTCCGAAAATTTGAAATGGTAGTCAAAATTTTGGAGGGTGTTGTAGAGACTGCAACACTACCCAATTTCTATTTCTAACATGTTTTCTTCATTTTGCAGGTGCATTTAGGCTTGCAACCTTAAAACAATTTCTTTCAAAGCATAAAAACTAATCTAAATCTACTTTATTTCATCTGAGGGCTCAGATTAAACTATTGAGCTCCTCATTATTTACTACCTATCTACTGATTTGTCAAGTTTAAATCATTTTACAAATCTTCATTCACTATCTAAAACATGAAATTGAAACATGAACAGTTAAGATTAAACTGTTTAACTGATCATGGATTATGGAATTTATTGACACTCTGCACATAATCATTATTTTTGCAGTAAAAATTAAAAGTAGTGGCATTTGGACTTGCTCACTTTCAGGTCTTATTTATTTTCTTTTAAGGTTTAGATTTTTCTAAGTCCTTTGATCTTTCTTTTCGGACTTTTTACCCTCTTTTTGATTTTTTATTATCTTTTCATTTTTTCAAAATATGGGAAAACAACTTGCAGAAAGCAAGGTATGTACATATTTACAAGACTTACCAAAGTCAATTCAAAATTTTATGAACCCTATTATTATAGGACCCTAACACTATTTATTGATGATTTGTCTAGAATTTGTTGGATCAGTTTATTGAAACGTAAAGATGAAGCATTTGAAAATTTTAAGATATTCAACGCTTTGGTTGAAAATGAATTAGATCTAAAAATAAAATGTCTTAGATCTAACCGAGGAGGAGAATACATATAAGATGAATTATTTGATTGCTGTGAACAATATGGCATAAAAAGACAATTTTCTATAGCTAGAACTTCACAAAAAAACAACTTGGAAGAAAGAATGAATAGAACAGTTCAAGAAATGGCTTGTGCTATGCTTGATGAAGTTGGGACTCATGATACCTTTTGGGGAGAAGAAGCACATACTGCAGTAAATATTCTCAACAAGGCTCATGTTCGTGTAAACATTGATAAAACTCCTTATGAACTCTGGTATGGTAATCTTCCCAGGGTAAATAATTTTAGATTGTTTGGAAGAAAATGTTTTATCAAGAATAATGATGAAAAACTTGGTAAGTTTGATCCTAGAGAAGATGAAGGAATAGTTCCTGTTACTCTTCTAGAAGTAAATCATATAAATGCTACAAGAAAATACTTCGAAAGATTGTTGAATGTATTGATGTTGTAATTGATGAGTCTCTCATAGCTCCCAAAAGGAAAATAATGACAAATTATGATGATGATGATATATATATTTTCATCATCAAATAACAACAATATAGAAGAAGAACCCCATGAAGCACTAGAAGAAGATATATCAGAAAAGGCTCCATTCAGGTATGTTCAAAAGAATCATGCAGAATCTCAAATGTTAGTGAAAAGGGATCACATGTCCAAACAAGAAGAACTCTTGTAGGATCCCCTAGTTATCTAGAATTATTATCAACCATTGAACCATAGAATGTAAATCAAGCTAGTAAATATGAATGTTGGATTCTGGCCGTGAATGAATAACTTGATCAGATTGAAAAGAATAATACTTGGGAATTAGTTCCAAGACCTAATGATAAAAATGTTATTGGAACAAAGTGGATATTCAAAAGTAAGTTGAATGAAAATGGAGATGTTATTAGAAACAATGCTAGACTTGTTTTCAAAGGGTGTGCTCAACAAGAAGGTATATACTTTGAAGAAACATTTCCACCTGTAGCCAGAATTGGAGCCATGAGAATGTTTCTTTCTTTTTCAAGTTTTCAACAGTTCAAATTTTATCAAATGGGTGTAAAATATGCTTTCCTCAATGGTGATCTAGAATAAAAAGTTTATATAGAACAACCAGAAGGATTCATTCTGGGAAATGATGAAAAACTTGTTTGCAAACTCAAAAAGGCTCTATATGGTCTAAAAAAATCTCCTCAAGCATGGTACTATCGTCTTGAAAAATATCTTCAACAACAAGGTTTCACAAAAGGATCGGCTGACAGTAACTTATAAACAAAAATTGGTAATGATAAACTCTTAATTATTGTTGTGTATGTTGATAACATCATTTTTGGGAGTAATGAAGAATCCACGAGTCAGGAATTTTCTTTTTTTATGTAGCAAGAATTTGAAATTTCATTACTTGGAGAACTAACATATTTTCTTAGGTTACAAGTGCAGCAAGAAAAATATGGCATATTTCTCTCACAAGAAAAATATCTCAAGAAAATCCTGAAGAAGTACGGGATGGAAAACTGCAAACCTGTGAGCACCCAAATGGTGACCGGATATAATCTTGGTTCTCATGATGATTCACCCATGGTAAACCAACCAGAGTATAGATCTATGATTAGAAGGATGCTTTATCTAACTGGGACTAGACCATATATTATGCATGTAGTTGGGATTGTTGGATGATTCCAAGACAATCCTAAGGAGTCACATCTTTAGGCTATAAAGATAATATTCAATTATATACAAGGAACTCAGTATTTTGGTCTATGGTATCCAAAGAATATTGATCTTACTCTTCATTCTTACACAAATGCGGACTGGGCTGGAAATGTTGATTATCGGAAAATCACTAGTGGTGGTGCATTCTATATGGGGCCCCGATTAGTATCTTAGTTCAGCAAGAAACAAAGTTCCATTGCCTTATCTACAATAGAAGAAGAATATGTAGCTGCTGCATCATGTTGCACACAACGTCTTTAAATGATGCAAAGATTACAATATATTCAAATCAAATGTTCTCCTCCCATATCTATCTTGTGTGATAACACAAGTGCCATATGTATCTCAAAAAATCTTGTTATGCTTTCCAAAACCAAGCACATTTCGATGAATTATCACTTTTTACGAGAACAAGTACTTGAGAAAGAGGTGAAATTGGAGTATGTTCCCTCCAAAGAAAAAGTTGTTGATATATTTACTAAACCTCTTCCTAGGGAAGCATCTAAATATCTCAGACAGAAGCTGGGAGTTGTCTCTACCTCACTTATCAAATATGCTTGTTTTCAGAAGATTAAATTCGGTACACAGGTTTCATGAAGGCGAGTCACGTATATATGTGTGTTTCTCTGTATAAAGCCGCATATGGTTTTTGCTGACATTAAATCTATGGTTTAGCTTTCAGAACAATCTGTGTCATATCTTTGTCCTCTGGTGTTTATGGGTAATGTCTGCTATTCTTGTATTCATCTTACAACTCCTTTCTTTGATATTTATCTCCTTGATAAAGATGATTTGATGAATTGGTTGTTGAAAGTGTTCAGGATACACAGGTTTAGGGGGAGCATTTGCCTTGCTGAGAAGAATACATTGTTGGCCTTATGTTGGTTGATATATTATGATCTCTTGTTTGAGATTCTTTGGCCTTAGTTATAAAAATTCATATCTATAATTTGATATAAGGGTCATGTTAATACCTTTGATGTAAATATTGTCATATTGAGTCATGTATGAACCTGTTCAAATATGTAAACCCACTTGGTTGGGTAGTTGAGTCAAGATTTAATTCCACTCGGTTGGATCCTTGATGTAATTTTGTGTCCTTGGTGATAGGAAATATCATACTCAGTTGAGTTATAGAGTCATGTATTTTATTGAAAATCGGACGCCTCATCATGCGCTCAGGGGGAGAATTTGTCCACCCTTTTCTCTTGATGTCAAAGGGGGAGAGTATTTGGTGTTTGAATAATGTTTATATCTTATAGATCTTCAAGTTGTGGTGATCAAACTCGAGCATTGTTGTCATCAAGGGATATTATATAAAGACCAACCACCTCAACGTTGTATGCAGTCCAAAGGGGGAGATTGTTAGCAATATGATTCTTATGATTGCATATATTGTCCTTGATGGAAACTCGCTTGCAAAATCTGAATTATATGGCTTCTGGAGAAGCACTGTGGTTTAGCAGAAGCTCTAGTAGAATATGGTGTAATGGTTTAGCAAAAGGTCCAACAAAAGATGGTTAATATTCATATTTAAGGTTCTATACGCGAGTTCGTGCAAGCCAAGTCACGAACACACACGGAAAAGAACTTGAAAAGTAGTGTATGCCTTTCATTCTCTAAAATTATGATACCAGGGGTCATTACCATGATTTTAGCCCATAGTATTGAGTGTTGTGTCATCTATTTGATTCCGTCCAAGAATAACATCGACACTTGTGTGGTTTTGGCTCATGGTATTGGGAAAAGCTCAACCTATATAAGGAGAAGAATATCAGTGCAAAGGGTGTGCATGTGAATGGGTTTTTATTGAATACTTATCTCTAATATATATCTGCATGGAATGTGTTATTTTTTATTGGTAGATATGAAATTATGATGAACCTATGAATACACTGATGGATCAGGATCTATAGACCTGAAATGACTATGTATTTTCTTGATCTATTGGTGAGATGTTTAGATCTGAGACTTGGCCCATGATTGCTGAAATGAAGGGTAAAATTTGGGTAAGTCTATTGATCTGAACCTTTATGCAGCCTTGAATATTTACAGGTCTATATGCTGGTTCATCATGGTAAAAGTGTGTATACACACAATTTTGTTTCAACAAAATCATGTATGGAAGTTAGGGTTTTCGGAAGCTTGATGAAGAGATTATATGATTATTGCTTCTATATTTCTGTTGTTTGTCAATGAAGTCTTCATGTAGATCTGGATTGTTTGAATATTGTATATGTTGCTAGTTGATGATGTAGAAATATGATCGATGACTAAGTGATTGAATATGATGGATGATACTGACTGAATAAGGGTTATGTAAATCTAAAAGAGTATGATTGAATGCCTCGGATCTGTTTTTGAGTTTGATCAAATTCTGAAAATTTAGTATACACAGATCTATACATAGGTTGGTATGCAGGAAAGCGCGTATACATGTAGGTTACAGTAAAGTGAAGTAGTGTATGCGTTTAGTGATGAATGATCAAGGTTGAAATTGATTCTGTATGTTGATTCAGAATTCTGGGTCTATTATTGTGTTATGGTTACAGTGATCTCATTGTTCTGTTTAAAACTTGGGTTATGATTAATGGTGTTGATCTATATATATTGAGTTGTGTTGAAGTTGTTGGATACCATGTGAAAATTTATGAAATGTGGTCTGGAGTGGGTCTGAGGGTTGAAGCCTTTAGTTTATGGAATTAGAAGCTTCCTACCGGTAGAAGCTGGTGTTCTGCTCAGGGGGTTGTAGCTCCCTTCCAACAGTGGCTGGTAAATGAGATTAGGGCGTTGGAGCTCCCTTCTAGTAGCATCTAGAGAATGAGATAAGGTTGCAGCATTCTACAGGTAGATGCATGCATAATGATATGAGTCTGCATCATTACGAAATTGTAATCAACTTTCTATATAATAAATATTTAAGACAGAGACGACAACAATGGTGGTTTTCTCTCGACTTGGGTTTCCACCTTAACTCTTGGTGTTATTTTGTGATGTTCTTGTGTGATGATTTATTCTCTTATTACTGCACATATTTACTACTTACCTATCTGATGCATAAATGATGATTTGGGCTAAAGAATGTTTCTAAATATTTATCCGAACAGTAAAGCTATTTGATTATATGAAAGCTTTTGTAAGGATTGCTGCATACATACGCTAGTTGGACTAATCAAAGTCGCATATAGAAATTAGTAAAAGAAAAGTAAAAGGTTGTGATTCTTGTAAATACTGATTCACCCCCCCCCCCCCCCCTTCTCAATATTTTTCCCAACAAACTATGTTGTGATCATGATTATGATGATGTTTATATGTATGCATGTATGTTTGTATGCCATTGTTTAGTAGGGTCATCAGGGATTATGATTTTTTTATGTTAATGTTTATATTTATTTATGTATTCATGTATGTCGTTGTCTGACAGGGTCCTCGGGGATCATGATTTTTTTATGCATATATATCTGTGTGTGTGTGTGTGTGTGTGTGTATCATTTTCTAACAGAGTCTCCAACAATCATTCTTGTCGAGGAGTGATTACTTATACAAGTGAATGAAATGAAGGGTTTCCTGGTTTATGAGGACTCAAGTGGGAAGAGTAGCCCTAACAGATCTATGAGTCCAGTATCATGTGGATATGAATTGATATTATGTGATTATACTATGTCTATGTTTATGTTATGGACATACTATGCCGAGGGATACATCAGCGGAATGAAATCAGTGCAATCCGTGACATATTGGAACGAGCATCACTAGTGGAAATACACTAGAAGAAATGTTTCTTGGTAGAGTTAGTATGGTCTTTGGATGTACAATACTATTTTCATGTATATGTGGTACATGTTGTACATATAGTGTTGTGTGAATTTTGTATAACGATGCTATGTACATATGGTGTTGTGTACATGTTGTTTGTGGAATGTTGTGTATATATGGTGTTGTGTACATATAGCATTGTGTACATGTTGGATATGTGGTTTTGTGTAAATATGGTATCATGGCTATGTTGGATATGCAGTGTTGTGTAAATATGGTGTTGTACAGATGTTGTATATGTGGTGTTGTGTACGTATGGTGCTATGTACATGTTGTATATGCAGTGTTGTGTAGATATGGTGTTGTGTGAATGGTGTATATGTGGTGTTGTGTTCATGAATTTACATGTGGTGTTGTGTGCATGTGGTGTTGTGTACACATCGTGCATATGGTTTTGTGTACATGTGGTGTTGCTCAAATGTTGTGCATGTGGATTTATGTAAATGTGGTGTTGTGTACATGTTTTGCAAGTGGTGTTGAGTACAGATGGTACTATGTACATGTTGTACATGTGGTACTGTTTTCATGTCGTACATGTTGTGTTGTGTACATTTTGTACTATGTGTGTGCATTGTGTAGTCACGGTATCGTGACATGTGTATTTGTTGTGTTGTACTATGTGTGTGTGTATGTATTGTGTTGTACACCAGGTGTAGGTGTATGTATTGTGTTGTTTGGTAAACAAGGTGTATGATTATGTGTTGTGTTGTACATCAGGTGTGGGAGTATTTGTTACATTGTACAACGGGTGAAGGTGTACATGTTGTGTTGTACACTGGGTGTAGGTGTACATGTTGTGTTGTACACTGAGTGCAGGTGTATTCGTTGTATGTTGAGTATAGGTGCATGTATTATGTGGAGTTGTATGCCATGTGTGGGTGTATGTGTGTGATGTACCTTTTGTTTATGTGTATGTGATTGAAGAAAAGAGAAGGAACTAGGTTCTTCTCAGGTGTGGTAACTGATCTTGCGTGTGTACAGAAAGGAAAAAAGACAAAGGTAGAAGAAAATAACTAATTAAAGGATAAGTATTGGTATTTATTTCAATTTTACTATGCATATTCTGTATGAATCTGATTGCTGATGGTTACATGTGATTTATCATTTTGATCTATGGTGGTTTTGTTTTGAGCTAACCAGATGAGATATGTTTATGCATGATGATTTGAAAAAATAATTAGTTTGACTTGTTGTGATAGGAAGTAAGCATAATTGTAAGTGTATCTTATTGACAGGTCATTGATAAGGTATGATGTCAGTTTATTTCAATTATATTAGAATCCAATGGGAAATATGTGCTTGGTAAGAGAAAACATGAAAAATCCTGGTTTGGGTGGTTGGAACTGACTGCAAGAGTTAGTAGCAGTAGAAAAAATGAATTGGAACAGGAAATAGTATGTTGGTAAAGCTCCTTAGGAGTAGGTCCATTGTGGGACACAGGTACCCAATAGTGTCCATTGATTTCCATGAGCATGCTATGACTGGTATGATGGTTTTTAGGTAGGGATATGCCTTGGGTTTTGGATGTTTTGATGAGAGGAAACATTTCCAAGGGAGGGGTCGTACGAGGGACTATGTAGCAGAGAGGGTGATGCCCATAGAGCTTGGAAGGTGTGTGACTGAATGGAAGGGGGCGACTGGATTTCCCGAGGGATAGTGTAGTAGAGAAGGGAAGCCCAGGGAATACATTAATTTTGGTCATTATAATTTCCAGATGGAATCAGATGCACATTGGGAGTGTTCCATGGAACACTGAGCTAGTAATTGTTCACTGAGAGGACAAGCAACAAAGATTTGCAGTGCCAAAAATTGGATGTTAGTTTTACTTTGGTAAAGGATTATGGAATTCCTGGTACTACTTTCGAGGGTGGAGGTGTCAGCCTCTAGATTCCATTTTTGTTGATACAAGAACCATATCCTTTTATTTTCTGGTTAGAGAAAATGTGTATATGTGTATATTATTGTAAATATTGTATCAAGTTGTATTGTAAAGCTCCATAGACAATATGGTTATTTTCTGGTTGAAGAAAATGTGCATGAGAGTACATGTAGTTGCTATCATGGGAATTTTTAGGGGCTAATATTCACAAGTGGGCTAATTTTCAATGCTTAAAAAAAAAAAATCGTCAATTCCCATTTTCCTAAAAATTATTCGCCCAAATTTTATATGATAAAATTATTTTACCATAAAAATCACCATTATTTTATAGAGACTATATATAAAATCATTAAAATTTTGAATATTCATATAAGAATATCTCCAAACATTTTACATTTCACATATTGGGGATTACTAAGATTCGATAAGGTTTCTAAACATTAAGATACATATCCATCCTCAAAAATTTACTTGCTTGTTATTGTAAATACTGTAATGAGTTGCATTATAAAGCTCCAGTAAACTGTATAATTTTCATGTTTTCAATAGTGGTCATTGTAAATACAACAAAAAGCTATATTATACAGCTCCAAGGGCAGTATGTTTTTTTTTCAGTGGCTTGTTGGTTTATAGGTGCCATTGAACACCAAGGACGATGTTCCACCAAGGGGGAGGGTTTTGTAACAACCTTGGTTAAAAGTATATGTAATAAAGTTAATAAAGGAAAAATAAGACCAAGGTCACGAGACACGTATTCCTAGATGAATGTTGGGAAAAAAATCCTAGTGGGTGCTCATTTGGTTATTATGGCTAAGAGGAAATTGGGAAAGGAATTGAAAGTAAAAGAGACATTAATTAGCATTTTATTTATGAAATAAAGGAAAATAGTAGAAAAAGAAGGTGAAAGGTCAAAATTTGCATGATGGGAAATTAAGGAAAATGAAGAAAATAAAGGCCTCAAGGATAAAAACACTTTTGAGGATTAGTTCATGGATTTTTGTCAATTCATTCTTTGGCACTCTCTTTTTATTCTCTCTCCCTCTCTTACTCTTACACTCTTAGAGAAATATTGGAGCATGATTGGAGCATTCTTGGAGCTATATAGTTTCCTTGGATTTGGAGGAATATGTTGAAGTTCAACAAGAAATTTCAGCAGCCACGCTAGTGTGGGACCAGGAGGTGGGCTAAATTTGGTGCATGTCTATTTTAGTTATCCCTTAATTAATATGGACAATCAAATGTAATCTAATATCAAAATAAATTGTAATAGTTAACTGAGTGTGATAAACTCATTCAGCTCATGAATTGCGAGTTAGAGGTAGTTGGTGAGGCATGTAAAGTAATTCTAGTTGTAACAGAGTTCGAAATGTAGTGGTGCATTAGTTAATGCAGGTTGAAATCAGTTTAACTCAGTTAAGTGAAGCAAACTCAGTTGTGCTAGTTGTAACTGTTTGATACACTAGTGAGAGATCAAGTGAATTAAATATTAATTAATTCAAAATCTGTGATCTCATATGCAAGTGAGGATTTACAATTATTAGTTGCATGCATGTCAGATCCAGTGGAGACCCAGTTGAGAACTATGTGAAAGGGAAGTTGACTATCAGTTGTAGGATTATTGGGTTGCACCAATGCAACCAAACAACCATTGGAGTTCCCATGATACTTACATAGTCAAGGAAGGCCAAAACTCCTCAATAATAGGGATTACATTCATCAGGGATTGCGCAAGCAAGGAAAATTGTCTGGAGGTAATAAATTGGCTAAGTATTGGTCAATTTTATCCGAAACAGTGTGAGAAAATGAGCCGAGTACATGAGGGCTCTTGTGAGAAGAGTTGTATGTAATTTTTTCATGTATCCATGCTAAATATACAATAGAAGATAGCATGGTTTTGAGCAGCAAGATTTCCCCGGGTATTATCTGTTTTGTGGCTTGATTGATTCTTCTTTTCTTCATGTGATTGGTGATTATGTTTTTAATTCTGCAATTGATTTGTAGAAGAGATTTAGTATTTAATTTTAGTACATTGTTAGATCAAATTGAATCCATGATATACATTCTTGTTGTATAATTTCTACATGGTATCAGAGCACATGAAATCACAATAGTGAAGGAGGAGTTGAGTTTGTGACTGGATAAAATTCGAATTAGCAAAATAATTTCTTGGTGCTATAGTTGATTCAGGATCATAATGGATTTAAATGGCTTGAGGTTGGAGTATGCAATCAAGGGTAGCTCAAACTATATTACTTGTAAGGACAGGATGGAGGCATTACTCAAAAACAATGGCTTGAAGGAATTCATTGACAATGATGTTCCTAAACCTGCTATGACAAATGATGCAAATATTGATGCATGGAAAAAGAAAGTGGCAAAGGCGAGGAGGATTCTATTGGAGGGATTACGAGACCACATTGTCTCAAGCCTCCATGGGAAAACCACACCATATGCAATGTGGAATGCTTTGACATATATATTTCAAATAAATAATGACCATATGAAATTGGAACTGAAAGATAAACTCAGGAAGATCAAGATGGTGAAAGGCGACTCCATGTCAAAATATTTAAAAAAGTTTGTCCAATGTCAGGATGAATTATGGATCATTGGCATAACTTTCACTGATGATGATTTGGTGAGTTTGTCTCTCCTAGGACTTCTGAATATTTGGCATAGTTATCAAGACTATGTTAATGGAAGGGAAAAGCTTCCATATTGGGAATGACTGTGGTTGGATTTGGTGCAATAAAATTTTAGATGGAACACCAAATATGGATCTTCATCTAAGAATGAAGATGAAGAAGATTGTGCTTTGGTTTCCAAGGCGAAGAAGGGGAAGGGGAAGAAATTCCATTCCAAATCTGAGTCCAAATATGGCAAGAAGCAGGACATGTCCAGGGTGGAGTGTTTTCACTTTCATGAGCATGGGCATTATGCTACTAATTGTCCACAAAAGAAGAAGAACAAAAAGGTTGGAGGATATGCAACTGGTGAGGCTTTGGCCTCGCAATTTGAGCTTGACTTATCATTGATATCAATCATGGTGTCAAGTGCATTGGGATCTGTGTGGTATTTGGATAATGGCTCTTTATTTCACATGATGGGAGACAAGGAAATTTTCAGTAGCTTGGAGGAGAAGGATCTGCAGATGCATATTGAAATGGGTGATGACGGACAGTATAGTGTTATTGGGATTGGTACCATTACCTTCCAGAGATAGTAAGATAAACCCTTTCAATTAAAATATGTATTTCATGTACCGAGTTTGAAGAAAAAATTAGTCTCAGTTACAATGTTGGAGGATAGAGGCTATGATGTTGCTTTTAGTGAAGGAAAAAATTTCCTGCAACACAAAACAACAGGACAAGCTAAGAAGATATGGATTTGAGTTAAGAATATATATAATCTAAATGTAGATGGCTAGATAAAATTGATGGGCAAGGCAGAAAAAGTGGTGAGCCGGGATGAGGGCGAATTATGGCACAGGAGATTGGGCTATCTTCACCATGGAGCCTTGAAAGTCATGAAAAAACAATTTATTGGTCTTCCCAAGGGTACACTTGTGTAGTTAGAAAAATTCAGGGGATGTACTATGGGAAAATATGTAAAGGCCGCCTTTCATGAGAAGGAGAACCGAGCCTCGGGGATCCTTGAGAGAGTTCACACAGGCATGTGTGGACCATTCTCTATTGATTTGACAGCAAAACATAAGTACTATGTGATATTGTTTGATGAATTTTCTCGTAAGTGCTGGATCTTCCCCATGAAAAATAAATATCAAACATTCTCAATGTTTCTTGAGTTTAAAGCACCAGTGGAGAAATACACAGAGAAGCAAGTGAAGGCTCTTTGGAGCGATAATGGTGGAGAGTACATATCTAACGAATTCAAGAAATTCTAAAACAAAGAAGGAATTCGAAGAAAACTGATAACGCCTCATAACCCACAACAAAATGGGGTCAATCAAAGAAAGAACATAACAATTTTGGGTGCAGCAAGAACAATGTTGCATGATCAAGGCCTACCGATGCATTTGTGGGTGGAAGCATGCAACACTATGGTATTTGTGCAGAACCATTGTCCTCATAGGATACTTGGCATGAGTACACCAGAAGAGGCTTTCAATGGTAAGAAACCTGATATCTCACACTTTAATATTTTTGGTTCATTTGTTTATGTGCATGTGACCGAAGATGACAAGAAGAAGCTGGAACCGACAGCTGAGATGTGGATTTTTGTGGGGTACACTGAAACACCCCACAAATATCGGTTGTATTTTCCAAAAAATAGAATTATTGTTGTGCAAAAGGATATAAAATTTGATGATGAGAAAGCCATGAAGTTGTCCCTTGAAAGGGAGCTATACTTGCATGTAGAGGAGGAACTCTTAGTTCCCAAGGATGAGCCTCAAGATGTGGAGCAGCCACATGAGGAGGATCATGGAGTGGCAGAAAAAAATCATGCATAGCCATCCATTAGAAATGGAATAAGGTTCACCACAGAAGGTGATGGATTGAGACTTGATGCTGTAGAGAATGTGGGAGCCCCTAATTCACAGCTTAGACAGAGATAGTCTCCATACAGTTTTACTAGATACATGGCTCTTATGAGCAAATGTGCTGTGACTAAACCATCTTCCTTTCAGGAGGCAGTGTAGCCAAAAACTTGGGTTGATGCAATGGTGGAGGAGTACGACTCCATTGTCAAGAAAAGTGCATGGGATACTATCCCAAGACCAGTCGACACATCAGTGGTTGGATCTAGATGGATCTACAAGGTAAAGCAAGTTGTTGATGGGAGTGTGGAGAAATACAAGGCGATATTTGTGTCTCGGGGATTCTCACAGATTGATGGGATCAATTATGATGATATTTTTTCACATGTTGCAAGGTACTCTTCCATTAGATCCATCCTTTCACTCTTAGCACAGATGGGCTGGCGCATTCATCAGATGGATGTGAAAATTGTGTTTCTCAATGGATTCATTGAGGAAGAAGTGTAAATAGAGCAGCCACAAGGTTTTGATATCTTCGACAGTGAGTCACATGTGTGTCGACTCAAGAGAGCAGTGTATGGCCTGAAGCAAGCACCTCATGCTTGGTGCACTTAGATAGATATCTATTTCACCGGACTGGGCTTCACCAAAAGTGAAGCTGATGCAAACTGGTACTATATTGTGGTTGAGGGTAAGCTATTGATTATTATTCTTTATGTTGATGATCTAATTTTGACTGGTGATGAGAAGTTGATACACTCATGCAAGGAGGATCTTGCAAGGGAGTTCGAAATGAAGTACACGAGACTCCTTCATTATTTCCTTTGTTTGGAAATATGGCAGCGGGATGGTGAACTTTTTTCTTCTCAAGGAAAGTATGCCGAAGAGATACTGGGTAAGATTCACATGGAGAGCTAGAAACCCATGGATGCTACTCTTCCAAAAAAATAGAGGAAAGAAGATGCTACTTCTAGAGAGGTAGTGAATGCTACAGTCTACAGGTAGTTAGTTGGTTGATTGATATACCTATTGAACACCAGACCAGACATTTGCTACGCAGTTAACTAGCCGAGTCAAGCTATGGTTAAGCCTACCAAGATCTTTTGGAAGGTGGGGAAGCATGTCTTGAGATACCTAAGGGGCACATCAGAGTATGGTCTATGGTACATACGGACAGAGGGAGTGAAGCTTCAAGGCTTCATGGATGCATATTGGGCAGGTAGTCCATCAGATAGAAAGAGCACATTAGCAAGGATCTTCAACATAGGATCAATAATAGTTTCTTGGTACAACGGGAAGCAACGATCTGTGGCACTCAATTCAACGGAAGAAGAGTACATGGCAGCAAGTCAAGATGGATGTGAGGTTATATTGATGAGAAAGATATTGGTTGGTTTGTTTGGTTCTTAGATGGATACGACAGTGACATATTGTGATAATCATAGTTGCATTAAACTCTCGATTAATCATGTGTTTCATGATAGGTCCAAGCACATAGATATCTAGTACCACCATCTCAGAGATTGTGTGTAGAGGAGAATAATGTTGCTTCAGTACATTCCCACGAAATATCAGGATGTAGATATTCTGACGAAGCCACTCAGTAGGAGAAAATTTGAATACCATAGAGGCAGGATCAAGGTGTGATCCAAAATCTTTTGCTTGAGATGTATGAAAGAATTACATGTGAAAATTGTAGCTTTAAACAAGAAAATTTAAAGGCATAAATGGAAAAAGAGAGAATAAATTAACATCATGCATGAAGACACAGAGTTGATATCGAAGTTCATCCAGGAGGGACTACGTCTCCAGCCCCTGCTCAAATAGTGAGGAGGCCCTACTTTTATTAAATGGAAAAAAGAAAGTACAAGTACAAAATAAGGAATTACACCCTTATACCTGCCCATTTGAAAGTGGCAAAAAATTTCAAATCTTTGATGATGAAATGGGAAGAATTGTTGGATTTGTGGCGTCGAGTAGTGTAGAATCCATATAAAACTTGTCCCAATCTGACAAAGTGAAAATATGACCCCTCTGGAAAAATGGCTAAGATCATAGTTCCACTCACTCCTACACACTAATAAAGGTTCGACTGTCTCGTTTTTCATGCCCGATCCTATCTACCTTGGGTGCACAAATGAATTGAATGTTTTTATAATGAAAGGCTGGGCAGACCCCCCAAGGGAACCGCTAGCCCAGTTGGTTGAGATTCGTAATGTGTGCGAGGGGGTCGGGTGGTCAAACCCCACCCCCTCCTTTTAAAGTCAAAATGTTTTTTTGGAACTCTGCATTTTTCTAAAAAAGCACACTAAATATTTTAATAGGAGTTGGTTGGGGGGGTTGGGTCTGCATTGGGCGACCTGCCCCCATATTTTCGTCGGCACCATAACCATATGGCACAATGGGGGGGCGCGGAGGGGGAGGTGGGGTTCACAACCCCCACCCCCATTTATATATCATGCGGTCATTAATGTGGATGGGGTCGGCGGTATCATGACCACCGACCCTTATTTAATTTGGTTTTCCATTATAATATGTAGGTTAGGTGCCGTGGGTCCAGCGGGGGTTATGGCCCATTGGATATTATATATATATATATATATATATATATATTTGTTAATTTAAAATAATATAGTTTTTTTGGAATTCTCGAAAATTGACCGAAGGAGACAAATTAACTGTCCCAAAAATTCACCCAGAATCCGGCTAGGTTGGCTGAAATTCGGTGGCTAAGTTCCAGAAAAATTGTTGCCTCCTTAAGCTGCCACATCACTAAGTCAATCCTCAAACCTTGACTGCTCCTAACTCCTTCATGCGAACTCAGAATTCAGTGTCGCCTGCGCCGTTGGAATTAGAATGATGATATATATAACCTAAACTTGGTTCGAGAGATTTTCGAACACTTTGATTTTTGAGCCTTTGTACTTAAGCCACTTGTACTTGTACCTGCTTAATCCACCTGGATCATTCCTCCCCACTAAAGAGCCTTTGGACCCCTAAAGCATTAACACACTCAAACCACACATGACTCAACAACCCCTCCTTTCCAAGAGTTTATAGCACACACTGATTGGCCAAGGATTACATAAAAACAAAACAATCAATATCTCAGCTACTCATAAAGAAAGGCCAAAACATCATTGTTGCGTTTTGAAGTGATGGGAAACACATAATCACATTTAATTGCAATGTATGATTTACAAATGTGGCCATTACACTAAGATCCCTAAAAGAACCATCTTTTACTTAACAAGGTAAATGGATCATCGCCCTGTGGAGGATCTGCCTAGGGAACCACTTTGGCGACCAGACTTTATATAGATGTTCTTTGATCCTAGCATGTTTGAAATGTAGGTTTCTGGGGTTCATTCTAGTTGTGATTATTCTTCCTCCTCCATACCTTTCGTGTCGTCTTAGAATGCCTCCTCCTGAAGTACCTCCGAGAAGTTCCCATGAATCCATCACTTTCATTGAGGTGTGAGAAGGTGCTCTAATCATTATTTGTTGGTTGGTTGTTGGTTGTCTTGGAGATTTCTGCCACTTCCTTCCTAGTGTATTTGAGCCCTGCATGATGCAACAATTCCTCGACTTTGATGGGGTTTACGATGCCTTGGCCATTGATGCAGAGGCCCTTTCCTTGATACCCCATATTCTTTAGCAATTTGGAACTGATCCTTGTAGTATGATTTTCAAAAGAAGAAAATTCATCATCATGAAAAATACATGAAATTGAAGGGTTTCTTTTTACTTCAACTTGGTTATGTCGTAATTTTTCCATGTCCTCATCCTTAGCTTGTCACTAGTGTAGTAACCTTTATTTTTCTTCCCTTGCTTCCTGTAGGAGCCTCCTTATCTCTATTGGGTATGTGTTATATTATTTCCACGAATAATCACGTGTGGGAGGGTAAGAGGGGGCGCGATAGCTCCCCCTTTGTGATGGGCGCAAGGGGCGGGTCACAGGGGGGGCGGTAGCCCCCCCTGTCGAGGTCCGGGGCAGCGCCCCAGAAATTTTTTTTGGTCCTTAATTTTTGGTGGGCAGTCCACGCCCATGGTTTTGTGCATGGTTTTGCACATGGTTTTGGGGTACAATGGTTTTAGACCCCTGGTATTTTTTGTAGATCCGGTCCAGGGAACTACGGTTATGTTCTAATCCAGGGTTAATGGATTAGGTTTTATGTATGCTTCGGCATGTATATATATGTGTTGTAACACTAAAAGGAATATAATGAAAAATAAAGCTGGTCATCCTGATTTGGGGTCCAGGGGAAAATATATGTTTTTATTTGTTTTATGTTTTATGCTCTCACTATTGTTTATTTTCTGTTATAAGATTCATGTGTAGATAATTTTTGTTCAGGGTTAAAACCTACATTTGGTATCAGAGCATTTTTGGCTTCAACGGGATTCCTTTGCTGCTAAGGGTTTTTTTCTCGGGCCTGAGGTAGACCCTATTCAGTGGGAGATTTGCGGGATCGATTCTTGTGGTGAAAGAAGATGGTGAGCGGCGGAAAGATAGAGATCGAGAAATTTAATGGTCATAGTTTTGAGTTGTGGAAGCTCAAGATGGAGGATCTACTGGTGGATAAAGATCAATGGATCACAGTAGATCCAGGTACTAAACCAATGACAATGTCAGATGAAGACTAGAAGAAACTGGATCGGAAGGCTAAAAGCACAATATGGTTGTGTGTCTCAGATTCAGTATTGTTGAATGTATCTGGGGAAGCTACGACGAAGAATTTGTGGGAAAAACTTGGGACTTTGTACCAATCTAAGTCTTTGGTGAATAAGTTGTTCCTGCGGAAAAAGTTGTATAACCTGAGGATGAAGGATGGAGACTTGGTGACAGAGCATCTAAATGCCTTCAATACTGTGGTAAGTCAGCTATCATCTGTTGATATTAAAATCTCAAATGAACATAAGTGCATCATTTTGTTGTGTTCTCTACCAGACTCGTGGGACATTCTGGTTATTGCAATAGGTAGCAAATTAAATACCTTGAATTTTGATGACATTTCCTCAGCCTTGTTGTCAGAGGAAATGAGATGGATAAATATGGAGGGCCAGAATGGAGATGCCTTATTTGTATGAGGAAGGTCCCAAAACAGAAACAAGAATAAGGTTTCTAGTGGGAGATCCAAATCTAGAGGGAGATCTAAATCTCCTGGAAAGTTTGTAAAGGTATGCTGGAAATGCAGAAAGGAAGGGCACTACAAAAGGGAGTGTAGATCTAAAGCTCCTGAGAAAGGAAAGGGATCTGATGATGCTCCTTCTGCAGAGGCAAAAACCACCTCGGATGAAGGTGGGGATGTGTATTTGGCTTCTTCTTCAAATACACATGTAGATCATGAGTCATGGTTGATTGACTCAGGTGCATCCTTTCACTTCACTCCCCATAGGGAGTGGTTCTACAAGTATGAGAAATATGATGGTGGTGATGTCTTCCTAGGGGATGATAGGAAGGCCAGAATCGTCAGACGTGGAAAGGTCAAGCTGAAGCTGCAAGGTGGAAGGATTAGAACACTTCCTGGTGTTCTGCATATTTCTGCATTGGCCAGAAATCTGATTTCTGTAAGCAAGATGGATGATGCAGGTGTAAAAACAGTGTTCGAGAAAGATGCCTGCAAGATGGTTCGGGGAGCATTGGTATTAATGCGGGGAGTTCGGACTGGAACTTTGTATAAGCTACAAGGTACTTAACACTGTGTAGTGTAATAGTTACGTATGGTTCACAAAGGTAGATGGAAAACTGCATTGTCTCTGGAGAAAATACCATGCTATGGCATCAAAGGCTTGGACATATTGGAGAAAAGGGCCTTCAGATACTGCATAGAAATGGTATGGTAGAAGGTATGTCTAATTTCTCTCTGGATTTCGATTTTTGTGAACATTGTGTATATGGGAAGCAGAATCGGGTGAGTTTTCCTTCCGGTGCTAAGAGGGCGAACAAGATATTACAACTTGTGCACAGTGATGTGTTTTGACCTGTGTCAGTTACATCACTGGGAAAGTCTGTGTACTATGTTTCATTCATAGATGACTTCTCAAGGAATACATGGATATATTTCTTGAGGAATAAATCTGAAGTCTTTGATATATTTAAAGAGTTTAAGGCTCTAGTGGAAAACCAGATAGAGAAGAAGCTAAAGGCACCGAGGACAAATAATGGTGGAGAGTTCTGCAAGAAGGAATTTGAAGAGTTCTGTAAGAAGTGTGGTATAGCATGGAAAAAGACTACTCCATACACACCTTAGTAAAATGGAGTTGAAAAAATAATGAACAAAACACTGATGGAAAAGGCAAGAAGCATGCTCAGTGGTATCGGGTTAGGACAAGAATTCTGGGTAGAGGCAGTGGAGACTACATGCTATCTGGTTAACAGATCACCTTCATCAGTGTTGGAGGATAAGACTCCACATGAGGTATGGACTGGTAAGAAACCCTTTCTTCCACATCTAAGGGTATTTGGATGTGATGCATATGTACATGTTCCAAACAAAAAAAGGACCAAGTTGGATAATAAATCTGAAAGGTGCATCTTTATTGGGTATAAAGATGGTTTAAAAGGTTACAAGCTTTGGAACCCAGAAACAAGGAAGGTTGTGTACATCCGAGATGTGGTGTTTAGAGAGGTGAAAGATGTTGTTAAACATGAATTCATACAAAAGGAACCTGAGAAGATAGAGTTTGAGCTAAAGGAGTATGAATCAGACTCTACAGTAGAAGAAGATTCAGAAAAGGAAGAGCCTCAAAGTCCAGCTATGAGAAGATCGGTTCGAGAAAGAAGGCAACCAGAAAGGTATAGTCCATCTGCTTTCTATTCAGGTTTTGCCTTAACTATAACTGATGATGATCCCAGAACTGTCAGGGAGGCAGTAGATTCAAAGGATGGAAAACTCTGGAAGGAGGCCATGGTTGATGAAATGACATCCTTGCACAAAAATGAGGCATGGGATCTGGTGGAGTTGCCGGCTGGAAGGAAGCCCATCAGGAGAAAATAGGTGTTTAAGAAAAAGATGAATGTGGAAGGCAAGGTGGAGAAACAAAAATATCGGTTGGTAGAAAAAGGTTATTCCCAGGTGCAGGGAATTGATTTTGGTGATATTTTTTCTCTTGTTGCCAAAGTTGCTTCTATTAGATTACTTTTATCTGTTGCTGCTGCATTTGATTTTGAGATAGAAGAGATGGATATGAAGACAACATTTCTTCACGGGGATCTAGAAGAGGAGATCTACATGAAGCAACCTGAAGGCTTTATGGTGAAGGGTAAGAAAGAACTAGTATGCAGGTTGAAGAAGTCTCTGTATGGGTTAAAACAATCACCAAGGATGTGGTATCAGAAATTTGATACCTATATACGGAGACTTGGCTTCACCAGAAGCAAGGAGGATCACTGTGTTTATTTTAAATTAATTGGTGACCGTGTTATTTATTTGGTCTTGTATGTGGATGATATGTTGTTGATTGGAAATGACAAAGAAATTATCCGAAATTGTGAGAACAAAGTATTTCTCATACAAATATTGACTGTAGGGGCATTCACCGGATCTTTCACCTTTCAAAGAAAGGATGAATCCGGAGGCTATCTGGCCCTTCTACAGACTCTGCCTAAAGAAATAAAAAGTAATCACAAAGATCCGATCAATGAAATTATTTGTTTTAACTGCAAAGTATTCATTGATCCAACTTTAATGTGTGAATAGGCACGTATACATATTCTACAAATGAAGTATAATGGTTTGAAGATGAACTAATAAGTTTTTTTCACTGTTTAAACCTGCTTGGGAAAAGTTAGCTTATAAAAATTTATCAAGCAGGAGTGTAATCTGAAAATATAAAGAAAAATATACAAGATGACAAAGAAATAATTGTTTAAGGAAATTTCACCCTCTCTTTGGGCTACCTTCCGCTAGGTCCAAAGCCTCTAATTCAGGGCTTTTTCCTCTTTGATTAAATGCTCAAAATGTGAATACAACTGTATAGAAGCCTCAAATGGAAAAATACACTGCAAATTTAGATTCAGAAGGCTCAAATCAGTATAAAATGACTAAACAAACACCTCCATTGGATGAAGATAGTCCAAAAAAGCTCTTCTTCCCTTAGGCCCTGGTGGCTCCACGACCAAAAACGCTGGTAAATTCTCTGATAGAGTTCCCTGATGGCTCTGCAAACACTCCCAACAGCTCCAAAATGATCAATTACCCCAAAATCAAAAAACATTTCGTATCAAAAGGCCTCTCCTAGCCAAAGTTATGGCTCTTTTACTCCAACTGCCAGTTTAGCCTAGAATAACTCCACCAAATCTGGAGAATCTCGAGATAACCCTGAAAAAACAGGGGTGGCCGCTAAAGATGGGGGGTCCGCCAAATAAACCGCCGAAATGGAGGGGCTAAGTGATAAGCCCCATGCGTCCTTAACCGTCGGAAGGTATCGTTTAGACTTGAGTTTTAATCGGCATAACATAAGGTTTATAACCACAATATTCATTAACCTCCACTCTTGGGTGCTACGTAAGGTGACCACGTTGCAATCCGTTTAAACGTGCCAATCGTATACGCCTTTGGTTCTGGACCTGGGGTTCTATGCTAAGGGGGCTGGCCCCCTTTGGGGCCCCGCCCAAATGAATATTAAACTTCAAATAAATGTTCACATCCATAGTTTAATAACAACCATGGTAGCCCATATGGTTGGGCCGCTCCATTTTCATCCAGCCGACCAGGTTTCAAAACCTGCCCTCGACCCATAACAAAAATTTTAAACCATATTTCAATCCGCCTTGGGGCCACGTGGCAGCCTCTGGGCTGGCCACGTGGTGCCCTGTAATTGGATGCCACTGGAATATTCCTCAAAATATTCTACAGAATATTCCACAAAATATTCCCAGAATATTCCCAGAATATTCTATGGAATATTCTTTTTTTAATAAAAATAATTTTCATAAAGTCAACTTTTGGCATTTTTTAATTGAAATTGACGAACTTCAAAATGAAATATCTCCTCCATACGGTAACAGATTTGAGTGCCGTTCATGGCGTTGAGATCGTATCGCTGAGCTCTTTCCAGTCGATCTATTTTGGAGCAATTCTGAGCAACTTCATTTTTGAGCATTTTTCTACAAGAGACTTGATCTCCTAATCACGCCTCCCAAATGGTAAGCTTTTGGACCCTCAAAATCTTTCTAATTACTGAAAATGATGATGTGGATATTGATTCTCCACTCTTCCACCCTTGAATAACTGAAATCTACCCGATTTCATCAAATGAAGCTTTTGAGAAAATGATAACCTGTCTCTGGAATCAACTGATCGACCATTGCTTAGATTGACGGAGTCATGATGCAAATGATTAAAATTTGCAGAACAGCAATTGTAATCTGCAGAAAAAAAAACTTTTTCTACACTGATCAAAATTCCAGAAAGACTTAAAATGACTTTCACCTTGCAAACTGTTCCCATGGCGAATTCTACCATTCTGAAACCAACTTTTTCCCATGCTGAATTGTGTGTCCTTCTTGCTTGCACTGCTTTGCTTTGACACTTCATTCACTGCATTGGCTGACCCAAAAGGTAATTCATGCAACATAACATCATCTTTTTTCAAAGACAAAATGTTATCAAACTGAGAAAAATCATTAGCGACATCATAAAAAGGCGAATGCTCAAACTCTGGTCGTTTCAACATCAACAAAGTTAGACTTTGACTTGCATTAACCAGTATTTTCAATTGACTTGCATGGAGTAAAGAAGATTCCAACTTCTTCTTGTGAGCTCTCACAATGTACTCTTTACCATCTTTGAACAAGTGATACTTATTTTCATGGCGATGAAATATAGCCTTCCTGTCAAATAAGTAAGGACTTCCCAAAACAATACTTGAGATATCAAGCGGCACCACATCAAGTTCAACTGTGTCAATAAAGTGTGCAGTTATTGCAAAGCACAATATGCACTTCCTTGAGGCTTGCAAATTGGCATCCTTGCATATCCATCCAAGTGGATAAGGCTTCGGATGTGTAATGGTCTTAATTTTAAGCTACTTGACCAAGTCTTCAGATATAAGATTCGCTTGTGACCCACTGTCAAATAGTGTGTCAATTTTGGTATGTTTTGAAATTACCCTCACATGGAAAAGCTCTATCCTCCTCTTTTTTTTTCATGAGTATCTTTTTGACAATTCAAAGAGCTAGAACTAGGAATTGTGTCTTTTACCACTTCTTTCCCCTTAGTGTTCTTTAAAACCATGCCTATGCTTTTTGTCTCATCTCCTGAGTCTGACCCTAAGTCTTGCTCAATTGTTGCTACAATTTTCTCCTTTTCTTTGGTCTTGTTTTTGTTCTTGAATTTTTCTGGTTTCAGTTAAGGATAAAGCTTCCAACAATGATCTTCATCATGACTTGTCTTCGAACAGTTCTTGCAAAAGAACTTTCCTTTTTCCTTTCTTGAATTAGCAACTCTCTTCTTTCCTTTGTTTTTGAAATTACTATCCTCATCAAAAGTATTCTTTCCTCTAGCTTCTAAATGTGTAGCCTGCACACAGACTTCATCTAAGCTGGTAGGATTGAACATTAGGATAGTATGTTTAAGGTAATTGTGCAAGCCTCCTATGTATTTCAACAGGGTGTCTTGACTTTGTAAGTCTACTCCAAGTAGAAGTGCTCTTCTTCTAAACTCTTGGGTATAATCTTGCACATTTTGACCCTTAAGTTGCCTAAAATTTTTCCAATTCATGATTGCTTTCTGAATATGAGCAAGAGGATAAAATTGTTTCTTAATAGCAGTAATAAACTCATTCCATGTTAGAGTTATCTTACCATGCTTTTTAATCTCCTCTCTAGTCTTGGCTTCCCACCAAACCAAAGCTGCTCCATCCATTCTCAAAGAGGTTAATTGGATTTTTGTGTCATCATCATGCAAATTCTAAATTCTTAGATAGACTTCCAGCTGTCTAATCCAGTTATCCAATTTTTCTGCATTCACATCACCATTAAACATCGGCAACTCAAACTTTACATCAAGCTTTAACAAAGGATTTTTAAAAGATGTTTTTGTTTTGTGTGACTGATTAACATAAGTAGAAGAGGATGATGTGGAGGAAGAGGATGATGATGGAGATGAAGGATCACCATTTCCTCCATTCCCTTTCTTAGACTCATCTTTGTCTTTCTTTCCTCCTGAAGAATCTCCTTCTTCTCTTTGGTTTCTAGACCCTTCTCCAGCAATCCTATCATTTCTCTCCTGGTATAGGATCCTAACCATCTCAGTCAAGTCCAAGAAAGCTTTTCTAAATATTCTTTCTTCTTCCTTGGGATCCATTTCCTCATGTACTTCTCCTTCTATGGAAGACATGTTTGTGGCTGATTCTAAGGCTAATGAGGATGAAATGGAAGGTGGATGTAATGGCACTCTAGCCCTCCTTGGTTGAGGATTAACTTGTTCTCTAACCAATTGACCTTCCCCTCTTTTCAATTTCAGCCTAGTGAGCATCAAATTTTGTAGAATAATACAATTTACTTGCACAAATTTCACAAACTCTTAAGAAAAACCTAGATCTATGATACCAACCTGATCTGAAATTGTGAGAACAAAGTATTTCTCATACAGAGAATTACTGTAGGGGCATTCACCGGATATTTCACCTTTCAAAGAAAGGATGAATCCGGAGGCTACCTGGCCCTTCAACAAACTCTGCCTAAAGAAATTAAATGTAATCACTGAGATCCGATCAATGAAAGTATTTGTTTTAAGTGAAAAGTATTCATTGATCCAGCTTTAATGTGTGAATAGGCAAGTATACATATTCTGCAAATGAAGTATAATGGTTTGAAGATGAACTAATAAGTTTTGTTCTCTGTTTAAACCTGCTTGGGAAAAATTTGCTTATAAAAATTTATTGTTTAAAGGAGCAGAATCTGAAAATATGTAGCAAAAATATATAGTATGACAGCAAATAATTGTTTAAGCAGTTCACCCCTCTCTTGGGCTACCTCTGCTAGGTCCAAAAGCCTCTAATTAGGCTTTTTCCTCTTTGATTAAATGCTCAAAATGTGAATACAACTGTATAGAAGCCTCAAATGGAAAAATATACTGCAAATTTAGATTCAGAAGGCTCAAATCATTATAAAATGACTAAACAAACACCTCCATTGGATGAAGATAGTCCAAAACAACTCTTCTTCCCTTAGGCCCTGGTGGCTCCACGACCAAAAACGCTGGTAAATTATTTGATAGAGCACCTTGATGGCTCTGAAAACACTCCCAACAACTCCAGAATGATCAATTACCCCAAAATCAAAAAAAAATTCGTATCAAAAGGCCTCTCCTAGCCAAAGTTATGGCTATTTTACTCCAACTTCCAGTTTAGCCTAGAATAACTCCACCAAATCTGGAGAAACTCCAGATAACCCCGACAAAATAGGGGCGGCCGCTAAAGATGGGGGGTCCACCAAATAAACCACCAAATTGGAGGGGCTAAGTGATAAGCCCCATGCGTCCTTAACCGTCGGAAGGTATCGTTTAGACTTGAGTTTTAATCAGCATAAAATAAGGTTTATAACCGCAATATTCATTAACCTCCGCTCTTGGGTGCTACGTAAGGTGACCACGTTGCAATCCGTTTAAACGCGCCAATCATATACGCCTTTGGTTTTGGACCTGGGGTTCTATGCTGAGGGGGCTGGCCCCCTTTGGGGCCCCGCCCAAATGAATATTAAACTTCAAATAAATGTTCACGGCCATAGTTTAATAAAAACGATGGTAGCCCATATGGTTGGGCCGCTCCGTTGTCATCCAGCCGACCAGGATTCAAAACCTGCCCGCGACCCATAACAAAAATTTTAAACCATATTTCAATCCGCCTTGGGGCCACATGGCGGCCTCGGGGCTAGCCACGTGGCGCCCTGTAATTGGATGCCACTGGAATATTCCTCAGAATATTCTACAAAATATTCTACAGAATATTCCCAGAATATTCTGTGGAATATTGTTTTTTTAATAAAAATAATTTTCATAAAGTCAACTTTTGGCATTTTTTAATTGAAATTGACAAACTTCAAAATGCAATATCTCCTCCATACGGTAACAGATTTGAGTGTCGTTCACGGCGTTGGGATCGTATTGCCGAGCTCTTTCCAGTCGATCTATTTCGGAGAAATTATAAGCAATTTCATTTTTGAGCATTTTTCTACAAGAGACTTGATCTCCTGATCAGAAATTATCCAAGATTTGAAGACCCAACTGTTCTCCAAATTCGACATGAAGGATCTTGATGCTGCAAACTATATTTTGGTCATGGAAATTAAGAGAGATCGGGCAAAGAGGAAGCTTTGTTTAAACTAGAGGAAGTATGTCGAGAATATATTGCATAGGTTCAATATGCAGGATAGTAAACTAGTGAATGTTCCTATTCCTGTAGGTGTAAATTTGTCTGCTGAACAGTGTCCCAAGACACAAGAAGAAGAGGAGGATATGTCCCGTGTTCCATATGCAAGTGCAATGGGTAGCCTGATGTATGCAATGGTATGTACTAGACCAAAAATTGCACATGCAGTGGGAGTATTGAGTAGGTTTATGTCAAACCCAGGGAAGGAGAATTGGACAACAGTGAAGTGGGTTTTCAGATATTTACGTGGCACTATTGATTATGGCATGTGCTACCAGGGAAGACCAGGTTTGGAAATGTTAGAAAATTAAATATTACAAAGCAATGCAACACATAAAATATGTAGAAAATAAAAGCACACAAAACACATAAAACTAGAGAGACACAGATATACGTGGTTCACCCAGTTTGAGCTATGTCCACCCCGAACAGCCAGTCCTTCCTTTCTATTATCCAGCAAAAATGAAGAGACAAAACCTACAGCAGATCCACTATAATATCCTCTTTTCTCTCTCACAGTCTCCCTCTCTGTTTCTCGCTCCGAGAATACACATACAATACACAGCCGCAATACAATGCCCTCATAAAAGTGAGGGGTTGCCTTCTAGGGCAAAAAACCCTAATCTAAACATAACTTCTACCATCAGATCATTTTCCTAATGAATGGCCCAGATTGACTAGAAATTACTATACTTTTACAAGGAAATTTTACATCTGTTTAGATGTAAAATTGGACCCCCCATGGCAGCGATTAATTACGGGCGGCGTTGCCGCCCCTTTTAATGTATAGGGGTCCAATGTTGTGATATAAAGTAAACAAGATAATCAGGCTCCACACCCAACAGGAAAGAATGTTGTACATTCGTGGTTTTGTTGATGTAGACTGGGCTAGAGATATGGACCAAAGAAGATCTACAAGTGGGTATGTGTTTAGCCTATTTGGAGGTGCAGTCAATTGGATGAGTAAAAGACAGTCTGTAGTGGCTCTTTCAACTACAGAGGCAGAATACATGGCAGCCACTCATGCAAGCAAGGAGGCATTTTGGTTGCAGAGATTGTGTTTGGGGTAGGTAAAACAAGCTATAAGGATAGAATGTGATAGCCAAAGTGCAATTTTATTGGCTAAGAACCCTGCTTATCATTAAAAAAAAAAGCACATTTATTTTCAATATCACTTTGTTAGAGATATGGTTGAGGCTAAAAGGGTGTTGCTGGTAAAGGTGGACACTTTGAAGAATGTTGCAGATGCATTGACGAAGTCTGTGAGCACTCAAAAGTTCTCTTGGTGTAGAGAAACAATGGGTGTTGAAGAACTAGGCCAATGACTAAGCTCTCCTGTGGCCCCCTGCAGAAAGAAAAGAACAAGTGGGAGAATGTTGGGTATGTGTTATATTCTTTCCATGACTAATCACATGCGGGGGGATAAGAGGGGGGGCGATAGCCCTCCCCCCCCCCTTTGCCTTGGGCGCAATGGGGAGGTCACAGGGGGGGCGGCAGCCCCCCCTATCAGGGTCCGGGGCAGTGCCCTGGAAAATTTTTTTGGTCCTTAATTTCTGGTGGGCGGTCTGCGCCCATGGTTTTGTACATGGTTTTGCACATGGTTTTGGGGTACGATGGTTTTCAACCCCTGGTATTTTCTGTAGATCCAGTCAACGGAACTACGGTTATGTTCTAATCTAGGGTTAATGGATTAGGGTTTATGTATTCTTCGGCATTTATATATATGTGTTGTAACACTAAAAGGAATATAATGAAAAATCAAGCTGGTCATCCCAATTTGGGATCCAGGGGAAAATCTCTGTGTTTATCTGTTTTATGTTTTATGCTCTCGCTATTGTTTATTTTCTGTTATAATATTCTTGTGTAGATAATTTCTGTTCAGGGTTAAAACCTACAAGCTCAACATTTTATGATTGGATTCCTTGGTTAATCTTTTCAAGTTCTTGGAACTTTGTTGCAGTAAGTGTCCTTTTCTTCTTTGGTACACTATTTGCTGATATTTTTGTTTCATCACCAGAATTGGAACCCAAGTCTATGGGTCCTTCTACCATGATCCCAATGGATGCAAGTTCCATTTCATCACCTGAATCATACCCCAGTTCAATTGGTCGACCTTGTGAAAATCCTACAGCTGCGAACTTTCCATCTTCCTCAGATCCAGAATCTTCAGAATCTTGGTTTTGTTGTATGGTTGTGGCGATCTTCTACTTCCCTTTTTTTTAATTTCTCTTAGGCCTCAAATCAGGGTGCAATTTCGAACAATTTTTTTCATCATGTCCCTCTTTTTCATCATGTGTGCAAGAGGGCTGATCACATTTCGATCAAGGACTTAAGTGATAGCTCAAAATTCAAAGTGTTCAAAAGAGTGTTGAACATGAGAGACCAGATAGATTTTGTCTTCCTGATTCTAGCGTCGTGAACGGTTCGAAAAAACAACACCATATGAAAATTTTATTGCACTTTGAATGCCAAGATGAAACTTCCAATAACCTCCATTGTTGAATATGGATTCATAAATTTATGCATTGAAAAAATATTTTATTTTAATTAAGGTTGAATTAATATATCGTATATTATATATATTTTAATATTTTGTATGGTTTCAAAAATCATATATATATATATATATATATATATATATATATATTATTCAAAACCTTATTAAATAAATCCACACATTTAAATAAAGCCACATTTCATATTTAATTAAAACCAAAAGTCTTGGGTTAAAAAAAAATACGTTGGCATGTTTAATGGTGGGCTTAAAGTTCAGATGGGAAAAAAATGTTTCATAATCTGGATTCAATTCTCCAAGTATGCAGAGAATTTTATTGAAAAAGACACCAGAAAATTCCAATTAAAACGAATATGCTAAGTCCCGGAGAACTTTTTGAAAAGAAAGAAAAGAAAGAAAGTAATTTTAACGTCCACGAGGCTAAAAATAGTCTATGGGACAGATTGCTTCTCTATCTGGCTCATGCGACTAGCTCTTTTCCTGTGGAATTTTACAATAAGTGCTCCCAACTTCTCGACAAAATATTTGCTGAATAGATTATCCCAGGAGCTAGCTGCCAGAATACCTGCATATTTTTCCCTATGTCTTTGAAGGCCTCGCATTCTAAAATGAAATGTTTTTATATTTCCACTTTTCCGGAAGAGAAAAAAATAAATACTCTTTCTTCCCACATTTCTTTTGGCCTTTTCCAACATCTTGTTTCACAATAGAGTTGATGAGAATTAGTCCTTAATTGAGCAATAAGAATTTTAGATCTGAGGGAAATATTGACACCTATGTACGCTTTTTGTTGATGATCATGAGTGGGGTTAAAATCTTCAATGTAGTACTTATTCTTTCTCGCTAACTCTTTGAAAGGTGCCCGAAAATGTGCAGAGAATTTTATTGAAAAAGCCACTAGAAAATTCCAATTGAAACGAACATGCTGAGTCCTGGAGAATTTTTTGAGAGATGCGTGAATAAGCCTCGGGATTTGAACCACAGATTTCCGCCCCACTATGGTTGGTTCCTACTAATGGGCTGCATGCCTTGTTTCTTGAAAGTGCGGCAACATCTATTTAAGCCCTCACGCAATTGACAAGTGGAGCGTGGAGAGGCCAGCCCCATGGCCAGATCCTCCCCATATGCCCAAGCGCCGAGACCGAGAGCTCTGATCGTTTGAACAACAGGAATTTAAATGACGTGCTTACTTTAGCACTAATCCGCGTTTAAGAGTTAATTAAGTACCAATTATGTAAGCCTGAAATTTTGAGACAACGCCAAAGATGGTATATTTTCTATTTTTACCCATGTTAACTCATAGTACGCCCAAATGTGGTGGAGGAAATCTGAGCAAAGTTGTTTTGGTCATAACTCACTCATTATTCGACCATTCTGAGAGTGTGAATAGTAAATTTTGACTATCTCATACATTCCAGAGCTTTTGGTGAGAGTTGTAGAGCCATCAAAAGACCTGTAAGTGTGATTTAGCTTCAGAGAAGTTCTAGAGGCCATTAGGGCCACTAGGAGCCAACAATAGTTTGAGGCTTAACCAATGCAACTAGAGGCCTTATTCATAAAAAAAATAGTCAATTTTAGATGTTTCAGACATTCTAGAACTAATGGTGTGGTTTGTAGAGCCCGTGGAGGAATTTTGAAGGTCAATATGCTTCAGAGAATTTCCAAGGGTCATTAGGGCCATCAAGTGCTAGCAGGAAAATGAGGCCTATCCAGAGCAGCCAATATCCATTCTCAGCAAAAAAACAGTCATTTCTAACTATTTTGATACTTTTGAATCCATTGATGGAGTTTTTAGAATCTTTTGAGGACTTTTGAAGGCCTAGATGCTTCATAGAATTTTTCAATGAACCGAGAGCCAAGGGGTGCTGCCAAGTGTTGGAGGTGTAACCAAAACAGACATAGGCCAATTTATGAAAATGAATAGTCCATTTTGACTATTTCAGACATTATGAATCCAATGAAGGGATTTTTAAGAGTCATTTGAATATTTCTGAAGGTCAAGAAGCCACAAGGAAGTTTCACGCAACCCAGGGCTAACAGTGGATGGAGGCCTAGATTGGGGAGTCAGTGCTCATTTTGAGCAAATGATCAGTCTATTTTAGAGATCCGATATGTTTTTGAGACATTAGGTGAGGTTGCAGGAACATAAAAATATTTATTAGAGGGTTAGTGCCACAGAGAAGCTTAAGGAAGCTTAAGGCATTGACAACAGAAATCAAGTCTAAGGGGACCTAGATCTTTCTTTAGAGTGATGACAGCCATGATCAGGGGTATGATGATATTATAAACCCAATGGTACAGGACAAATAAACATTGGAGTTAAGTATTTACTTGTAAAATAATTTATAGATCATAATCCCAAAGAGCCAAGTCAGTTGGCAAGTGCTCAAGGAGATGTAGCCCACGATATTCGGGTGAACTCCTATATTAAATTTCTTATTATGTGTTGATGCTTATTTGGTGCACTATATGGTTGCTGCACATTCTTAATATCAGAAAAAAAAATGTTCTTAAAGCACTTAAATAGGTAAAGAAATATACACATATTTTGAAGTATTCATTTCCGCACAATTTAAGAATAAGCTAGATCTTAACTTGTTTAACTGAGTGGGAGGTTCTTGAAAAGCATAACAAGTTATCCAATGCATTTTCAGATCAGGTTGGTATCATAGCATTAGGTTGTTTGATTGATAGAGATTAAGTTTCTTGACTGACAGAGCACTAGGTTGCTTGTTTGACTTGAAATTTGTTTAACAATCCAAAGAATTTTACTATTTGAAAATTGACTGTTTCTTACAAGTTTGAGTTTTCTAGAGGTGAAGGGATGCTATTGTTAGCTAAGTCCAGGAGATGACAATAAGGAAGTTTTGAACCCTTATCTAAACTAAGAGGGGGGGGGATGAATCAGTTTAATGAATCAATGGTCTTGTAAAACTTTCTTTTATGCTTATTTACACCTTCATTTCATGATCAACTTAATGTATAATGGAACAAAAATCTTAATAAGTGAGCAGCAGTTATTAAGAAGATTAAATAAAAAATATCAACACATAATCATCATGCACATAGACAAAAGATATAAGTGGAAACCCATAAGGGAGAAAACCACATCTTATTATTGTTGTGATGCAAAGACAAGCTCCAACTCCCTCTCCCCACTGATTTTCTGTAGGCTCCAACCTATAAGAGGCTACTACCTCAATTCTGAAAGCTACAACTTACAAGGAAGCTCCACCTCCCATATATTTTCTGCAGGCTACAACCCATAGGATGCTCCTACCTCAACCAACTACAACTGGACATCTATCAAGCTACAAATTGAAACAGAAGCACCAACTCCCATGTATTTTCTGTAGGCTACAACCCACAGGAGGCTCCTACCTGAACGGGCTACAACTGGACATCTATCAAGATACAACTTGATATGGAAGCAAAAAATTCCTCACTATACAATAAAATCATATGTTGATTTACCTGGATATCAGCTCTGTTTTTCTCCTTCTTCACTACTGTCCTTCCAGCCTTTATATCTACTTTAAATCATCTCTAAATCTTCACAGATTCTCTATCTACTCCTTCTTCTTCTTCCACTCTCTAACCTCTTTAAGAATATTATAATAACATCATTGATAGAGGTCACATCATAGTTGTTTGCATTTAATATGGGAATATGAAATGAACATGTATGACTCTTTGCCTTCCACCTTTTCATTTTCTCACTCAGCACATTCAGGATGTTACAATACTATGTACTCATTTCAGTATTACATTGGAGTTTTTCTTTGCCTACCGAAGACTTTCCTTTGCATCACAAACAATATAAACATAATAATACATTTTTAGTTTTAATCAATTATTTACTCAACCCATTAGTTTTTTTGCTTTGTTGTGTGTTTTGCCTCTTCTGCATGTTTTCCTTGTGTCTTTTCTGTTTCTGCCACTTTATTTCAGCTTGTCTGCATAACTGCTATGTTTCTTTTGTTACCTGTGTCTTTTTTGCCACGTTCAGCCTTTTCATCTGCCTTACACTGCAACACTATTCTGAACGAGTTCATGTTCCTTTGTTATGTGTTCATGCCATTCCTTTGTAACCTGTGGGATATGGCCCACATAACACTCCCTTTATACACGCAGTGGATTACAAATCCGTGTTTTATCAACATACATACATTCTACGATCAAACAATGCATATATATAACATAAATACGTTTAACGATCAACAATGCATACTTTATAACATAGCAGATATAAAATATACGGAACAAGGGCTATCAGTTCCCAAAGTACCTTGAATCAATCACAATTCATCGCAAACACTTTCCTACAAGTTTCCCAGTCTACCAATAGCGATAAACCATAAACCGTGCGATCCGCGATATGTGGTCATGCACGATGCTGACATGTGGATTCCCTTCATCGCATTGCATCGTTTGATCCTTACCGCATCGCATCCAAAATAAATTTTTTGTGATGTCTTCAATTTATAGCCTATTTCATGCGGGATGCGATGTTTCCCATGGTCGACACATGTCCCTCTATTTCGCATCGCAAAAACATTAACTTAACTTGCGGTCACCTTCCTGCTATCCCTTAAGCGCTACGATGTGCGGTATGCAGGCGAGGTCCACGTCATCATGCCACATCACCCTACCATGTCACCACTACGTCACTGCCACATCATCGTCATGCCACTGCTATGTCATCTTTATGTCACTGCCATGTCATATTTACATCACTACCATGTCATCTTTCGTACTTCACAGTTCACAACTTATAACCGTTTAACTTAGTGGTTAACTCTATTTCGTCTGATTTGCGATATTGCGCCATGCCACCACATGTCCCTTATCTAATTCACATCACAAATGATTTAACTTACCATATGACACCTTAACACTTAACTCTTAAATGTTGTGATTTGCGACATCGCTCCTGACGCGATTCGATCTCTGTCGTCCATCTCTCACCTTTAATTTTTCAATCTAATCTTGTCCGTCCGTTCGTCTCCCTTGGAATTATTTAAAGAATTCTCTTCCTTAGTTTATTTTTTGTTTGTTTATGTTTTTCCGCTCTCTGACTTTGGCTCTTGGTGCTCTCGCCTCTACCTCTCGTCTCTCGCTACTCTCGCCTCTTCCTCTCCTCTGTTGCCTCTTCCTGCTTCTGCTATGTGCAGGATCTTTAGTCCTTGCTGTGTCTAGAAAATCTGATCGCCTTCAACTATATTTTCCTCTTTGCTGTCTCTATTCCATTCACTGTGTGTGTTGCATTTGATGCCTCTGCTATCTCTTCCTCTTTGTTGTCTCTGCTCCATTCGCTTCTTGTGCTGCATTCGATGCCTCTTTGCTGTCTCTGCTCCATTTTCTACATTTGGTGCCATCTTTGCTCCATTCACTACCTTTCACTGCCTTAACTGCCTTTGTTCTTTTGCTGCTTCTTTGCCTTAAGTAATCATGCTAAAGCTTCTCAATGTTGTTCCTTTTCCTCTTTGCTACTTCTCTCTGCTTTAGGTTATATTTCTATGGCTGCTCTTTTGCCTCTCTACTACCCATTGATGTACATTTCATGATCTGCTCCTTTTCCTTATAACCGCCGCTTTTCTTCTCCTTTGCCATCAATGATAATTCTGGTGTAAATCCTTTCTGATCCTTTTCCATCAATGACAATATTTCCAACAGTCTTCCCCTTTGGCATTGATGGAAACATATCGACCAATATTCTAATACTTCCTCCATGTCTTCCTCCCCCTTTCATTATAAGAGGTGTGTTTCTTCCTCTGCTTGTTTTTCAGAAAAACCTTTCTTCTGTTGCTTACTTTTCCTCCCCCTTTGAAATCAATGGCAAAAGGTTGCACATCTCCCATTGTATATTCTATCTTTGCACTTCCTCTCTCTGAGTTGTGTTTAGGCATTCTTCTTTTGACTTTATACCTTCCTGCTCCAGACTGGTGCACAAGAGTTGTTGGGAGAACACTTTTGAGAACCATTGAACTTGTATATACACAGTAAGTTGATACCATCCCAAATCATAGAATCCTTTCACTTATTTATAGTTGAAAGTGATGATAAGGACACTTCATAGAACAAAATTATATAATCATACTTATATGATCAGAGATGCATCATTGGAACAATACTAAAATATTGAGAATGCTCCATACGACATATAAAGTCTTCTCCAAATATACTTCAGTCCACATTATGATCTTCATATGAGATACAAATATGTAGTACACATCTATTCAAATATGACGATGCCAATATATCTTTTATGGTTGTGGTTCACCTTTACTACCTGTTGGTGGTGATATGAGCTAGGCTGCTGACAGGGATATTACACTTAACAGTTGAAAGTTCCTTGTTACTGATGTGAAAAATGAATCAAACCAGAGCTTACAACTTATTGTGAGATTAGACAATATCTTTCAATCTAAGAGACCAAATGACTTTACTACTTGTACAGTGTACATTCAAAACAAACCCTTGAGGCTAGATACATTCAATGTATTGGTCAGTCTCACTTATCAACTATGAAATTTTATTTATGACATAAGGGGGTATGTATGTCAATGATCAACCTCTCTTTAATGGTGAAATACCAACAAATCCTTTCTGCTGAAGAATGCTTTAGATGAATCGATAATGGACTCTTGAGCTTCAAATGTAATATTAACACAACTAGTCCTTCATACTTTAGATACTTTCACTATTCTATCATGATGATCTTCACCAAAACATCTTCAAGTTGTTTAATTGAAATCTCAATAAACAGACTTCACACAATTTTATGAATGATATTAAGAAAGAGGCCTTGAAGATATATTTGTATTGACTTGAGGAAGGCATGCAGTTATATCTAGAAATAGATATTGCTTCAATGCTCAATATAATACTTCAAGTGTAAACAAGATAATGATCATTTTGCACTTTCATTGACCTTTTTATGCTTTAATAATGCAAATAACGCTGGGTATACTACCTTGATGTACTTCTGCCATAATACTATGATCCCGAGGACCTGTACCATACCACTGCTTCATTGATAACACTTGGTATTCTGCTGATAGGTGGGTTGCTTGATCCAAGTACCAATTTATAATAATTTGATAAACTATGTAGTAATTTCACTTCAGCTCGCACTGCATGCACCCATAGTTAAGACAACCTTCATAGTTTTTGCTATTGAGCTCTCCACTATTCTTAACATCAATCATCAATATCATGAATCTGATCTTGGCATCATTAACCTTTTCCTTATTCTGTCATTCTGGTTTAAAATAATGTCACTGCATATTCCTTTCTAGGACTACTTCAGAATCATTGCTGCTCTATATACAATTCAAGTGTTCTAACATAATGATCTTTGGGAAGGAATCTTCAATTTCTTTACGTGGAATCTAAATGGACAAACCACTCATAGTTTTATCACTCATTTAACACCTTTAGTCTAATGGGACCTTCTATAGATGAAATATGGAATGATATAAAGATGATAAAAAATTCTCTTACTCATCCTTCTTAAATTTGTTTCATTGCTAACTCTTGTAGTGTGATGCATAGTGTGATCATCCTCTATGGATATTTCCAGTTCTATAGCTCAAAGCATAATTTTTGTGATTTTAATCATTCATCACTTAGTGTGTTGTTGTCTTCTTAACTTACATGTTCATGGTTGATGTTCCCTCTACCACCATGGCTACTTGCTTCCTTCTCTCCTTCCATTAACCTGTTGTTTATTGAATTCTTCAGGTATTCTTCTTCCTCTATAATTCTCTATTACAGGAATTTTCCTTCCCCTTTCTGAACTTTTAGCTGTTCTTATTCCATGGAGCTCTTCTTAGACTACTTTTATGGGAAATAATTATGAACTTCTCTACCCCTGGGATGTTGCTTCTTATTTATTATTCGCTGGATATTTGCGTTGATTCCTAGAGTAGCTCCCCTTGAGACTATGATGGATTATTTATGTTTTTGAAGTAACACACTCCCACTTTCTCTTTTCCTTCCATACTTTAATGGGTTCTTCATAATGTCTGCACTTATTTTTGATTCACAGTTTTGTCTGATTTGATTGGATTCCATCATCTATCTAGAGTCCTTTAATGTATATGGCAGCTTGCAGTATTTTTCTTTGTGACCAAGCTTGTGGCATGAATAACATATTATTTTACCTAAGAAAGGTTGAGATGATGTATGGAATTTTTTCCCCTTTTTTAATACAATTTACATTCAATAGATTTATGTCGAAATTCATTGCATGAAAAATAGTAGCCATGGAATCGATTAGTGTACCTGGTGAAAGGTTTCCCTCTTCATTTTTTTCTTGAGGTAGTCTTTTCATTTTCTACATCCTTTGCTGGTTGGACTAGATTTGCTTTATCTTACGGTATGCTGCAATATGTCTAGGTTTATGGTAGGAAAAACAAGTGATAGTTCTCATGGGAGGAAAGAACCTCCTTTGACAGCTTCTGAATTTATTTAATTCATATTTAGGAGCATATGGGCCTTTTGCAGCTGATTTTTTCTTCCTCTCATTCTCTTTCCTTTCATGTTTCTAATTGTTTCCACTAGTTTCTTTACAAATCATGTTCTTGTTGGCTTCCACTTCTATGGGAATCTTTTGAGATGCTTCATTGTCCTTTACAACTTTTACAAAAGTGATATTCTTGTTATCTTCTACCTTAGGCTTACTTGTTTCTCCTTCATAGGCTAACCCAATCTTTATGAGAGGACATCTTTGAGAATTTAGTATTTTTTCCAACTGTTCAAAGCTTTTCATTCGTGGAGTGTTCATAGATTACTCCCTTTCGGTATTTTCTAGTTTCTTTCTCAGGCATACTACTCCTTCTTCCAGATTCTCTTGCTCTTGATGTTTATATTTAATTTTCTTAAGCAGAATGTCTTCCACCTTCCTAGTTTCTTCAAGTTCTACTTTTAACTAAATGAGGTTTTCCGAATCAGGTTATTCTGTTACATATTCCAGGAGAATGTATCTTTGTTTTCTGCACTTGAGTCTAAGTCTGTCTATTTTCTCTAGGGGACTCTTTAGCTCCCCCTCAAGATCAACCTCACTTTATTCCTCATCTTCCAGAAGGAATCCTTCAGGATCTTCCTTGGCCATCAACAAAAATTCAAAGTGCTAACACTAGAAAATCTTACAGCAGAAGATGAAATTAGTTAATGTCAAGCCAAAGGATTTACAAGGCAGGAAGACGTCATGGAATAAAGAAAGTATTTAAAATCTCTAAGGATTTGAGAAAATCAGATTTGAAATAGTCTTAAATCCTAAATTCCGCGCTTAATCCTTCAAGAAGATTGCCTTCTATGCGCCTTTTTGCCTGATAAACGGGCATTCCTGAAAGTGGAAAAATGTCACTTTCTAGGACCACACAAAGCGAAGGACAGTTACTCCTTATATGAAGCCGCCTAAGGATAGACACCAATGCCTCCTTAGACACTATGTGAGCACACAAAGGAATATTTGGAGCACACAATGGAATCATACCTCTCCCTTGGGTCGCCATCCACCATGTACCAAGGGAGGGAAGGAGGATTTGAAATCCCCTATATAAAGCTACCAAGAGATGAAGAATGGGCGATCACATTTTTATGCTAGCCATAATTTCCCAAGAAATACCAGCAGTGTGTGACCCGGAGCTGGAGATAGAGGGGACTCGATTTTTGGCCACCCAACAATCGTAGTCCATCACAACAGAGAGAGAGGGAGACTGAATCAGAGGCAGAGCTTGGAAAAACAACATCCTTGCATCGAGACCTAGAACCGTTCTCTAGGGGCCCTTTGGCAAGTGGGTAAAATTTCTTCTCCATATCAAATGATTAATAAGAAGAGGCCTTCGGCCATAATTTGCATTATTATCATTTTGACTCTCTTCAATAGCTTTTTTATATTTGTGTTTTAGTTTTTAGTTTACTTTGAGCATACATTCGCATATTTTTTCCTCTAGATTATATGCTTTTGAGCTCCACCACTTTCTTCCTGTTACCAATAGTTTATAAGGGTAGACCACACCCCTTAAACTAGTGCGATTTTATACACCCATGCGTCAAATCCACCACAACAGGATTGGCGACTTCACTAACGTTTTACAAGTTTATGTGATTGTGCCATCTCTTGTAGGAGACCTTTGTCTACATTGGAGAGTGGAGCTGATAGTCCTCTGATCCATCTTGCAGTCCCTAGATTCACTTGGAGTGAAAGAATGAAGAAGGAAGCTCCTAACCTTTTTACTTGTAGGATTTTTTCACGCAGTTGTTTCTCATAGACGTGCATTACGCATTAAGGACTGACCTGCGCATAGGAAAGCGCACATGTCGGAGCCTTTTCTGTGCAAATTATAGAATGAGATTTCTCTCCCTATATTTTTCATTTTTCTGCTTGTAAGTGTGTTTTGCAGCCACTAATGTATCTTCCAGCACTTGTGTTGATACCCCAAAGCTTATGAGAAGTTACTTTTAATTTCCTTCTCTAGGCTTAGAGTTAGTTTTCCTTTAAGTTGGTTTTTTGCAAAAATATTCACATAGTTTAAGTAGGGGGAAAATTAACCATTACGTTCTGAAAAATTTATGTTTTGCAAATTCTGGTATTCACACTTAGATAAACTATTTTGAGCAAGTGGCCCAAGACCACGCATGCATAGATAGTTTCATTTTCTAGTGTAGAAATTATTTAGTTTAGTTTTATTTTTGCATTAGGAATTGCGAGACTAGGATTGAATTATCGATTAGAGCAACTAATATCTGCTACCTTTGCACCCTCTAGTGATCCTAGGTAAGCATATGAATGCTCTATATTTACAATTTCCCATCTCCCTTTAGTTAGTCGCATAGATTAACTAGGAAAATTTGAAAGCGACCCTTTATCCGTAAATGTTTTCCATTTGAGCCAAGAACAATATAACATAGTTTAACTATGGGAATTTTGTAAAGGATCACCGATATCCATATGTTCAAAATATGAGGTTTTTCACCATAAGCTTACACACACTCACCCACTAAGCAAAGGAAGACACCTAGAACTAACTTAAACAAACTCACTAAATTATCCCCATAATTGCCACAAAATAATTTATAGTTTAAGTTAGGATGAAGGGGGTAGGCATCCAATAAGACACGTTGATCATAATTCATATTGAAACATAGAAGTTGTGTATTTATGGAGCTTCAAATTCACCTATTAGCCCACGGAAAAGAAAACCCAAGCGCAGCAGAGACCCGATTCAGAGGGGGTTAGGCTTAGGCTTAGTGTGTGCGATATCAGTTGGGGCTACCTGACCCGGCTGATACTCGGTATTGTTAGTTGACTACCAAGAAGCCCAAGACTCAAATGTTCACGTGGGATGGTGGTTCTTAGTGGAAAAAAACTAGGGCATCCTTTACCCTATAGGTGACGGTGCAGGCAAGCACTAGACCCTCTACCCTTACCTTGGTGGATTCTCTTCGATTGACTAGGGGTGTCGCCAGCTCTGATGGGACGTTGTGCTAGCACTCGCAAGAAATATTCTCAAGGCCCAGCTAATTTTGAGTGTGTGAGGATGCAGATGTCTTCTAGGATTTTGAGTATCACGCGAAAACAAACAAAAACCATATTTTTGCTTGATTGATCACATAGATTAAGCTAAAGGGAAAAATCATTTCATTTTCACTTTGTTTTATGTATGTGGCCATAAATTTTCTTTGATCATAGACTCTATACTCTCAAATTTTTCCAAAAACTAACCTGGTCGACACCCAAACGGTCCCAACAGAAGCTCGTCGATCCAAGCGTCTTTTGGACCTCTGCCCATTACAAGGAGGGGTTCCAGGTCTTTCGCAATTTAGGCGTCAAAGACGAAACACAACCACCATCATTGGTTCGTCCTTCATTGGAGCAACCATAGTTGGGAATCCTAGTCGGTTTCCCAACACCACACTGCACACCACTCCCCCCTCGACCCCTAAGGGGAAGAGGAGTGCATCCCATTTAGGAAGCCAACTGAACACACATCAGGGTACATCACACACTAACCCTCGTTCTAACCAGAACTTCATGTCTTCACACGTTGCAATGGTGTCAACCTCCCAGTCACCTTTCTTAACTGCGTTGAATCTACCCGATTTAACCAAGCTCACAAATGACCCCATCGCACACGATCCCTCATGGCCTCCCATGCCCGCGAATCTCCCTTTGGACATAACAAAATTCGAAGGAAAGTAAGTGGAAGACCCAAGTAATCATGTAATGACCTTTCACCTGTGGTGCTCATCAAATAGTATCATCGATGACACTATTCGATTGAGGCTATTTCAACACACTCCTAAGGGAGTAGCCGCAAAGTGGCACGTGGAGAAACCTCCTACTTCACATTGAACCTTTAGCGCCCTCGCTACCGCGTTCCTCACATATTTTCAATTACCCATTCACCATGATTCGGGAATGGAGTTACTGAATTAGTTTAGACAAACCCCTGCCATCCATATCTCTGACCATCTTTAAGAATGGAGGCAGTGTCGCAATTTATGTAAAGCTAAACTTGACAATCGGGTCCTCTTATATTTATTCTTGAAAACTTAGAAGACATATATTTCATAGGATGTGGCACAGAAGTACCCCACAACTGAAGAGGATGCAATCAGTAAAGCTCAAAATATTGAACTAATTTATACGCAGTTAGGATACATCTACAACATCCTGCCTAATGCCCTACGCCTGCAAACTTATCAAGAATTTCCAAGTGCATTGAAATCTGTAGACAGATTAATAGGGTCAATGACCCAAGGTTACCTAGGCAGCAGTAGTCAAAATACCGGTTACGCATATAATTCTACTCAGAACATGCCTAAACCCGGATTTCAAAATCATCATATGCCTCAACAAGATTTCACTATTAAGGAGTAAGCGTATCACCAAGGAGAACCCTATCCTCTGACTGAAGGGACCCGGTACTCATAAATAAACAATGATGGAAGAGATCCCCTCCAATGGGCAGGTGAAAACAAGGGACACCGTTATGCTCGGTCCCAGGCACACGACCCACCTACGCAAACAAATGCACAGGTGAAATTTGTGTAGCCATCCCAAAATCAACCACACTAGTATAACCAGGAGAATGACCCTCCTAACGTGGTTAATAAAAAGTCAAAAAACAAGCCAAAAGGGAACCCTAGACAAGGGGCCAACAACCAACAACACCCACTGCGATCCCAGGCTGGAGGCAACTCCAACTGGAATGAAAGCATGAGCCAAGAAATTCCCAATGGTAAGGCAAAAGGCCACCTCTATGAACAAACCACTCTTTTTCAATATGTCATGAGTATGGGCACTATACTCGCCACTATCTCAATCTCCTTGAACTAAAAAGTTGTAGAGTAACTGAAGACAAGGCTTCTTAGAAACCTGCTGTTATGAAAGAAACTTTCCCCCACGAAGGGATGGTCAACACTCAGCAACAAAACCTAGACAATTCTGGGAAAAGTAGCCATGAAATTTACATGTTTGGGGTAGAAATGTTTTTCCAAACATGGAACCACAGTTACAACACCCCACCAGACACCACTACATCAGGGGCTAGTACTAGTGTGCTGACTGCACCTTTGACCATTTGAAAGATTCCTATAGAACCATTTCCAAAGATGGCAAAGGGACCTAATAAGAGAGTGGGTAAATACTCCAAAGCGGCCCATAATTATAGCATCATGGACGATTTAGCTCAATCACACACTGTTATGTCCACACTAGAAGTATTGCAATCATGCCCAAAGCAACGAAAAGACCTACTTTCTGTGTTCGGCACTATCGAACCTAACGATGTGCACATGATGGCTTTTGACTTAGACAAAGCCACCCCTAGGCTTCCTTCTATGGTCGCCTTCCACATACCAGTGTCGGTCTAGAATATCACTATTCACCGATGTGTCAATGACGAGGGTGCATCGACATGCACCATGTCAAAAAATATTTGGCAGAATTTGGGTTCTCCCGAACTAAAAACTTCAGTCATAACGCTTCGAGAATATGATGGTCGTCCCTTGACCCCCGTCGGCCTCTACCAAAATGTCCTGGTCTGCTTAGCCAGAAAGTTGGTGCACATATACATTTAAGTCTTGGATGCTCACTTGGATTATAATATACTCCTCGGGTGGAGTTACATGTATGCCATGTCCACCATAGCCTCCTCTGTCTTCTGCATTATGATGTTCCCCCATGAGGATCGCATCATTACTGTAGACCAGCTGACACACAGCGAGAAGAGTCCCCTAACCAACATAGATGTAATTATACCCTATGTAGATATAGCCTCGGAAGGTCTTTTATGGTACCAATAATATCGCCCTGGTCAATTCAAACTGTCGTCCATTTTAGGGTCATTCCTAGGATATCCTCTTATCATCCTTGAGACATCACCCGATGCCACAGGGGCCCCGGTGTACATGATGTCCACATCAAGCACCAAGGTTAGTCAAGACATAGACTCAAGCAGTAACAACACTGAGGCATCAGCCACAGCAGCCTCTATAGCCTACGCTGCCTCCCAAACCCCTTTCCTCTACCCCCCAGCTAGCTTCGTCTCCCAGCAGGTTTTGGAAACACTAGTGTTACCCAACATATTGTTGGCATTCCCAGTTTGGTATCTCATTCCCCCTTCCGGAACAGGAGCCACCAACATTACTACCATAGGGTTAAAGGCCCTCAATCCCATGGAGCCCCAACCTACCCAAGAAACAGTAGAGACCGCCCCTGCGAAAGAAGTTCCCATTGCGAAACCAGTAATCACAGCCAAGAAAACCAGAAACAAAGGAAAGAAGATGGTGACCCCCACCATTCAAAGGGAACCATCAGTCTGTGCCATATTCGACGTTATAGGCCATCCTACCCATATATTTTTGGAGTTGGACGAGTTAAAACCACTCCTTGGCTCTGAAGGAGACATCTCGACGTCGCATTCCCTAAAAAGGAACCTACCACCAAAGATAAAGGCAAAACACTACATACCAATCACGCATGCGCTCTCTGTGGCAACTATGGGCACTATACCCACCATTGTTCAGAGATACCATGATATAGGGATGTCTTACATGTGATCGAGCAATCCTATCAAGAGGATCCCTCCATCCAGTCTATCAACGACGAACCTCCTATCATCCTATACCTACAGGAAGAGTGAAAATCACCTGAACGGCCCCCCGCCAGACCACCCCTTCTGGTCGAAAGGTGCATACTTTGCAATGAACTTGATCATTTCATCATTGACTGCCCAGCCTTGGAAATTTTCCAACGATCATACCGCGCTAACATGGACATCCCATATTCATGCCAGATATGCGGTGACAACCACCCTGTACGTCGTTGTCATTATGTACCAAGATTCCGCACAGCTTTAGGCAGTATGCGATCAACCATAGTCTGCCTCTCCCAAGAAGACAATATAGACTCGGAATCCATGAACAGTTCGACAACCCAAGAAGATGTGACAAATAAATCCACCCCATCGTAGCCATCTGGAAGACGACCAATTAGGGATATTTGTCCCCCGCCAAATGTCGACGACACAACACACCACACACGATTCATTTCATCATGTATCGGAACCATGACTCGAGCTGCCTGCTGATCTACCATAGGTGTCGAGTCAGCTGCAGATACAAGAGTAGTTGTCCCTACGACAGTATAGACCCAATCTGTTTGCACTCTGTCGACTGCATCTCGTTCCACCATACCCACGATGGAATATTTTTCATGTCTCTCAACTAGCTCCACCTGGATTACTCCCGTTCTGTATAAACCTATGCAGGAAAAATCCCCCTTCGGGGCCTTGTTTCATTCGGATGAGGATATCCTAGATGCTATGACGGAGCTAGATTACCCATGGGATGCAATGCATCACCGTTCTCTTTTCCCCCCCAAGAAAACGTTCAGTCCTAACAAGACAACTGAACCATAGATCTATGCAATCGAATCAAAATAATTCCTACCAGCAATTAAGGTCGACTGGTTCAAAAATCCCTTTCCAGCACTCGATGCGTTCAAGGAAGGAAATATGTCAAATATTTTGCCTAACATTAAGGTGAATATATCCCAAAATTCGACAAAAATTGAAGAAATCTCACTTGGGGAAGCCTATTCCAAAGAATAAATAACCTCTTACACCAAACTATTGTAAGAGTATAGATATATCTTCACGTGGGACTACTCATAAATGCCTAGGCTTAGTCCTACTATCATAGAGCACCATATTGACACTTGGCCTGACATACCCCCAGTATGCTAGAAACAACGTCAACTGCACCCATCTAAGGCAAAAGCAATAAATCAAGAAATTGAAAATCTTCACACAGCCGGCTTTATCTACCCCATCGCCTATACATCTTGGGTTTCCAACCCTGTTCCTGTCATGAAAAAGAAGGGCACAATATGCGTCTGCATAGATTTTTTGGATTTGAACAAAGCCTGTCCCAAAGACAATTACCCCATGCCATTCATCGACCATGTCATTGATGCATGCGTAGGACACGCGGCTCTATCCTTTATGGAAGGATTCTTCAGATACAATCAAATCCAAATCCGTCACATGGACTGGTACAAAACCATTTCACCACCCCTTGGGGCACGTTCGCATACAAGGTGATTCCATTTGGCTTAAAAAATGTTGGAGCCACCTTCCAAAGGGCCATGAATTATATCTTTCATGACTTGGCACACCTTATCCTCGCCTACTTAGATGACTTGACAGTCTGCTGTAAGAAGCGCTCAGACCATCTTAAGGATCTACGATTGGTATTCCAAAGATGTCATCACTACAACTTACACTTGAACCCCATCAAGTGTGTCTTCTGCGTCAGTGCGGGAAGACTCTTAGGTTTTATTGTGTCCCAGAAAGGTATTCGTGTGGACCCTCCCAAGGTCCATGCCATCAAAGAGGTACCTCCACCTCGAACCCTCAGACAACTTGAAAGTCTGCAAGAAAAGGCCAACTTTGTGAGATGCTTCGTCCCAGACTATGCCACCTATGCTCAAGGATTCTTGTGCCTCCTTCGCCAGGACATACCCTTTAAGTGGGATGACCATGCCCAAAAATCATTTAATGCACTGAAGGAAACATTATCCTCAACACCACTCATTAGTACCCCAGACTATGACAAGGATTACATCCTATATCTATCAGCTTCTGAATCCACATTAACCGGAGTATTAATTTAGGAAGGCCTAGATAGAAAGGAGCACGTAATATATTACATCAACAAAACCTTTTCAGGACCAGATTGAGATATGAACCTGAAGAAAAGACTGCCCTAGCATTAGTCTACGCAGTCCAAAAAATTTTCCACTACATCATCTTAGAAACCACCACAGTTGTCGCAGATATTAACCCCATTAAGTACCTGCTCACGTGTTGCTTATTGAACCACAAGTACACTTGCTGGATAGTCATTCTCCAAGAATATGACTTACATTTTCGCTCCCCCAAGAGTAAAAAGGAACTTGACTTAGCAGAGTTCATTACGGACCTCCCAAGACATTCCAAGGGATCACCAGTAAATGATTCGCTACCAAACGAACACCTTTTCTTTGTAGCAACTGATGACCCTTGGTACAGATACATCCTCCTATTCTTGTGAACCCAAAAGTTCAGACCTCATCTCACACGAGATGATCGTCGGTGCATATGCCGGCAAGCCCCTCGATATCTCCTTCTGGGAGATGTCTTATGCCGGTGAGGCATTGAAACCATTTTACGTCGATGTATTACTCATAAGAAAGTGGAGAAAGCCCTTAATGACTACCATGGAGATGCTTATAGTGGCCATCTATTAGGAATGGCCAGCCCCCAGAAAATCCTACGAGCAGGATATTTTTGGCCCTCCTTGTTCTGCGACTGCATCACAGCCGAAAAAAGATGTGAATGATGCCAGTGCTTCACTCATAAGTCAAGAGCACCCCCTACTCCTCTGCACCTCATCATAGTATCCGACCCCTTTTGAAAATGGGGGATCAATTTCATGAATTGCAACCCTACCTCATCAGGCAACCATAAATACATCATCGTGGCCGTTGACTATTTCACCAAGTGGGCTGAGGTCATGCCCACATATGACAACACAGTAGAAACCACTGCCCGATTTTTGTTTAACCACTTCATCATCTGATTCGGCATACCCAAAGAGTTAGTCTCCAATCATGGAAAACACTTCGAAAATTAAGTTTTCTAGGAACTATCTCACCACCTCGGATTCACCCACGAATTCGCTTCACCATACTACCCCTAGTCCAATGGACATGTAGAAGCTATTAACAAAGTACTCAAAACTATGTTACAACGCATGGTGAATAACCATAAAACCAACTGGCACCATATGCTCTCTTCCTCCCCGTGGGCATACCACACGATGGTAAAGACGTCTACTAGGTTCAATCCCTTCCACTTGGTATACGAGGTCGAAGTCGTGATTCCCATAAAATCCAAGATCCCCAATTTACATTTCGCCATCGAACTCCTCAATGACACTCAACCTCTAAAGAAACACCTAGTACAACTAGAGCTTGTCGACAAAAATCGACGAAAGTCACTACAGCACAACGAGGCCCAAAATAAAAGGGTTAAAGCATTGTTTGACCAACACATCACCCCTCACTCGTTCACCAAGGGAGAATTAGTCCTTCTCTATGATGTCGCAAAAGAGGCCTTAGGGCCAGGAAAGTTTGAAACCCTATGGAAATGACCCTGTATCATCAAACACTACCTCCGACAGGGGGCATACATCTTTCTGGAACCAGATGATACTTTCGTAACTAACCCCGTCAACGGCCTTTACCTCAATAATTTCTACCCATAAGGGCCCCATCAGCCCTTTCCCCTAGAGTTAGAGTACACAAAAACCCACCCACTCAAAAACCTTTTGACCCAAAAAGACTTAGTTAAAAGTGCTCAAAGTATCACCACGGATCACCAAAATGAACCCTATTTCGGATTTGTTGATGGAGCATCAAAATGGTCCCAAAATTTAGCTGCCGCTACTTGGGTAATTTATCGCCCTGAACGATCACCACTATATTCAAATGGTTTGTGTATCGGTTCAACAAAAAACAATCAGGCAGAATATGAAGCCGTCATTGGACTTATGTGCGATGCCCTCCATCGGGGCATTCGCCGTATGCATATCTATCTCGATTCCCAGTTATTATTATCACAACTAAACCAAACATTTGAGACCAGAGACACATCTATTTAGAAAATATTTACGTGTCAAAAGATTAAGCAAACAATATGATTACATTACATTTTCACATGTACCAAGGAATCGAAACCAAATAGTTGATCGCATAGCTAACAATATCCTAAATTGGAATGCATCTTGAATAAACCATCATACATAAAAATAAAAAATATAGGAATCTATCAGCATAACACAACAAGAAAGCCGAAATAGGTGATACGTCATGTAGATCCACAAAAAAATCTCTCATATATATATCAAAATATATGTGTATCTGAGTACAAAAAATAATGTCGTTGACCCATTGGCCAACCCAAAGATACAAAAGTTGTCAAAAATAGGGGAAGAATCCTCATAACAAGGGTGCTTTCCCTATGTAAAAAAGCACTGTAGGGGGGTGCCCCCTCAAGAGGGGCACCTAGACCCACCACTGCTCCTGGTACCACCACTAGAGCCGTTGTCGCCACTGCGATCGCCACCCAACGTAGAGTGGGTCGATAATCCCTCTCACAGGCCATCACCGTCTCTAACCAAACCTCGTCGAAGTCATCCATGAAACCTCGAGTAGGAATACCCTGGGTCAAGTGGTCCACTCGACCCCGGAATTCCTCAAGAGTGGCCACCTGAGCTGTCAGTACTGCATTGCGTGCCTTAGGTGCATCAGCACAAGCTCACTCGGCTGAAATCTCTACTACAGCCGAGCTATTACCCTCACCATAAGGGTCAGCACCATCTCCGCCAGGTCTACTAGCACCACCACCCGGTCCACCTGCACCACCTCCTCCCTGACCACCTCGAGGTCATACTGGAGGATCATGACCCACCAATCGGGCCACGGGGCGACGTACCTCACCAACATCTGCACGAGTAACCAAAATAATGTCACTGTCAATGCCAAAACACATAAATACATAATACTCAAACAAATGCAGATAAAAAATATATAACGCATACCTACAGGTCCCCAAACATAACCAAAAGGGAGACCCATGTTTAGGTCACCCTGGAAGTCCATCCCCGCATATGCGTATGGCAATAACATATGTGGATTGGCCTCAAACCAGGCCTCTGTCGTGCCATTCCAGTAATTCCCCACCATTCCACCACCGCCCCGCGGCATCACCAGAGCCCACCTCCTCATTCGTGGCTCCCATGGCCCCCCAATAGGCATGGCCACCACTGGCCTCAACAACACCACCCACTCATACATGATGGTGCATAGTATACTGGCATACGCAAATGACTTCGATCCACATTGGACCTTGTTCAATTGCAACACCATACCATCAAAGAAAAATTGGGCAAAGTCAAAGAAATGCCCAGACCTCAACCGACGCAAAAGTCAAACCTACGGGCCAAATGCCCGATGCGGAGCAAACGACCCCGCCAGTTGTACGATCACTGCCAGAGCACACCACCCTGCCACATCTGTCACTGATGCAATGCTAATTCATCCCTCGATGAGAGGTGCCCCTCCATAATGGCACATTTGGAATCTATCCAGGTTCACTCTCCCAGAGGAGAGTGGGTATCTCAAAGCCTCCCCTTGAAGCAGTAACCCGGTCACAAAAGAGATATATGTCTCAGGACAGATCACCAGGTTTGTCCCCCGCAACACGAACATGTTGCGCCTCCTGCGCCAATGCTATATAATTTAATGTAATAAATAGTCCTGCGACCACGGGAACTCATTCTCAACAAATTTCAAAAGGCCCCATGGGGCCAAATGACGACACGCCCCCGCATCAGCAACTAGAGCAGTTCAGATCTTGGGCCAATCCTGCTTTGTCCACATCAACCTGCCAACAACACAAGCACCCATCAGTACAGAGAAAAACATAAAAAATAGACAAAAAATCAAAAACTTTCTTTCATCATAGCCTTTGCGCGCCTATCCCTTAGACATGCGCACCCTCACGTCCTTGTATTCTTCACAAGCGTGCCTTTGCACACAAAAATAAGGGAACAACGCACACTCATGTGCCTGTCCCTCAGAATTAGTCGTAAATAAGGCACTCTTTTTTCTAGATCACCCACGCAATCTAGGGAAAAAGTCACTCAGAGGCCGTACAAACACAATTTTTATAGCCCCTGGCACCATCAAACTGAGAAAATTACAATGCAGGACGTCATGAAAGTTACCTCGTCATAATATCGCTACTCCCTGGTACACAAGCTGACTGCAATGGCAAGAAAGGCTCTGAAATCACCTATGATCTCCCAAACTCAGCAAGTACAAATGAATAGGATTAGGGCCATAATCCCGTATTTATTGCCCTTTTCAAGAACTTCGGAGGTCCATAACAGGAGATCAGAAGGTCCATTCTGCAAACCATAAGTTGCACCATCATCAGTATGCCATGACGAATGGAAGTGATGCCACACATTCGCTTTCTAGGAAAAATCATTTTTCAGCACCAAAAGGTATGCCCTCTCCCATTTTCCTTTTTAATAGCTCATGCATTTTAATAATATTTGATGAAAAGATGATGCTTTCACTTGAGGTAGTTGTTTTTACAGGAAGAACCTGTGAACCACTGACAACGCCATCCATTGAAGGTTCCAGAGAAGGTATTGTTCTACCCTCAGCATGATAGAGTCCAAAAAAACTTTGCATATCCTGACATCATTACTCCATAAAAAATAAACCATAGTTCCCTCATACCCGACCGCGTTTATCATCACCTCACCCTGCATATGATAACAGTATACGTTGGTTGGTAAAGCCTCCCCTCCATGGCAATCGTCACACAAATTAGACCATAGATCACAACAAGTGACGCCATGGCCATACCACTTCAGTCCGGGAAGCCCCTCGTGCCCATCCATTCATCATGCACAAGGTCAAGTTCACCATATAAGCTGACACCCTCTTCCTAGACCACCAGGTTGTACAATCATATTGAAAGCACACCTCTGTGCATTGCATTTGGCCCACCATACCTCCATCAACATAATCCCATCTATGACACTTCTTCATCCGCTTCATCAACCCTGCACATGAGGCCAACCAATGGGACCCCCACCCCCAACAAAACACCATCCTCACACCTTCAGTGAGCGAACCCTTTCATGTTTTGGGGTACCTGTCTCTATGTTTTGTACAAACCAAACCTCATTATTTTATTCTTTTGGTAAGTGTACAAAGACCGCAAACGATGCACTTCGCCCCTTCACCCTCATATTTCATATTTTCCCCATGGCATCAGTCCCTCATTCTCCTTGGTCGGATTATTTCACCCCCATGCACACACCATCATGACATTCATAGCTGGTTCACACCCGCCCTGGAAGTCCTACTGACTCTAGGGATTTTTCCTTCAGAAATAAATACGACTTCCGCTAAGCTGCTAAAGTATACTCCGACCTCGAGCCACTGAATCCCCATCCTTCATTTTTAGTCACCTCCCACCAACATGCCTATGTTAAAACCATCACATCTAGGTCCTCGACCCCTTAGGCCGATGACCTATGGTTCAGTTAAGGCTTCCTTTCTGTCGACCTCGACACCTCTTTTCCAAAAAAGAAGCGATACCTTGGATCACCCCTCTCCATGCAAAGGGGTATCCTTAGGTGGCACTATGGGAGACATCATTGTCCACATATGTCATCGATCCTGCTGACATTCAAATACGAAAAAAGATTTCATGTCAAGATGGTATCGTACCTTACAACCATTTCACTTTGATCAGATCCGTCAAAGACACATGCCTCCACAAGCATCTTTGTCAACAATGCTTACACGGGAAGATCCCAGCCAGTATAAATGCGTATAGTGCATAGCTATATTCCATACCAATTTTACGCATATGGGTACCACATTCCACCCATCGTCAAAGAAAAAAGCCCCTGAAGGCGTCAACAGTCGTCGTCAAACAACCACTGTCATCACTACCACAGTAGTAATGCAGACATCACATGTATCTGTCAATTTTGTTTAACTAGCCATAGCATAACGAGCATTGGACATGCCCGCCTCATTGAAATTTTGTATATATGTTGTAAATTATTTTCTTTCATGGGTCCCTTAGGCCATGGTCATCTTGGAAACGATGCAAGGTTTTTTCAATTCCAAGATTCACAAAGACCTCTCTCTCTCTCCGTGCATGATACAAAAATGAAACTGTAATGTATTTAGTCTATACAATCCTTCCTAGACCTCACACATTAGGGGGCAACTATTAACATTGGAAAATTGTGCAACAAAATATGACATTAATTAATTTCAAGCCAAATGATTTACAGGGAAGGAATACATTATGGAATCAAGAAAGTATTTAAAATCTCTAAGATTTTGAGAAAATCAGATTTGAACTAGTCTTAATGCTAAATTGCGCACTTAATCCTTTGAGAAGAGCACCTTCTATGTGCCTTTTTTCCGGATAAGTGTGCATTCTTGAAAGTGGAAAAATGTTTCTTTCCTGGACCACACAAAGCAAAGGACAGTTACTTCTTATATGAAGCCACCTAAGGACAGCCACCAATGCCTCCTTAGACACCATGTGAGCACACAAAGGAATATTTGGAGCACACAATGGAATCATGCCTCTCCCTTGGGTCACCATCCACCATATACCAAGGGAGGGAAGGAGGATTTGAAATCCCCTATATAAATCCACCAAGAGATGAAGAATGGGTGATCACATTGTTATGCTCGCCATAATTGCCCAAGCAATACCAGCAGTGTGTGATCCGGAGCTAGAGATAGAGGGGAGTCGACTGTTGACCACCCAACAATCCTAGTCAATCACAACAGAGAGAGAGGGATACTGCATCAGAGGCAGAGCTTGGAAAAACAACATCCTTGCATTGGGACCTAGAACCATTTTCTAGGGGCCCTTTGGCAAGTGGGTAAAATTTCTTCTCCATATCAAATGTTTAATAAGAAGATGCCTTGAGCCATCATTTTCATTATTATCGCTTTGACTCTCTTCAATAGATTCTATATATTTGTGTTTTAGTTTTTATTTTACCTTGAGCATACATTCGCATATTTTTTCCTCTAGATTATATGCTTTTGAGATCCACCACTTTCTGCCTGTTACCAATAGTTTATAGGGGTAGACCACAACCCTTAAACTGGTGCAGTTTCGTACACCCGTGCGTCAAATCCACCACAACACAAAGGTTCCTTCTTCATTTGAGGATTAATCTAAGCTTTCAGATGCACTTCTATCTTGTTGAGCATAAAATGATTTTCTATTGACTCCCTTCCCTTTTTTCCATTTATATATTTTGTTTTTCTCTGTCTCTTATGTTTGGTTCTTTATTGTCTTATGATGACATTTAGATGCATAGTGCCCCACTCTTCCACAGTTAAAGTACTTAAATGTAAGTTTACCTTTATATTTACCCGTGCCTTTATCCATTCTTCTGATGAATTTGGCCTCTTCTTCATCTGAGCATGACCATTTATCTTCCTTCTCTTTCATGCACTTGTCTACCTTAAATGTTTCCTCCCTCACATTTGACTTCCCTTGCGGAAGTCTCATCTCATAAGCTTTTAGGTTTCCAAGGAATTGGTTCGTGGTCAAGGTTTTTGAATTTGTTGTTTCTTCTATGGCTGAAACCTTAGGGTTAAACATGGATTGTGAAGATCTCAATATCTTTTGCACAATTACACATTCCTTAATGGGTTCTCCTAGATCTTTCATGTTATTCATAATTTCCGTAACCTTTAAGAAGAAACTGGCTATATCTTCATATTCATTCATTTTTAGATTTTCAAATTGAGCTCTATAGGTTTGCAGCTTTCCCATCTTCACCTTTTTATCTCCCTCATGGATACTTTCTAATGTATCCCATATTTCTTTGGCAATCTTGTTGTGCATTACTTTGATAAATTCTGCCTCACACAGACCACTTAAGAATGCATTCATGGCTTTTTCATTAGCTATAAAATCTTGTTTGGCTTCTTTCTCTGCGTAAGAATCCTTTGGGGCATATCGTAATTCCATAGCAGCCAAAACTTCTATTCCTAGAGACATTATGTACGTCTACATTCTTATTTTCCAGAAGGCACAGTTTGTACCAATAAACAAAGGGGCTTTATTTGTTGAGCATCCTTCTACACTAGCCATCTTAGGGACCTAAGATCTCATTCTAGTTGTTAAATTTATATAGAAGGAACTGGCTCTGATACCAATCGTTGAACCCTTAGTTAAACTAAGGGGGGGGGGTGAATCAGTTTAATGCATTCATGGTCTTGTCAAACTTTCTTTTACATTTATTTACACCTTCATTTCATGATCAACTTAATGTATAATGGAACAAAATTCTTAATAAGTGAGCAACAGTTATTAAGCATATTAAATACATAATATCAACACATAATCATCATGAACATAGACAAAAGATATAAGTGGAAACCCATAAGGGAGATAAACACATCTTATTGTTGTGATGCAAAGTCAAGCTCCAACTCCCTCTCACCACTGATTCTCTGTAGGCTCCAACCTACAGGCCCGATACTACCTCAATTATGCAAGCTACAACTTGCAAGGAAGCTCCAACTCCCATATATTTTCTGTAGGCTACAAACCATAGGAGGCTCTTACCTCAGCGAGCTACAACTGGACATCTATCGAGCTACAACTTGAAATAGAAGCACCAAATCCCATGTATTTTCTATAGGCTACAACCCACAAGAGGCTCCTACCTCAACCGGCTAAAACTAGACATATATCAAGCTACAACTTGAAGTGGAAGCACCAAATTCCTCGCTATATAATAAAATCATATGTTGATTTACCTAGATATCAGCTATGTTTTTCTCCTTCTTCACTATTGTCCTTCCAGCCTTTATATCTGCCTTAAATCATCTCTGGATCTTCACAACTTATCCATCTACTCCTTCTTCTTCTTCCACTCTCTAACATCTTTAAGAATATTACAATAACATCATTTATAGAGATCACCTCATAGATGTTTGCATTCCACATGGGAATATGAAATGAACAGGTATGAACCTTTCCCTTCCACCTTCTCATTTTCTCGCTCGACACATTCAGGATGTTACAATACTATGTATTAATGTCAGTATTACATTGGAGTTTTTCTTTGCCTACTGAATACTTGCCTTTTCATCAAAAAAAATATAAAAATAATAATACATTTTCAGTTATAATCAATTATTTACTCAGCCCATCATTTTTTTCGCTTTGTTGTGCGTATGGCCTCTTCTGCTTGCTGTCCTTCTGTCTTTTCTATTTCTACCATTTTATTCTGGCTTTGTTGCATAACTGCCCTATTTCTTCTGTTACCTGTGTCTTTTCTTCCGTGTTCAGCCTTTTCATCTGCCTTACTGCTGCAACATTGTTCTACACGAGTTCCTATTCCTTTGTTATGTGTTCATGCCATTCCTTTGTCACCTATGGGGTATGGCCCACATAACAATCCCTTTATACACGTGATAGATTAAAAATCCAAGTTTTATCAATATACATACGTTTTACGATCAAACAACACATATATATAACATACATACGTTTAATGATCAACAACGCATAATTTATAACATGGCGCATCTAACATATATGTAACAAGGGCTATCGGGTCCCACAGTACCTTAAACCAATCACAATTCATCGCAAACACTTGCCTGCAGGTTTCCCACTCTACCAATAGCGATAAACCATAAACTGTGTGATCTACGATGCTGACACGTGGATTCCCTTCATCGCATTGCATTGTTTGATCCTTACCGAATCGCTACCAAAATAAAGTTCTTTGCGATTTCTTGAAGTTACAGCCTATTTCATGTGGGATGCGATGTTGCACATGGTTGACACATGTCCCTCTATTTCTCATTGCAAAAACTTTAACTTTACTTTTGGTTGCCTTCCTACTATCGCTTAAGTGCTGGGATGTGCAGTATGTGGGCGAGGTCCATGTCATCATGCCACGTCACCATGCCATGTCACCACCATGTCACCTTGCCATGTCATCATAAATTCCTGCGATCTATGGGGTCGGGGCCACATCATCTACCATGTCACTACCACGTCATCACCATGCCACTACTACTTCATATTTACATCATTTCCATGTCATCTTTACATCACTGCCATGTCATCTTCCATACTTCGTATTTCTCAAATTATAACCATTTAAATTAGTGGTTAACTCTATTTAGTGCAATTTGCGATATTGCGTCGTGCCACCACTTGTCCCTTATCTACTTCGTATCACAACTACTTTAAATTACCATAAAATTCCTTAACATTTAACTCTTAAATGTTGCAATTTTCGACATCACTCCTGATGTGATTCGATCTGTATCGTCCATCTCGCGCCTTTAATTTTGCGATCTAATCCTGACTGTTTGTTCACCTCGCTTGGAATTCTTCAAATAATTCTCTGCCTTAGTTTATTTTTTGTTTGCTTACACTATCCCACTCTGTGACTCTGGCTCTTGCTACTCTCGCCTCTAGCTCTCGGCTCTCGCCGCTCTCGCCTCTTCCTCTCATCTGTCACCTCTTCATGCTTTTGCTATGTGTAGGATCTCTAGTCCTCATTGTGTCTAGGAAATCCAATTTCCTTCAGTTTTCTCTGCCTCTTTTCTATCTCTGCTCCATTCACTGCCTGTGCTACATTCGCTGCCTCTGCTGTCTCTACCTCTACTCCATTTTCTGCCTTTTTATTCCATCTTAGTTGCATTCGCTGCCTTGGCTACCTTTCGCTGCCTTAACCGCATTTGTTCTTTTGCTTTTTCTTTGACTTAATTAATCACGCTAAAGCTTCTCCATGCCACTCCTTTTTCTCTTTGCTGCTTCTCTATGCTTTAGGTTATATTTTTATGGCTGCCCATTGTTGCACATTGACTTATCTGCTCCTTTTCCTTATAATCATTGCTTCTCTGCTCCTTTTCCATCAATGATAATTCTGGTGTAACTCCTTTCTAATCCTTTGCCATCAATGACAATATTTCCAACAGGAACAAGGGATAAGGCATCTTCCTTACCCAAAGGACCTCAAGGCAACCCTTGAAGCATAAGAGGGTTTTTTTGCAAAAGGCTACTTGAAGAAGAGCTTGACTCTACAACCAATTTTTTCAAAATATTTGTTAATTGTTTTTGAAATATTTGTGAATTAGTGTTGAATTTATTTAGTTCATTTTCATAATATGAAAACTTCATCAAGTGAGGTTTCAAAATCCTCCTCCTTCACAAGATTCTTCGATGAAGACATGAAGCGACACTTCTACATTCTGAAGGATAGAGTGAAAATTCTATTTGAAGATAGAAAAGAAAGCACTAGACTTCATGAGCAATTAGTTTCTATGAAGTAAGAGAAGGAAGGAATTATTCAAATAATGCATGAGATGGAGATGTAGTGCCATCAAGCCCAAGAGGCCTTAACCAAAAAGATGCGTGAAGCAGAGGTAAATCACTCTAATTTGTCTTCAATTTCCTATTCAGAAAGATGTGTAGGTTCATTTGAAAAGCACACTATATGTATAGGGTCCAAGTTGATAAAAATGGGCTATGAAGGCAAGGGTTTATGAAAACATGCACAAGGCATGATTGATCCTATATAGGTCGAGGAAATACCTAAGAAATTTGGTCTAGGCTATGTTCAATCTTATGCCAAAAAATCTACAGCCATGAAGGAATTTGAGACAACTTCAAAAATAACTTTTGTTACAAGTTCTAAACCACAAACATGTCAATTTTGTTTTCAAGTTGATTTCCATTGGTTGAAGCCTATGTTGCAGCAAGATGTTTGTAGACATGAAACTTATGGCGAGCATGAGAGTTCAGACAAATATCAAGACATGAACATTGATGTTGGTCTTCAAAGAAAAGCTGGAACCTCTACTAGTTCATCTCTTCAAGAAGATATAAAATATGGACATGGAAAGAAAAATTTGAGGTATAATTCTTCCCATAGTGAAGCTGCTTATGTTTTTGATAAGCATGGAAATTTTGCATGTTTGAATGGATGAAAGAGTTGATATGCATATTGTGGGCTGTGTAACCATGATGTTTCGAGATGCTGGAAGATATTGAAGGCATACATGAAATATTTGAGGCAAAGGAAAATTTCTCAAAAGGTGCAAAATAATTGCACACATTGCAGAAAGAGGGGACATGTTGTTGCCCAATGTTGGACATTGTATCCAACTAATCATCCCAATAATTTCAAGCAAGAGGATAAAAATATTGGCAAAAGTGGAACCAAAGATTCCATCATTAATGTGAGAACAATTGTTTCACATGAACAAGATTTTCGGCAACAAAAATTGCCATGGAATTGGCTTGGTAAGAAGTGGTTTCACTTCTTAACTTAGTAAGACATACTATCATTTGTACATATGCAAATTTTAGTCATGTAAGCATGTATTTCTGTTGGAAACATATGTTTTTTTGAGCCACCTTTGATCGATGATCAAGGACACAATGTTCAACTACCTTATATAAATTTCTCACCAAAAATTTCTAGGTGAATTCAAGGAAGACAATTCTTGACAGGAGGAAAAGAGCATTCAAGAAGGGGAAGTGCTAACTACCTTCGAGTTCGGTTCAAAGGCACTAAGCCATGCAAGGGAAAGTGTACAGAGGCTGGAAAAGTGATAGTGTTATACTCCCATCTACTGAACAGATCAGGTAATCATTCTTTTGGGGTCCAAAATATTCCCAATGGGGAGGAGTGATCAAATTTGGATTAAGGACCTAAGTGATAGCTCAAAATTAAAAGTGTTCAAAAGAGTGTTTAACATGAGTGACCAGATAGATATCGTCTTCCTGATTCTGATGCCATGAATGGTTCGAAAAACTGAAACCATATGAAGAAGTTATTGCACATTGAATGCCAAGATGAAACTGCCAATAACCTCCATTGTTGAATGTGGATTCATAAATTTATGTGTTGGAAAATTATTTTATTTTAATTAAGGTTGAATTAATATATATTATATTATATATATTTTAATATTTCGTATCGTTTCAAAAATCATATATTATATTATAATATATATATTTAAATATTATTATTCAAAACCTTATTAAATAAATCCACACTTCATATTTAATTAAAACCAAAAGTCTTGGGTTAAAAAAAATACGTCGAAATGTTTAATGGTGGACTTAAAGTTCACGTGGGAAAAAAAAATGTTGCATAATATGCATTCAATTGAGAAATCCACCAGAAAATTCCAATTAAAATGAATATGCTAAGTTTCGAAGAATTTTTTGAAAGGCGTCGGAAAAGCTGGTTAGCACGGTCGGGTTTTGAACCCCAGACCTCCGCCCCACTATGGTCGTGCCCTACCAATGGCCTGTATGCCTTTATTTTGAACCTTAGTGTATAAACATCTATTTAATTCCTCACGCAATTTCCAAGTGGAGCACGGGGGGCCTAGCCTCGTGGCCAGCTCCTCCCCATATGCCCAAGCGCTGAGACCGAGAGCTCTGACCATTTGAACGACATGAATTTTAATGAAATGCTTATCTTAGCACTAATATGAATTTAAGAGTTAATTAAGCATTGATTATGCTGGTGGAAAACTTAGAGGCAGTGCCAAAGATGGCAAATTTTTTATTTTTAGCCATGGTAATTAGCAGTGGGGCCAAATTTGGTAGAAGAAATTGGGGCAAAGTTGTTTTGGCCATAACTCACTCATTCTTTGACCATTCTGAGAGTGTGAATAGTCAATTTCGACTATCTCATACATTCCAAAGGTGTTGGTGAGGGTTGAATAGCCACCAGAGGACTTTTGAGTGTGATTTATCTTCAGAGAAGTTCTAGGGGCCAACAACAGTTTGAGGCCTAGCCAATGCAGCTAGAGGCCTTATTCAGAAAACCAATAGTCAATTTTGGATGTTTCAAATATTATGGAACTAATGGTGTGGTTTTTAGAGCCTGTATAGGACTTTTGAAGGCCGAGATGCTTCATAGAAGTTCCAGGGGCCACTAGGGCCATCAAGTGCTAGTAGGAGAATGAGGCCTATCCAGAGCCGCTAGTATCCATTATCAGAAAACCAATAGTCATTTCTAACCATTTTGATAATTTTAAATCCATTTATGGAGTTTTTAGAAACTTTTGAGGAATTATGAAGGAATATATGCTTTAGAGATGTTTTTAGTGAACCTAGAGGCAGGGGTGTCACCAAGTGTTGGAGATGTAATTGGAGCAGTCGAAGGCCAATTTATGAAAATGAATAGTATATTATGACTATTTTAGACATTCATAATCAAATGAAGGGATTTTCATAGTCATTTGGAGAATTTTGAAGGTCAATAAGCCACAGGGAAGTTTCGAGAAGCCCAGGGCCAACAGTGGATGGAGGCCTAGATTGGGGAGAAAGTGCTCATTTTGAGCAAATTATCAGTATATTTTGGAGGTATGATATGTGCTGGAGAAAATAGGTGAGGTATCAAAGATAGAAAAGGATTTCTTAGAGGGTTGGTGCCACAAAAAATCTTAGGGAATCTTAAGGAACCAACAACAGAAATCAAGTCTAAGGGGACCTAGATCTTTCTTCAGATCAGGGGTATGATGATATTCTAAACCTAATGGTACATTCCAAATAACCATTGGAGTGAAGTATTTACTTTTAAAATAGTTTATACATCATAATCCCAAAGAGCCAAGTTAGTTGACAAGAGCTCAAGGAGACGTAGCCCATGATTCGAGTGAAATTCTCTATTAAATTTGTTGTTATGTGTTGATGCTTATTTGCTTCAATATATGGTTATTACACATGCTTAATATTAGCAAAAAAAAAAATATTAAAGAACTTCAAAAATTAAAAAATGATACACATGTTTTCAAGTATTCATTTCCGCACATGTCAAGAATAAGCTAGATTTTAATTTGTTTAACTGAGTAGGAGGTTCTTGAAAAGAATAACAAGTTATCTAACCCATTTTCAGTTCAAGGTATTTTCTCCCCTTATTTTGGCTACGACAGTCCTTTTTGGGTAGTCACTCTGTTCATGTGCCCCCTGCTTTCTATGTGCATGTCCTTCACACCGAACTCATCAATGGTAGGAGGCTCAAACAATAATAATGAATGTATTATGTAACTATGTAATGACCTAATGTACTTCGATAAAACTTCAGGAGTGTCTAATAAAATTCCAAAACTTAGTTCACTTAGTTCTTTTTTTCTAAATTCTTCGGTAAAGCTTTATACATTTTGTCCTTTACCTTGCCTTAGGTACTACCACTCCATCATGGCTTTTTTATTATAACCCAAGGGATATAATTGATCTTTAAGTGCAACAATGAAATTTGACCATGAGGAAAGAAGGTTACCCAAATTACTATTTCCTTGGAGTTTTCTCTCCCACCAGATGAGATTTGTGCCATTCAATGGAAGAGAAGCCAATTGGATCTTTGCCTTGTCCTTCACAATCTGTTGAATCCTGCAGTAGATTTCAAGCTGCCTAATCAGTTTTAATTTTCTATGCATCACTTTAACCATTATACAAGGGTAGATAAAATTTGACATCTAACTTAAAGAAAGGCTTATTAGATGCATTTCCAAAAATTTTATGATGTTTGTTAGAAGATGCAGAATTATTTTCAATTCCTGAAGGAGGTGGGTCTCCTCCACCATCTCCATGCTCTGAACCTTGGCCTTCTGAAGCATGCTCCCCTATTTTCTCTAACCTGTCAAGTCTAGAGAATAGTTTCTATACTCGATCTGCCATGGTGTAGAAGGTTTTGCGGAAGTTGAGCTCTGCTTGATTCCGTTCCTCTTCACTCATGTTCCTTCGTTGATGTACATGTCCTGCTTCGAGATCAAAATCTTGTAGCATCCCTTCCCCTCTTCTTATCATGTTTCTAGTTAGCATACAAGCATGTAATTCACATCTACAAACATCTGCTCTGATACCACTTGATCCAAAATATTTTTCTTGAGATGTATGAAAGAATTACATGTGAAAATTGTAGCTTTAAACAAGAAAATTTAAAGGCATAAATTGAAAAAGAGAGAAGAAATTAACATCATGCATGAAGACACAGAGTTGATATTAGAGTTCTTCCAGGAGGGACTACGTCTCTGACCGTGTTCAAGTAGTGGGGAGGCCCTGCTTTCATTAAATGGAAAAATGAAAGTACAAGTACAAAATGAAGAATTACACCCTTATACCTGCCCAATATGAAAGTGGCCAAAAATTTCAAACCTCTGATGATGAAATGGGTAGCACCATTGGATTTGTGGCATTGAGTAGTGTAGAATCCATATAAAACTTGTCCCAATATGACAAAGTGAAAATATGACCCCTCTGGAAAAATGGATTAGATCATGGTTATGCCCCCTCCTGCACACTGCTCAGGGTTCCACTGCCTCATTTTCTGTGCCTGCTCCTATCTGCCTTGGGCGCACAAATGAGTTGAATATTTTTATAAAGAAAGGCTAGGAAGACTCCCCAAGGGAGCCGCTAGCCTAGTTGGTTGAGATCAGTAACATGTGAGAGGGGGTCGAGTGGTCAAACCTTGCCCCCTCCTTTTAAAGTCGAAATGATGTTTTGGAACTCTGCACTTTTCTAAAAAATCGCGCTAAATATTTTAATAGGAGGTGGTTGGGGGGGGGGGGGGTGGGCGTGGTCCGCATTGGGTGCCCTGCCCATATATTTCCGTCAGTTCCATAACCATATGGCACAACAAGGTGTCGGGTGGGGGGCATAGGGGTTCACAACCCACACCCCCATTTATATATCATGCAACCATTACTATGGGTAGGTTCGGCGGGGTCATGACCATTGTCCCATATTTAATTTTAGTTTCCATTATAATATGTGAGTTAAGTGCTGTGGGTCTGACAGGGCTCATGGCTCACTGGATCTTATATAAATTTTTTTATGTTTTTGTTAATTTAAAAAATATAGTTGTTTTGAAATTGTCGAAAATGGACCGAAGGAGACAAATTAACTATCCTACAAATTTTCTCAGAATTCGGCCAAGTTCCAACAAAATTATTTCCTCCTTAAGCTCCCAGATCACCAAGTCAACCCTCGAACTTTCACTGCTTCTAAATCCTTCATACAAACTCAGAATTGAGTGTCGTTTGCATAGTTGGAATCAGAATGACGAGATCTACAACCTGAACCTAGTTCGAGAGATTTCTGAACACTTTGATTTTTGAGCCTTTATACTTAAGCCACTTGTACTTGTACCTGTTTAATTCACTTCTATTAGGGTGAAGGATAATCCCTTTCTTGTTGAGAGGGAGTGTTGAAGTTCAACAAGAAGTTTCAACACCCATGCTAGTGTGGGACTACGAGGTCTAAGCAGCACCTAAACTAGTGTGGGACCACAGGTCTTAGAAGCACCTACACTAGTGTGGGCTAAAGTTGGTGGATGTCTATTTTAGTTATCCCTTAATTAAGATGGATGATAAAATGTAATATAATCTAAAAATAACTTGTAATAGTTAACTTAGTGTGATAAACTCGGTTAGCTCATGAATTTTGAGTTAGAGGTAGTTGGTGAGGCATGCAGAGTAATTCTATTTGTAATAGAGTTCGAAGTGTAGTGGTGCATTAGTTAATGCAGGTTGAAATAAGTTTAACTCAGTTAGGTGAGTTAAACTCAGTTGTGCTAGTTGTAACAGTTTGATATACTAGTGAGAGATCAAGTGAATTAAATATTAGCTAATTCACAATTAGTGATCTCACATGCAACTGAGGATTTACTATTATTAACCGCATGCATGTCAGATCTAGTGGAGATCCAGTTGAGATCTAGGTGAAAGGGAAGTTGACTATCAGTTGTAGGATTATTGGGTTGCACCCAGGCAACAAAACACCCATTAGAGTGCCCATGATACTTGCATAATCAAGGAAGGCCAAAATTCCTAAATAATAGGGATTGCATTTATCAAGGATTATGCAAGCAAGGCAGGCTTTCTGGAGGAAGTAAATTAGCTAAGTATTGGTCACTTTTATCCGAGACAGTGTGAGAAAATTAGTTGAGTATAGGAGGGCTCTTGTGAGAAGAGTTGTATGTAATTTTTTCATGTATCCATGTTGAATATACAATAGAAGATAGTGGGGTTTTGAGCAGCAAGCTTTCCCTGGGAAATTATCTGTGTTGTGGCTTGATTGATTCTTCTTTGCTTCATGTGATTAGCGATTGTGTTTTTAATTCCACAATTGATTTGTAGAAGAGATTCAGTATTTAACTTTATTAAATTGTTATATCCGATTGAATCCATGATATACATGCTTTTTGTATAATTTCTATAGAAGAAGGAAAAGGAAAATGGAAAAGTGCAAGCGAACAGTAGGATTAACAGCTATAACTCGAATTGCTTTGCAACTATCAAGTTACACATATGGTTTCCTTACTATTTTTGGCATGAATGGTACATGCATGTGGCTTATTTATTATGAGATGTCATTGACATGGAGGATTGCCTAGATTGGCAATAGTTTTTCCTAGCCTTGCCATTTCTTGGATAGGCATGGTGTTATGGGTTTTCTATTTTGTTTTATGATTGCTTCTCAGGATCCTTATGGTTGTGGGTTGATTTATTGGTTCTTGGAGCCTTGGTTGGACAAATTATCTGGATCCCTTAGTGGGTTGGGTTACTAGTCTTGGAAGTCTTGGTTGGACAAACGCTCTAGAGCCCTGTGACATCTATGTGTTGAGTTACTAGTCCTAGAGTTGGGTTGGAACAAATGCTCTAGAGCCCTAGAAAAATTGGGTAGAGACCAATTAGTTGATGGTTTGCGATGTTCGACCGTGATGTGGAATCACTGATAGAGCGTTGAGGTGGTTTTGACTCTAGAATCCCTCATTTGGTTTTGCTTGGTTTATTCCATGAGATCCCACAGTCATGCTTGGAATATTGCACAAGAGTGATTGGATGAACGAAATATTTAGTTCAGCCCAGTATATGGTTGGGTGCTACGTGGAAGTCCTTGAATTGGTTGGATTTTGCATATGTTAATAAGAGCTATTTTTCCTCTTTCATTTTATGAGTATATTTTATAATTATTGTGTGATTTTGATGGTTGTTCTATCATTCTTATTCTGTTGGTTATATGATGGTTATCAGCATGGTTTTATGACATATTAAGTTATCACTCTCATCATGTTTTTATTATTAAATGAATGGTTAATGAATGTATGACATAATATATGATAATGTAATTATTTTCAAAGGGAATAAGACCCTCTTGATGATATTGAGATAAGTCTGATACCCTTATGTTCCGATATGCATTCATGACCGATAGATTACATGTTTTTCATGTGTTTGAGAAAATTTATGTCATGTTTGGGCTTGGTTAGGTCAATTCCTTGATAAAATTTTGTGTTGGAAGATTTTCCTTTATATCATTTATTGTTTTGGAGAGTTTCATCAAGTTCTAGGTAGTGGTCTGAAAACTAGCCCTTAAAAGTGTTTCAGATCTCTCAGCTGAGACATAGAATTGGATGAAAATTACTGTAGTAGCTCCCTTGCAGGTTTATGCATGTGAATGGAGGCATAAAGTCGCATGGATGCAACCTTTTTCACGTGAATAGGACTTCAAATTAGTGAAAAATAAATCTGACTTAGGGTTTGGGCACCTGGAGGGGTGGTTTAGCTCATGTGGGTCCTGTAGCACCTTAGAGAGGTCTGTAAGGTTTTGTTGTGTTGATTCAAATTCCTTAAGGTGATATAGGAGATTGAATCATATCATAGTAACTCTTCATCATATATAAATGATAATGGATTGATTTTGGTAAACTCATATGCAAATCAGATTGTAATTTATGAATAAAGTCATGGAAAGGGTATGAAGTCTTCTTACAACATCCAAAAAACCAACCTAAATATATCATTCATATATCGTTCTTCTTTCAAACATAGCAAAACCTTAAATATTTAAATGAAAACAATAGTGGAAAACTTTATCTTGACTAGGAAGCTAAGGAGTCAACCAATGTTGAGATTGGTTGGGATAAATAATAAATTAAAATATAAAAAGGGGATCTCCAATTTAATTACATTGTAGAAATGAACTTCATGATACCAAAAGCTAAAAACAAGGTTAAATTTATGCATAATTCAATGTTGAAGTCCAACAAAAATTTGTAGCACACACACTAGTGTGGGACCAACAGGTTCTAGCGATACATTATTGTGAAGGCCAATTTAATTAATTAAATTGGTGCAATGTCTAATTTAATTTTCCCTTAATTAAATTGGACAATAAATTGCAATATTATCTCATGATCACTTGTAATAGTTAACTAAGCATGATAAACTTATTTAGCTCATGTATTTTGAGTTGAGGGTGGTTGGTGAGGCATGCAGAGTAATTTTATTAGTTATGGAGTTCGAATTGCAGTTGGCGCATTATTTTAATGCATGAGTAATCAATTAAATCAGTTAGGTGAGTTAGAGTCAGTTGAACTAGCTATAACTGTTTGTTGCACTACTAAGAGATCAAGTGAATTAAATATTATTTAATTCAAAATCAGTGATTTTCCATGCAACTAATGATTTACTATTAATAGCTGCATGCATGTCAGTTCTAGTGGAGTCCCAGTTGAGACAAAGGTTACAGGGATATTAACTATCAGTTGTGTGATTAATAGGTTGTCCGAATGCAACCAGGCATCCATTGGATTGCCCATTATCCTTGCACAATTTTGGAAGGCAAAAATTCCTAAAGAATAGGGATTTCATTCATTAGGAACTGTGCAAGGTAGGAAGGTTGTTTAGAGGTTGAGAATTGGCTAAGTGTTGGCTAGTTTTGTCCAGGACAGTGTGAGACTGTTGTGAGAGTGCAGGAGAATCTTGTGAGAAGAGTGCATTCTAATTGTTTCATGACTCCATGGTTAATATACAATGGAAGATAGAGGGGTTTTGAGCAGCAAGCTTTCCCCGGTAAATTATCAGTGTTGTGGTTTGATTTGATTCTTTCCTTGCTTAATGTGATTGGCGATTGTGTTTAATTTCCACAATTGATTTGTAGAGGGATTCAGTATCTAGCTTTAGTACATTGTTACATTGGATTGAATCCATTGATATACATATGTTTTTATAATTTCTACATGGTATCAGAGCACAAGAAATAACTATATTGGAGGAGAATTTAAGTTTGTGACTTAATATAATTTGAATTTGCACAAGTATTCTTGGTGCAACAGGCGATTCAGGATCGAAATGGCTTTCAATGGTTTGAGATTGGAGTATTGAATCGAGGGAAACTCTAACTATATTACGTGGAAAGACATGATGGATGCAGTACTGGGGGACAATGGGTTGAAAAAATTCAGTGATAATGATGTTCCCAAACCCGATGTAGTAGATGCTGCAAATCTTGATTCTTGGAAAAATAAGGTTGCAAAGGCGAGGATGATCTTATTGGAGGGAGTAAGAGACCACATATTCTCAAGTATCCATGGCAAAGAAACACCATATGAAATGTGGAAAGATTTGACAGATCTATTTCAGAGCAACAATGATCATAGAAAATTGACACTGAAGGACAAGCTCAGAAAAATCAAAATGGAGAAAGGCGACACTATGATGAACTATTTAACAAAGTTTGTCCAATGTCAGGATGAGCATGGGAGCGTCGGCATTACTGTGCAGATGATGACTTGGTGAGCCTATCTCTTCTAGGACTTCCCAAGAGTTGGCATAGTTATCAAGACTCTGTCAATGGAAGGGAAAAGCTACCAAATTGGGAATGAATTTGGTTAGATTTGGTGCAAGAATAATTCAGGCGGAATACCAAGCATGGATCTTCATCTAAGCATGATGATGCAGAATATTTCACTTTGGTTGCCAAGGAAATGAAGGGGAAAGGAAATAAATTTCATTCAAAATCTGAGTCTAGAAAATATGGCAAGAATCGTGACATGTCCAGAGTGAAGTGTTTCCACTATCACAAGCATGGACATTATGCCACTAATTATCCACATAAGAAGAATAACAAGAAGGCTTCAGGATCTGCAGCTGGGGAGGCTTTGGCCTCACAATTTGAGCTTGACTTCTTTCTCATTTCATGCATGGTGTTAAGTGCAATGGGATCGGTGTGGTACTTGGATAATGGCGCATCCTTTCACATGACGAGAGATAAAGAAATTTTCATTAGCTTGGAGGAGAAGGACCTCCAGGTGCATATCAAAATGGGTGATGACGGGTGGTACAGTGCTACCAGGATTGGTATATTTACCTTCTAGAGACAGTTAGGTAAACCCTTTCAATTAAAATATGTAATGCATGTACCAGGATTGAAGAAAAATTTAGTCTCAGTCGTAATGTTGGAGGATAGAGGCTATGATGTTGTTTTCAGTGAAGGAAAAACTTTCCTACGACACAAAAAAATAGGAGAAGCCAAGAGGATTGGGATTCATGTGAAGAATATCTATAAACTTGATGTAGATGGTTGAATAACATTGATGGGTAAGGCGGACAAAGTGGTGAGCCGGGATGAGGGTGAGTTATGGCACAACAGATTGGGCCATCTACACCACAGAACTTTGAAGGTCATGCAACAAATTTTTGCAGGTCTTCCCAAGGGTACTCTTGTGTAGTTAGACACATGCAAGGGATGTAATATGGGGAAGTACGCAAAGGCCACTTTTCACGAGAAGGAAAACCGAGCCTCGAAAATCCTTGAGAGAGTTCAAAAATTAAGTACATTATATAGTATTTACATTTTATATTTGGATTGTAATCCAACATGGTTGGACATGGTGATGAAGTTTAATAGATATTCCTTATTTCTCAGTGATATCTTTGAAACCTCAGGGCTATGAACTCTGCTAGCGAGTTCTTCTAGCTAACTTACCTCCCCCATAGGTTAAGGCTATTAGTTATTATTATGTTTTTTTATACCCTAGTTGAAATCTTGTATAAATTGATTAACCTTTCCATATATATGTATGTATGTATGTATGTATGTATGTATGTATAAACATACCCATCCTTGACAATACTTGGTAAATTTTCCGTTTTTCGTAAAAGCATTTTTCTATTGTGCAATGAATGTTCTCGACCTATGAAGGCTTGTTTAGGAAATTTAAAGTCTTAAATTTCTATCATAAATTATCAACCGGGGTTGGTAGTCTTATGAAGTGTGGTGCACTATATATGCTAGATGCCCTTCTTTCTTACTTTGTTGTGTAGTTTTATATATTGTTTTTGGGGGTTTGTATTTTATGTCTAATAAACTAAAAATTGATCTAAAGAATGAAATCTAAGATTTAAATGAAATCTAGAATTCTAGGAAATAACTGAATCTAAAAGAAACTTAATGATGAAAAACCAAACTTAAGAAGGAAGAAAATGAAATGTTATTTTTACTCCAAGAAAAGATATTTATTTGCAAATTACTCTTAATAAAATGAATGAAATATGAAATATAAAAGAAGGAAGAAAAGGAAATGCCAATTAACTAATCTATATTTATATTGCATAAAAATAAATAAACTTTGAATGATTAAATTTGAGCTATGTTAGACTTGTTCTATGCCGAAAAAATATCCATGAAAACATTTAATTGAACTTATTTTGCATTTAAACAAAGCACCATTATAAATTCTATTGGATTTTATTGATCTATAAATTATGTTCTATCTACCAACAAAAATAAAACCATATTCTACCTATCAATTGAAAGCATTAATTATATGAAAAACAGAGCATCTGATCTACTTTAAATCTATCTAAGAATGATTTATCAAAACATAACCCTAATCTAAATCTGTTCTATATTCCATGGAAATGAAAGCATTAAATCTATTACTACAAAACTGAATAGACTGTACTAGTTGAAAAATTAACTAATTCAAGAGAAATTACAGAGTGTCTATTGTGCTTAATGAAATGTCTAATATTAATCCTATGATTGTTAGGTAATTGAATTCAATAATGATTTCAATTGAATGTTAAAAGAATTATGATAATGAAACAATTCAGGAAAGCATACGATATATCAGTCAACTGTGCGTAGATATAAACAATTAAATCAGAAAACATTCGTAAACTAAATGAAAAAAAAAAATAAACTATGAAATGACAAGAATTTAAGGTACGAAATGACTGTAAAAACCTCTTTTCTATGCAGGGACACTCTGCAACAGAACAAATGTAAATATACTTAAGCTATCTATGCATCGATGATTTGGAACTGGTCTTCTTCATTAACAAAACAAAGTTTTAAAATGTATCACAGTATTATCACCAATATCAAATTTATTCCCGGTTTCGATAGGTCAATATTTATACATAGTTTCAAATTAATTGTCTGGGATAATTTAACCTATGGAAAGTAAAATAAAGATAAGACTAGAAGTCTAATCAGAAACAAAGTCTTCATGGCTCTTTCTCGATTTTCTATGTAAGAGCAAATCGATAATCTTTGTTCGCTAATATTGTCCCTTATCTTGACTGGTCTTTGACCATGAGTGTAGGTAGCATCCTTATCAAATTTGAATAGATAAGTAGGATACGATCCATATATGGACCATCTCAAAACTACCCATATGACTTGCATATTCATTTTCTTCTCAAAACCTGTGAAAAAAGACCAGTGGCTGTAGTAACAAAGGTTAGCTACAAAATTACACCAATTCTGTAGCTAATTACAAAAAATTATCTAAATAATAAGAAACATTACAATATAAAATAGAGATCATCTAAATTTCTTCTCAAATGGTAAATGTGCCAATTATCACTGATTGGATTTATGGATTTTGCGAAAAGGAAGAAAAGATGGTGGAAAAGGATGTCAAAAATAGGAACTGTCTTGAGGTTCAGCATACCCCCACTAAGAGACCATTTCATGTCCTCATGCAATTTCAAAAATTGTGACCCTTCACCTTTTACTACATTTGTTTTGATATTTCTTCTAGTACATCCCACTTTCTCTTCTTCCCTTTCTTTGGGGTGATTGCCATTCTTGGTTTCTTCATGAGGATTTTGTACTTCAAAACTGATGACTTTTCTGAGTGGTTTTGTTCCTTCAAAGATTCATTTTCTTGCTTCATGTGCCTATTCAGTATCTCTAGTTCATAGATTTATTGTTTCAAATATTTTACTAGAGGTCCTTGTGGACTTGTAGGATGCTATTAAACACTTGAATTCTCCTATGTATGTCTCTTTTATAAGGACTCAATGTAGTCATAAATTTCTTGTTGTTCGGGGTCGATTTATAGGGTCCTTCTTTTTGGAATATGTATAGGAGAGGAAGTAATAGGAAATGGTACTCGGGGCTCTTCATCTAAATAAAAAAACTCTGCTTCCCGTGGAGATGTTTTCTTCAAAGTTTTTTGAAGTCTAGGAATTCTCCTTGGCTGTGGAGGTCTTAAGATTTATGAGTTTATAACTTTTCCCTTTTCCTTCACATTACGTAACTTTTTGTGACCACTCTGTTTCTTATTCTTCAGTAATTCAGAAATGGTGATTTCCTCTTCTTATTTTTGTATTTGAAGCGAGGATTTGGCTTCAATACAGGTATCAAACCTTCTTTTCCTACTTCTTTTGTTCTTACCATCACTAGGATATTCTTGTGCTTCTTATTGAAAATGATTCCTGATTAGAAAACTTTCCCAGGAGTCTCCTATACTTTTGAAATGAAATTCAATGAGTATATTCATTAGTGCATGATGATACATGATTTTGTCTATGGATTGAATTATTTTATGCACAGTTCGTGACATTTTCTTTAATATGTTCAATAGGAAGTATGGGAGGTTTATTTCTCTGTCCTCTAGGAAGTTTATTAACATTTTGGTATGGTAGACAAACATGCAACCAAATCTACCCTCGCAAGTAACAAATTTTCTAATTATTAACAACATGTTCCTCCAATTTTTTTTGTGTGCCATACTGGGAATTTCTTTCTTAAAAATAGAAGTGTCCATTCCTGGACTTTTCAGAAAAATCTTCCATTATTCTCCATTAATTTCCCTGTTCTTGGACCATATTTCATCGCTTTTTTGAAGCTCTGTGGCTTCTGCTATGAAGGAATATGTCACTGAAAAATTTTTGTCCCCAATTTCTACCTCCATCCCGTCGAAGGCCCTTGTGAAGGATTTTGTGACCTCTTTGTGGAATACATCAAACTTTTCTATGAACTATATTCATCGTGCCTTCTGTAGCATCTCCTTCATCTGTGGATATACATCCATGAATTTCCCTCCCACGGGTTCGGTTCTTACTATTAAACGCATGTCTCTATTGTAAGGAATTTTATCCTTCAAGACTGTTCCTTTTCGACCAGTTGAATTGAGGGTTTGGATATGAGTTAAGAATGTCGAGAAGATATTGTAAAGATGTGTGGGAAAATAGGTAATCGGGCGAGGTTTTAGGAACGTGAATAAGCAAGTTACAATATGAGTGACCATTAATCATTAATGAATGAAATAGGTCTTGTTTATTAAGGGGATATGATACAAATGAAATGGAAAATTATGGATTTGTGGTGTGAGCTAAGTAAAATCAATTTTAATAATGACAATTTGAGGTGGAAACATATGATCATCTAATTTATATACATTAATGTTTTTGAACCTTATTATTTAAACAAATTTTGTAACATACCTTGGAATTAACTGTTGTTGTTCTTATTTCTCTCTTGATTCCTCAAGTGTCTTTTTAGCATGATCTTCAATGGAGTCTTTAGTTGCTTCTATTTAGTATATCCTACTTCAATAGGCTGCAAAAGTGTATCAGAGCTGTAGAATGTGATGACAGCTGCAGATTATTTTGAGAGCTGTAGAAATGTAACAATATGTAGCTAATATTTTATTGTTTCTGAAAAAGGAAGGGAACAAAAATCATTTGGAAATTTCATAATGGGAGAAAATATAAGATGTCAGAAACGAGCTCTAATTTTCACCTTGTATTGTCTGTATAAGGATTCAAATCATTGATTGGTTTTCTTACTTATACAAATATTTTTTCTCCTTTACCTATATATATATATATATATAGATATAGATATATATATATATATATATAATTTATTTTTATTTATTTTTTAGATATGAAAAAGTAAAAAGAAGAATAAGTTGGAGAAGAAGAAGGATTCTTCTTCACCAACTTCATATTAGCATTGTATTCAAATTTTTTGGTAAAATCCTCATTTTTCATTGGTTTATGATAGACTTTTAATCAATGTCCATTCACAAGAAGAGGTGCCTTTTCTTCATCAATAGTTGATCAGATTTGGATTAAGGACCTAAGTGATATTTCAAATTGCAAAGTGTTCGAAAGTGTGCTAAACCTAAGCAACCAGATAGACCTTGCCTTCCTGATTCCGGCGCCATGAACAATTCGAAAAACCAACACTGTACGAAGAAGTTATCGCGATTTGAAAAGTCCAATAACCTGCATTTTTGACATTTGACCAGGGTTGACGAGGTTTTTGAAAAGTTAAAAAAATGAATATTCTAGGGAATATTCTTGGGATATTCCTAGAATATTCCTTGGAATATTCCCCAAAATATTCCTTTCGGGCCATTCACAAGTTGATAGGTGGCATAATTTGATTAGATGTATGGTTTGGAGGACCAATGAGAATGTACCACGCCACTAGCCCTGAGGTCGCCACGTGGCCCTTGAACAGTATTGTAAAATTTTTGGGACACAGCCGGGATCAAACGCGCGACCTACCGCCGAGGGCATGCACAAGTTTACCGTTTCCACTACCGTTGGTTATTAACCATTATAGTCTCGGCTTATATTTAAAGTTGATTACATTTGTATGCAAAGGAGCGAAGGGGCCAACCCCTCCCCATATGGCCTTAGCCCATGAACCCAAGGCTAAGCACCAATGCACAAAATGTTAGCCGACATCAACGTTATGTGGTCACATGCGAAGTTATCTCTGGTGGTTTTATTCCGAAGGTTTCATTTAACACATTCTTAACTCCAGTTTGAAGCCTATCCACCATAGTTTGATTCGTGGTACCTGCCGACGGTTCCGGTTTGTTAACCACGAGGTTTGGGGCATGTGCCCAACCTACCCCTAGCATATAATTTTGCAGTTAGGATTAGCTGGATAGTTGGCCAACACGCCCAAATTTAGGGTTAATTTTCTATTTTAACTGCAGCTAAACTGAATTCCTCCACAATTAGTGGAGTTTTCATAGTTGAAATCGGGCAAAGTTGTTTTTGGTCATAACTCACTCAATATTCGACCATTCTTAGAGTGTGAATAGTCAATTTTGACTATCTTGGACATTCTAGAGCCATTGGTGAGGTTTTCGGATCCATAAAAGAACTTTTGAGCGTGATTTTTCTTTAGAGAAGTCCTAGGGGCCACCAGGAACCAGCAACAGAATGAGGCGTAACCAGGAAAGCTAGAGGCCTTACTCAGGAAACCAATAGTCATTTTTTGATGACAAATCCAAGGCATGGTGGACCAAGATAACCTACCAAATCTGCAAGAAAATAAAAACACTGCGAAGCCAAATAAGGAAATGGGAAAGTGGTGTGAGTTCCATAAGAGCTCCACTCACAAAACAAGTGAGTGTCGAGCCAAGCAGTCACGGGTGGCCGAGATGAGGGCTTCTGAATCAGATGCATATTCTCTAAATATGAATCAGAACATGACAAGGGGAATGAAAAAATGAAGCATATTAATGATGCAAAGCCCCACGCCATCGTTTCCGCTACAAAGATCCATAAGGAGGAACCAGAAGATCCAAAGGAGGAGGAGCATCTCTTCCACTCCTAGATGTGGGTAAAGTGTTCCCTACTACAATTCATTATCGACAGTAGGAGCCAAAAGAAACTCATTTCAGTAAATTTTGTGAGGCGTTTGGGTTTGCCGACCACATCACACCCACAACCGTACACCATTGGGTTCCTTCACCAAGGAAGGGATCTCCACGTCAGCCAGCAGTGTCACCTCCTACAACATCAAGCCCTTCACGGATGAGGGATGTGACATTTCTCCTATTGGTGTTTGTGATGTATTATTAGGCAAACCATAATTGTGGAAGCGAAATAATATGTATGAGTCCCAAACTCGCATTGTTATTGTTACTTTGGGAAATAAATTGTACAAGATACCAGAAGTACCACCACTTGCGGCTATCTCTTTGGTTACTGAAAAAATGTAGTAAGATCATTTTCAAAACTGGAAAATTTTTTTTCTTGATGATTTTCACCCAGGGAAATAAGAAGATTGTGGCCACGACCTCTATATAGGGCTCCTCCACATGAAAAAAACAAATGGACAAGGTCATGGAGGAGTACGAGGACATATTCACCTCACCCAAAGGGTTCCTCTGCACTGTTAGGTTAAGCACCCCATCGATCTGACCCCAGGTGCGCCGCTTCCTAATGCAATGATCTATCGACGCTCTTTTTTGGAGAATGATGAAATCAAGAACTAGATTCAGGAGATGCTGCAAAAAGGTCACACCCAGCCGAGTTCATCGCCTCATGGGAGCTTGATCGTGTTGGTGTAGAATAAGGATGGGACTTGGAGACTCTGTATTGACTATTCGGTGCTGAAAAATATCACTGTTCGGAATAGGTACCCGATCCCATTGATTGATGACCTTTTGGATCAACTCAAGGGGGTGAAATATTTCAGCAAAATCGACTTGAAGTCCGGCTATCACCAAGTACCAATCAAACCCTCCGATGTGTGGAATATTTCCTTCAAAGCCAAGAAGGGCCTTTTCGAATGGCTGGTCATGCTTTTCGGGTTGACGAATTCTCCCACAAACTTCTTGAGTCTGATGGAAGACATCTTATGACCATTCACCAACTCATTTGTATTAGTGTACTAGGATGAAATCCTGATTTTTAGCCAGACTTGGGAAGAGCACCTCCACCACATCCAACAGGTCCTCCAAACACTGCGGGAACAAAACTTGTGTGCCAATTTGGAGAAGTGCACTTTTGGCATGATTGAGGTTGAGTATCTGGGATACATTATTGATGAATGGGGGGTGCATGTGGATCCAACCAATATCCAACTAATTATTGATTGGCTGACCCCAACCACTCTAAGAGAGATTGGAAAATTTCTGGGTCTTGTTAATTTATACTACAAGTTTGTGTAGGGATTCTCTCATATCACTTGGCCCTTAAGTCAAGTCACCAAGGGAGAAGCGAAAGAAAATTTATTTTAGTCAGAATATGAACAAAAGGCATTCATAGAATTAAAACATCTCCTCCACTCTACCCCATTTCTCACATTACCAGAGTTGCAACAACCATTTGATATCGAGATAGATGCCTTTGACTATGCTATTGAGGCAGTTCTTACTCAACAAGGGAATCTAGTGGCATATCACAGTGAGACATTGTCTGACACAGTCCACAAGTATCCCACTTATTTCAAAGTAATGTATTCCATTTTGAAGGCTTGCTGCCAATGGAAGCATTACATTTTGGGGAAGAAAATGGTCATCCACACAGACCACTCACCCCTGCAGTTCATACACATACAAGGAAAGTTGAAGAATGATCACCATCAGAAGTGGTAAAAATATCTGCAAAAACTTCATTTGAACATACATTATAATAAGGGCAGCACCAATAATGTTGCAGACTACCTCAGCCGCCCACCGATCATGTTGCTAACCACCATTCTCAACTCTTGTTGGCAAGGGAATTTTGATTGGCCACTTCTCTACAAGAGTGATCTAGAATTCAGCCAGACATAGATGATCCTCTTGGAGGGTATAGAAGTTCAAAATTTTCACCTCCAGGATGAACTACTACGTCACCTGGGACACCTTTGTTTTCCTTCACGCGAGAGTGCCAACATGATTTCAAAAAGCGCATTACAATCAAGTCGCTGGGCATTTCAGGGTCGATAAAACAATGGCAGTGCTACAAAAGTGTTTCTATTGGTTGAACCTTCGACAGGATGTTGGGAAGTACATCAGATCCTGCATTTCTTGTGCCATTGCCAAACCTACCATAAAGAAGCAAGGCCTCTATACTCCACTACCTACCCCTAGTTGACCTTGGGATTCCATCTCCATGGATTACATGTCAAGCCTCCCTTATACTAATCATGGAAACGACTGTGATTTCATGGTCGTCGACAGATTCTCGAAGATGGCCATTATGTTGGTCTGTAAGAAGAAGATCAAAGTAAAGGCCACTGCTAAAATATTATTTGAATGAGTGTGGGCGCACTTTGGTATCCCACTGTCTATCATCTTAGATCAGGATAATAGGTTCCTCAGCACCTTTTGGTCTAACCTATGGTCAGTGCTGGACACCAAGCTCACCAAGTCCACAACTTTCCATCCCCAAACTGATGTCCATACAGATTTCATCAACAAGATGATTGTACACATTCTACACATGTATAATTCAAAGCATCCACGCACATGGGATGAGAGCCTTCCCTATGTACAACATAGTTATAGCTGGGCTCTCCACAACTCAACTAGCCAAAGCCCCTTTTAGGTGATCCTCGTCTGTTAGCGATTGAATTTACCCATGATATTTTACTTCTATGTTGTTTTTAGAATTTAATTTTAAAAGAGCATAAAATAAAATATGTGCATGTTGTAAATAATGGAAACAAGTCAAATATCAACAACATAAAAACACGAGACGTTGATAACGGAGTTCACTCAGTGTGGGCTACGTTTCTGGGCCCTGTGTAAAAAATCGGGTAGGTTGCTTCATATAGTGTTGGAAATGGGAAGATGTACATGGATGATGCTCATACAATTATGTGCCCTGAACATGAGTGGCTTGTCTCTCCATGATACGTTCCTCTACAAGAACTCTCACTCACAATGGACCTCCTATCAACACGACATAATCTCACAAGAAGCAAAAAAAAGATCCCTCACATGCATTAAGCAAGGATCTAGAAATCATAATACATCTCAAAACTAAAAGAGGAACATGATCAAACTACATATACCTCAACCCCTAAATCTAGCTGAAGAATTGGATGCTCAGCTACTGAATCCAGCTGTACTGTTGAACTCGTGGAGTCGAGGGGCATATAATCGACAATGGACACTGAAAAATATGACACCATCATTCCAATCTAGAAAAGGGCCAAAAAATAGGAAGCTATGCTACTAAAATGGACATCACCATTGATTTCCTTTCGCTGAGAGGTGTACAATCGACATAACATTTGTCGAATTCTAACACCTGCAACTTCAGGGCCTCAAGGAATATTTTGATGCCCTTAAGATTCCCTAAGATTCTATTCTATAGAGAACATGAAAACCTACTGCTCATATGGCCATTCTAGCTTTATCATCATGTTCCTTGTGAAATTCTGGTTAAAATGATTATAAAATTCATATCATTCTGACAAAATGAAATTTACCTCCCTATGGAATCTTTCAAGAATCAAAGAATATTCTCTACAAAATATTCTCTCTCTCAAAAAGTGTGTCATCATTGTTCTACCTCTATGGATGCGCTCATGGTTTCACCCTTGGTTAGGGCTCAGCGTTCCAATGCTCCATTTTTTCCTCCTTTGTTCGGTCCAACAGCTCCTCTGTTTGGGTCAAATGGAAAAGGATAGGGTTTATGTATGCTTTGGTGAGCAGAGTTTACCAAGAACTCCACCTGTCACAATGGAAACTATGGTAAATTGTTAAGGGGAGGTCAGAGCATCAAATCCCTCCTCCCCTGAATCTGCATATGCATTTTTTTTGGATTGTTGTAACATAATTGTGGTACGCTGTTGAATAATTTGGGTGATGGTTTGGTTGTTGTACATGGTGGTAATACATATTTATTGTGGGCAGGGTCTGCTCCATGTGGCCCCGACATGACCCTCTTTAACCATACATATAAACTATGTCATGGCTCTTAGTGTGGTGGTTTGTGGGTTTCGGCGGGGGTGGCAAGGTTGAGAGCCCACCCCCCAATGACATATATTTTTTATATTTTTTGTATGGTCTGACGGGGGTGGCGGGGGTCATGGCCGACCACTCCTATTTTTAATGTATTTTTTGGTATTTTAAAATTAATTAGACATTTTACATTTTAATGAAAATAAGGGTCATTGGGAAAATTAACGAGGCCACAATTTCTTCCATTTTTGTGAGCTGGATTCCCTGCTGGTTGATGGTGAATTTGTCAGAAACTTAAACCTCACCCACTACCCAACTTTGACCAAAAATTTTACTCACTCTAACTTCTCCATATGGGCTCAGATTGGAGATCCATTCACACCATTGGAATTAGGGTGACACATATTTCAATCTGAACTTTGTTCGAGAGTAATCCAAACACCTTGAATTTTGACCTATCATCAACCCTCTTGGTCTCTTGAGGGTGTCTGGAGCCACCTGGATCAATCCTCCCCACTGAGGAGCTTTTGGTCCACCAAAATCATGAGCATAATATGTAGCTTATTTTTACCTTGCCTGCTCCACAAGTGTCCTGAAAGGTCACCCTTCATTCTCCTTCACCTTTGTCCTTCGGAGCCATAAGCGATGAGACAATGCCAACATCCTCTTTCTCTTCTTGTAAAAGCATCCTTAATTCATCATTCTTTGCTTGAAGGATTTGGTCATTGCGCTTTAGTTATTCCAAGGCTGCCTTTGTGGCTTGCAACTGAAGCTGTAGTCTCTTCTTATCCTCTTTCTCTTCTCGTAGAAGCACTTCGAATTCAGTGCTACCTGCTTCAAGGCTATGGTTGATCTCATCATTCGAATGATGAGAAGACGATCAGGGCAATAAATGTTCACTGGAAGATGTGGATGAAGCATCAATTTCTTCTTTTCTTTCTCCCATATTTCATGAGATTCATACATCATGTCCACCATTTTGGAAATCATGATCATGGCCTCGTACATGTCTTTGCCATCCTCCATTGCTACATGTTCAATCATTGTTCACACTCGCAATTCACATCAGCAAGAACACCACTCTGATACCACTTGATCCATGTTCCTTAGCGACCGGATTTACCCATGGTATTTTAGTTCTGTGATGTTGTTATAATTTCATTTTAAAAGAGCATAAAATGACACATGTGCATGATGTAAATAAGGGAAACAAGACAACCATTAGCAACATAAAAACACGAGACGTTGATAACATAGTTCACCCAGTGTGGGCTACGTCTTCAAGCCTAGTGTCAAAAATGGGGTAGGTTGCTTCATATAGTGCTCGAAATGGGAAGATGTACATGGATGATGTTCATACAAGGATGTTCCCTCAACATGAGTGGCTTGTCGCTCCACGAGACGTTCCACTACATGAACTCTCACTCACAATGGACCTCTTATCAGCATGACATAATCTCATATGAAGCAAAAAAAGTATCCCGCACATGCATTAAGCAAGGATCTAGAAATCATAATACATATCATAGCAAAAAAGAATCACATGATCAAACTGCATATACCTCAACCCCTGAAGTTGGCAGATGATCTAGGAGGATCTCCATACATAAAGAAGATTACTTTCTACACATGAAGAAACTTGATGAAGGATGACAAAGCTTGGGATAAGAAAGTAAATGGATTAAAAGTTTTGTACTTTATTTCATTTAAAATTGTAAAGTGGATAATGTTTAAAGTGAGTAGGAAAATGACTCAAAAAATATTCACTTATTTTCCATTTGAGAGATTAGTTTTATGTGAGAATTGAACTCACAACTAATTTTCTATTTCTCAATGAGAGGTTGAGGTCTCTTGTCATGGTTGAGATCCTTGAAGTTGGATTTTACAATTTTTTTGCCTTGAATAAGTTTTAGACCCTAGAATCATGGAGCTTGTCTTTCCTTAAAAAGATCCTACTATTGTGAATTGAGGAGTTATGGGGGAAAACTATATAAACTCAAGATCTGAGCTTTTTGAGGGGGGGAGTATTTTGGAGTGTTTTTTTTGGTGTGAGTTTTTGGAGGAGCTTTGTAAGAGCTTGCATCCTTCTTCTGAGAGAAAATGTATCCCTTCTGGTGATGAGGAAATGTCTCTTACGTGAGTGCCTTTGGCCCATTTGTGAGAAGGCAGCTCTTTGAGGAGCATGATCCACTAATTTGTGAGATGTTTCAACCCATTGTAAGAAGGAGATGTCTCAGAATTAATAAAATGATTCGTAGTTCCAAACGAATCCAGAGATGTAGCCCTTCCCCCCCGGTGAGGGTGAACTTCGTTAGCATATCAGTGTTATGAGTATTCATGGTTTTTTTTGTTGCTTGTTTCTTAGTTGTTTGGATTTCTTTGAATAATGTTTGAGGTGATGGTAAATCATTATTTAAATTATGTGGCATTCATGTTTGAAAAATCATGTCAGTTTAAGGTCTTGTAATGAGTATCTTTTTGTTTAAGTGTTAGAAAAATTACTCGGATCAAGCGGTATTAGAGTGGTCTAACTATTTTTCCAAGATTGTGAATATCATCATGGGTAAAGACTTGAAGCAAGAAAGAATTGAAGAGTTGGAGGAGATCAAATATTGCATTCAACCCGAGAATGCAGATCTGTGAAGGCTTCCCCAAGATAAAAAAGAAGAAAAGAGAAAGTTGAGACTTACGTTGGAGCATGTCGTGGAGGAATGAATGGGAAGTTGTTCTACCAACAAGGGAGAGCTCGCCGAAGCCGATGATAAAGCATCACCAATGGGATCGAAGGAAGTAGAAGCTTAAAATCCATTGAGAAAACCATCCATGTGTTGGCATGTGTTGTCCTTGATGGAAACCTACTTGATGAAATAAGATTGTTGGCAATATGATGCAATGTGTTGTCTTTGATAGCAACCTACTAGATGAAGTTGTCCTTAATGGAAACTGACTTGATGAGTTGTCTTCCTTAATGGAAACTGACTTGATGAGTTTTCTTTGGATGGAAACCTACTTGATGAAGTTGTTCTTGATGGAAACTTGCTTATCTGATGAGTTTTCTTCCTTAATGGAAAATGACTTGATGAGTTTTCCTTGGATGGAAACCTACTTGATGAAGTTGTTCTTGATAGAAACCTGCTTGATGACTTGCCTATGATAAGAAACCTATGTGTTAAATATGTAAGGAAGATGTATCTTGTGTTAAATAAGGAAGGATGATGTATCTACTGATCAGCTCAGAAGTAATAGAAGAAAGGAATTCCAGTAAGTGCCAGAGAAATGATAAATATGACATGTCACAAAGCATACGCGGGTTTGTAAAGGCGAAGTAGTGTATGTATGTGGAAAAGTACGTACTAAGTAGCGTATGCCTATTTGAGCTCTAAATTTATAAAACCAGGGAATTTACCATGGTATTGGCCCATTTTATTGAGCGCTGGAATATCTATTTGATCCGTCCAGGAATACCATTAGTAGTTGTGTGGTTTTGACTCGTGGTATTGACAAAGGCTAAATATATTTAAGGAGAAGAAGATCATAGTGAAAGGCATGCATAAGTTTGGGTTTTAATGAATACTTCACCTTGAAGTATATCTGCATGGAAGGGTAACAATTTATTGATTGATCTGAATTAATAACGCACCTATGAAGAAAATGATGAAGAGGGATCTCTAGATCTGAAATGACTATGTATTTTCTAGATCTGTTTATGGAATGTTTAGATCTAAGATGAGGCGAATATTTTCTGAAGTGAAAGGTAAGATCTAAGCTATTTATCTGTTCTAAAGAGTTGCACAACCCTACAAAGTTTGAAGATCTATACGCAGGTTCACTTCATAAAAAGCGCTTGCATATGCAGGTTGGCTTCAGCAAAAGCACGTATGGAATGCGAGGTTGGTTTTGGAATATGTGCAGAAGTATACACAGGTTTGTCTCTATGAAAGCGCATATATACGCAGGTTCAGTAAAGTAAAAGCATGTATGGAATCTAGGGTTTTGCTGAAGTATGTGGAATGAAATGTCTGATCTGTTCTGCTGATTTACTATTATCTGTCAATAATGTATTCATACAGATCTGGGTTGTTTGAATGTTGAATATGATGATGATTATGTTAATTGAAGATCAAGTTGTTGGTTGATTGGTTGATGATTCAATGAATTAATTGATGGGGTTATAAGTTTTAGTTTGATGTATTTTGAGCTTAAATGTGTGGAGTGGGTCCAGTCTGAAAATCTGATGAAAAGTGGCCTACAAGGTGTGTTGTATGGAAGTTGTTGGATCCAGTATGAAAATTGATGAAACGTGGTCCGCAATGGTGCTAAGGGTCGAAGCCTTCATTGAGGGGGTTGTAGCTCCCTTCCAGTGGTAGCTGGTAAACGAGAGTAGGGGGTAGTATCTCCCTTCCAGGAGAGGCTGGTAAACGAGAGCAGGGGGTTGTAGCTCCCTTCCAGGAGAGGCTGGTAAACGAGATCAGGGGGTTGTAGCTCCCTTCCAGGAGAGGATGGTAAACAAGATAAGGTTGTAGCCTTCTGCAGGTGGGTGCCTGCGTGTTGGTATGAGTATGCACCAGTACATGGTTGTAAGATGTTTTATTTATAATAAATATTGAAGACAGAGACGACAGCAGCGGTGGTTTTCTCTCGAATTTTGTTTCCACCTTAAATCCTGGTGTTCATGTGTGTTGCTTATGTGTGATGGTTTATTCTATTATTAATGCACATGCTTACTACTAACTAAACATCTGATGAATGAATGATGCAAAGATCTAAGTAAATAATTAAATGCATAATAAGATCTCTGGTCATACACATGTTTTATTAAGGATATCTGCATGTATACACGACTTGGGTTCATTAAAGTAGCGTATGGGTTTTAGGCAAAGAAAAAGTAAAATAGTTTTCAGTCTGCACTAAATACTGATTCACCCCCCCCTCTCAGTATTTTTCCCAACAATTGGTATCAGAGCAGGTCCTTCTGAAGGAGCTTGATCGCTTGAAGGAGATCCGTCACAATGGGAAGGAAGCAAAAGAAGAAGGCTACTCAAAAGGAGATATCTCAGAAAACATGTGCAGCAGAAAATGAAGAAGAGGAAACATGTATTGATTTTTGTTCTTGTGATTCACGTTATTGTGCATGCAATGGTGAAGATAGTGTAAGTAATGTTATAGTGTAAGTAATGTTATGGATCTAGAAGAAGCTCTCAAGATTAAAGTTGAAGATCAACAAAGATCATTTAGTGAGAGAGAATCTATCTACAAAGAGATGATCTCTAGAATGAAAGAACAAATAGAAATGTATCAAAAACTGCAGGATAAAGCAACCTATCAAAGTAGAATACTTGAAGCAGAAATGATCTTTCTCAAATCAAATCTGGAAAAAACAAATAAGAAGAATGAAGAACTTTTACAAACTTGTGAAGAACGAGAAAATGGGTTGAAGGAAGAGATTTTAAAATTGAATGATCAAGTAGAAGAAGGAAGAAGGGTTGAAGAAAGTATGAAGAAGAAATGCCAAAGATTGGAGGTTGAGGTAAATATTTTGAAAGCTAAATTAGAAGAAAAATATAAACTCTTGAGGTTTCAATATAGCACTAAGATTCTGGACAATATTCTTAGTAGTCAAAGGTCTCCTTCTGTTAAATTTGGTCTTGGTTTTCATGAAACTGTTAAAGGAGAATCTAGTTCACAAGGAAGTGTTAAAGATTCAAAGGATATCAATGCAAAACCTGATGTGTTGAAAGAAACAAAAGGTCAAGCGACAATCGTGAACTCTCAAAAGAAATCATTCCCTCCTTTGATCAATAATGTTGAATGCTTTAAATGTCATAATTATGGGCATGTTGTAGCCAATTGCAGAAGCAGATTGTTTCAATCTCAAACAAACATATTCTACACAGAAAGGTACTCAGGTTTCTTTAAGGGATATTGTTTTTCATGCAGCAAGTATGGTCATAAAGCAGCTGATTGCAATAGAAGAAAGAATAGAAAAACACATTATGATCCCTATGCTTACTTTTCTGGTCATGCAAGATGTTATGCTTGTAACAAGTATGGACATGTAGAAAAATAATTCAGGATGAATAGATATGAGAAATTGGATAATTTCCAACACACAATAAGAAATTTCAAGCAAAAATGGAAAAAGAAGGAGGACTGGTAAAAAATGTAGGGGATAATAATCCTACTACAGTCATCCTCTTCTAAAGCTTACTTCTCATAATGACTGCAGGAGTAATGTGAGATACATTCTAGGGATTAGTAATGTATCATCACAGGGGGAGAAATGTATGGTGATTCTCATGGTTGGTTTGGTAATTCTGGGTATGTTTATTTTTTACAGTGCATCTGATGTGAAGAAGACAGGTACATGTGGCATAAGTTCAAGGGGAGATGAAGTTGTGAAATTTTCAGAATCTCACTTTCCATACGCGGGTTTCATGAACTAAAGCCACGTATACATGCGAGTTCCGCTGGAGACAGAAGCGTATGCCTTTCTAATAAGAAAAACAATGATTCAGCTAAATATTAGGAGCACAGGTTTAGGGGGAGCATCAGTCTAACTACTAATGATTGCATTGTTGGAATTGTATCTGCTTATTCCTTAGTTCTCGTAATACTCATGCTCAAATGACAGTGACATGATACATGGTTTCTTATGATGAGATTATGGATGAGCCCTGATTGCTTTTTGCTGAAGAGTATCTTTTGTTTTCACACATGGATGAGATGAAAGTTTTATGATGCAGAGATAAGGATAGATCATGCAAAGTTTGTTGCTGATGACTATTGACATAATTCCTACACATGTTACATCATGATTATGAAATAAATAAATCATGAAGATCTTGATGATAACAGATCACATGAATGATTGCTTGATACATATTATCTATTGAAGAAGATTTTTTTGGTATGATAATTCCTCTTGAAGAATATGTTGATGTTGCAAAGAGCCTTAAGGCTTGGTTACTGATGTGATTATGCTACAACTGTTGGATGACACTTGAAAACATAACTACATTTTCCTATCTGTCTTCTCTCATATATTCCGGGGAAGCATTCGAATATCTCAGACAGTGTTGAAAATGGCAACAAGAAACAGTGAAGGAGGCCTCCTGAAACATCTTTCCTGATCCTAGTTGGAAAGTGATCACCTAAACTAGGTGGGGACCACACATGTGATTTTTTGTCGAAAAGTTTATTTTTCGACTATGTCTATTTTTAGACATATGGATCATGGACCAGGAGCTGCAGTATGCTATTCTTGGAGGATTTGTCATGTTGGTAAAAATAGATGGATCTCTATTTTTAGCATTTAGGTCGAAGCCTATTTTTAGACTGGCGGGCTAAAAATAGAACAATCAAATATTATTTACCCTTAATAATATTTGGACTCTAAACTTCAGTTTACTCTCTTGGAGCACTTCAGTTTGACCCCCGAAGGTGGGGCATGTAGCTACCAGAAGGAAATACGCTTTTCCTATGGGTTAGTTGAGCTATTGCATGTTTGACTTCAGTTAGAACTCATGTGGCAGAGTTTGGTGGAGTTGATGCGACAGTTAATGGAGGTGGTGTTCTGGTTAACTAGTTGAACTAGTTGTATTTAGTTTAACTAGCTAATACACTAGAGATGAGTTGTGTGAATTAAATATTATTTAATTCACAAATTATTAACTCATTATTCAACTAAATAACACATCAGTTTAACTCAGTGCATGGACAGTTCAATGGCGACAAGTGAAAGAGGTAGATGAAAGGGTTGAGTTAGCTATCAGTTGCGACATTAGTTGTGCATGAGATTTGCACTACACTTGGAGGAAATTACCAATGAAAATTGCGCGGTTGGAGCCAGTGAGATTCGAACTTGGATCTCTATTTAGACCAGCCTTGACTGCGCAATAGAGGAAGGGAAATTAGTGGGTGTGTTTTGAACCTGTGACTTGTTCAAAACCAAGCTAGTTTTTGTGTAGCTTTGGGAGATAGTACTGAGTACTTGTGAGGAGTATTGTGCTATGTATTGCTGCATGTTATCTCCATTATAATATACAGAATAGCTGAGGGGTTTTCAGCTATAAGCTTTCCCCATACATACTGTGTTAATGTGTGTGATGATTTGATGTTCTATCGCTTCTATTCTTTCCGCATGTGACAATTAATTGTAGAAGAGATTATGTGTTATGCATGCAATTCGAAATTTTTCTGTGTGATCGGGTTAATCTCCATTGAATAAGTGATTTATTCAGCAAATTTCTACAGACAGAAGTTGGGAATAGTCTCTGCCATACATAAGATCAGAACTGCTTAAATTCAGAAGATTAAATTGGATACGCGGGTTTTCTGAAACACAGTCGCATATATACGTGATTTTATACATAGAAAACCGCGTATGGGTGTGTGCTGACAAATTTTTGGGGTCAGCATTCTTCAACACAGCTGTGGTGCTGTTGGGTATCTCTGGTGATGTTTCAGCTCTCATATTTCTGTTTCATTCTTTGATATCTGATGAAGATGCATTGATGATTTGCTGTTGAAAGTGTTCAAGATGCACAAGCTAAGGGGGAGCATTGGTCATATGGAAAGTAATGCATTGTTGGCATTATGATGGTTCTGAAATATGATCTCTCTCTTGAGGTATTTTTGATGTTGGTCATTAAAATTCATATTTGTAACTTGATGAAAAGGTCATGTTGAGACCTATGATGTAAAATTGTAATATTTAGTCATGTAAGGACTTGATCAAATTTGTAAACCCACTTGGTTGGGTACTTGAGTCACATATGTTTGGATCATTGATGTAAGTATGAGTCCTTGGTGATAGGAAAGGTCATAGAGTCATGTACTTCATTGAAAAATATGTTTTCAGTATGAACTCAGGGGGAGCATGGTAACTTCAGTGCACATCAAATCTACAAAGCTCTTCTTTCTACAAGAGAAGAAAAACTTTGTTTTGGCTTTGATTTTCCCTTTTCCCTTGATGTCAAAGGGGGAGAGTAACATGGTGTTTGAATAGGGGGAGAGTATCATGGTGTTTGCATAATGGTTATAATCAATGTATCTATCTGTTCTGGTGATCAAACACCATCATGGTTGCCATCAAGTCCAAAGGGGGAGATTGTTGGCATGTGTTGTCCTTGATGGAAACCTACTTGATGAAATAAGATTGTTGGCAATATGATGCAATGTGTTGTCTTTGATGGCAACCTACTAGATGAAGTTGTCCTTAATGGAAACTGACTTGATGAGTTGTCTTTGGATGGAAACCTACTTGATGAAGTTGTTCTTGATGGAAACCTGCTTATCCAATGAGTTGTCTTCCTTAATGGAAACTGACTTGATGAGTTGTCTTTGGATGGAAACCTACTTGATGAAGTTGTTCTTGATAGAAACTTGCTTGATGAGTTGCCTATGATAATAAACCTATGTGTTAAATATGTAAGGAAGATGTATCTTGTGTTAAATAAGGAAGGATGATGTATCTACAGATCAACTCAGAAGTAACAGAAGAAAGGAATTCCAGTAAGTGCCAGAGAAATGATAAATATGACATGTCACAAAGCATACGCGGGTTTGTAAAGGCGAAGTAGTGTATGTACGCGGAAAAGTACGTGCCAAGTAGCGTATGCCTATTTGCGCTCTAAATTTATAAAACCAGGGAATTTACCATGGTATTGGCCCATTGTATTGAGCGCTGGAATATCTATTTGATCCCGTCCAGGAATACCATTAGTAGTTGTGTGGTTTTGACTCATGGTATTGACAAAGGCTAAATCTATAAGGAGAAGAAGATCATAGTGCAAGGCATGCATAAGTCTGGGTTTTAATGAATACTTCACTTTGAAGTATATCTGCATGGAAGGGTAACATTTTATTGATTGATCTGAATTAATAATGCACCTATGAAGAAAATTATGAAGAGGGATCTCTAGATTTGAAATGACTATGTATTTTCTAGATCTGTTGATGGAATGTTTAGATCTGAGATGAGGCAAATATTTTCTGAAGTGAAGGGTAAGATCTGAGCTATTTATCTGTTCTGAAGAGTTGTGCAACCCTACAAAGTTTGAAGATCTATATGCAAGTTCGCTTCATAAAAAGCGCGTGCATACGTAGGTTGGCTTCAGTAAAAGTGCGTATGGAATGTGAGGTTGGTTATGGAATATGTGCAGAAGTATACGCATGTTTGTCTCTATGAAAGCGCGTATATACACAGGTTCAGTAAAGTAAAAGCGCGTATGGAATCTAGGGTTTCGCTGAAGTATGTGGAATGAAATGTCTTTCTGCTGGTTTACTGTTATCTATCAATAATGTATTCATACAGATCTGGGTTGTTTGAATGTTGAATATGCTGATGATTATGTTAATTGAAGATCAAGTTTTTGGTTGACTGGTTGATGATTCAATGAATTAATTGATGGGGTTATAAGTTTTAGTTTGATGTATGTTGAGCTTAAATGTGTGGAGTGGGTCCAATCTGAAAATATGATGAAAAGTGGCCTACAAGGTGTGTTGTATGGAAGTTGTTGGATCCAGTATGAAAATTGATGAAACGTGGTCCGCAATGGTGCTGAGGGTCGAAGCGTTTAGTGAGGGGGTTTTAGCTCCCTTCCAGTGGTAGCTGGTAAAAGAGAGCAAGGGGTAGTAGCTCCCTTCCAGGAGAGGCTGGTAAACGAGAGCAGGGGGTTGTAGCTCCCTTCCAGGAGAGGCTGGTAAACGAGAGCAGGGGGTTGTAGCTCCCTTCCAGGAGAGGCTGGTAAATGAGAGAAGTTTGTAGCCTTCTGCAGGTGGGTGCCTGCGTGCTGGTATCAGTCTGCGCCAGTACATGGTTGTAATATGTTTTCTTTATAATAAATATTGAAGACAGAGACGACGGCACCAGTGGTTTTCTCCCGAATTGGGTTTCCACCTTAAATCCTGGTGTTCATGTGTGTTGCTTATGTGTGATGGTTTATTCTGTTATTACTGCACATGCTTACTGCTAACTAAACATCTGATGAATGAATGATGCAAAGATCTAAGTAAAGAATTAAAGGCATAATAAGATCTCTGGTCATACGCATGTTTTATTAAGGATATCCGTGTGTATACACGACTTGGGTTCATTAAAGTAGCGTATGGGTTTTAGAAAAAGGAAAATTAAAAAAAATTTCAGTCTGCACTAAATACTGATTCACCCCCCCCCCCCCCCCTCTCAGTATTTTTCCCAACACCATGAAAGGAGCGAAGTCCAAGCATTCTTCTTGGGTTTGTAGCAGGGAGAGGTCTACGATGTATGAGCTAGACAAGTATGCCAGGGTTCCTTTCAATTACAAGAAAAATAAAAATGAAAAGGAGAATTTATGGTATAAGAAACCTGTACATTTTGTGGGTTAAATAATCATTGTATTGCAAGATTTTGGAAAATATTATCTCTAGACAGACAGATCTGATCAACAAAGAAAAGGGGTAATTATCTACGTTATAATATAGAGAGTAGAAGAAATAATTTCTACAATGATTTCCAAATGAGTGGTCACTAGATTGGTAAGTGTTGGAAAGTTCATCCACACCTTCATCCCAACCAAAGAAAGGGAACCATGAAGGTATCTACAAAGAGAAAAATAAGTTTGGCAATAAAGAAGGAGGTTGAAACAACTGTGATGGAACTTTTTGTACTTGTCAAGCATTCGAAGGAGAGTCCATTTGAGTGGTTAGACAAGAAATGGATGGGTTTTTTTTATCATGCCTTTGAAATTATATTTAAATTTGTTTTGGGTGTATGTAGAATTAAAAAATAATAATAATAAACTATGCCCTGAAACAAAGAACCTGTCGAATTTATAATGTGGAGCTAATTGTTTGTTCATTTTCTTTCTTCCACCTCTCCTCCATTACATGGTGATCGAAGGTGGGCACTTGAATGGCAATAGGGAGTGTTACACCATTTTTTGGTCTTCTAACCTACTATCATTAGATGGACCCAAGTACACCACGTAAGACCAATTTTACCCTAAGTAAAATTGCTTTCACTATGTAAAATAACTTAATAAAACACATTTATTAGGTTGTTATAAATAATTAAATAAATCACTATTTATTTGATTATCTTTCAACCACTTCCTTAAAATGATAAATAAATCATTTATTTATTTATTATTCACAAATAAAGGGATTTGACCCAAGTCAAATACTTTTCCCCTCCAACAAATATAATAAAATATTCCATAAAAGGTGGATCTAGATTTGGTTAATGTTATTTTAATCATACACCAAGATCTAGAATGACCCAATATTTTGTTATAAATAGGAGGGATTTTCCTACCATTCTTCACCTTTTGTTGCCTATTAGATCACTCTGGATCTATACACTTGGTCACCTTTTTCTACATTATTTGTTGTGTGAGCTCCCTTTGAGTTCTATCTTTGTCTGGGTTTTCTACACCAACAAGAGAGAGAGATTCTAGATCTGAAGTGCTGAGGACTTCCAAGAACCCATCCCATTGAGGAGAAGTGGAAACATCTTCTTGTTTTCCTCCCAGGTGCCCTTAATACAAAAAATTCTTTCAAAAATTGTTCTTGTCTTGTCTATTGGATATATGGAGCAAACCCTTCTTTTTACTGCTTAATGTCTTTCTATGCATAGATCTGGTTTTTTGCAGCTCTTGTCTTGATCAACTAACTACAGATCTGAAGATATTGGCAACCACTTTTGATGTTAGGGCTATTAGTTATGCGTAGCTAAAGTGGTCTTTTTTCGTACACTTCGACAAAGGATTCATACTAACAATTGGCGACTCCACACGGGTTTTCAATTACGACCGCTGTCGTTTTTCATATTCCTGCATATCCAGCTACTTCAAACCCTAGGGTTTCTCTTCAGATTTTTAGTTTTCCTATTTTTATGGTGCCTTTCACCTTTAAAACTCTCTAAAACCCTCAAAACATTAAAATTTTTAACTTCCATGTGTTTCTGGCCCTATTGCGCAGGTGACAGACATCAGCCGTAGCTGAGACGACATTTTTTTTCTGAAATCTGCCGCCGAGAGTGCCGGAAGTGTAGGTCGCACTTTTTGGCCCAAAAACTGCGTCCTGGAGCTTCAGGTCGCAGAAAATAGCCCAAAAACTGCGACCTGAGCGAAAAACAGGTCAAAAACTGCGACTTGGACTTTTTTCTGGAATTTTTCTGGGTTTCGCTGAAGCTTCTGTCAGGGTTTTCCAGCCTCTGTCTCCACTCGTTTAGACCTGTTTCTGATCTGTTTTGCTCATCTAAGTGGGAACCTAGCCCCCTAGGGCTTCAGTACCCTCCACTTTTTGTGGAAGAGTTTTTAGCTGTTTCAGCTGTCTGTTCTTTCAGAGTTTCAGCCTTCCCTTTTTCAGATCTGATACCTCATTCTCAGATCCCTTTAAATCAACTCCTCTTCCTTTCAAATCACCTCTTGTAGTTTTGTTTGGACCTCCCTTTAGGACCTCCTCCCTGTCCTTTCTGCTTTTTTGCTGATTTCCTCCTTTTTTTCCAGCCACCTTGCCTCTGCCTCTTGGCTGTGATCTGCACCTCTTTTCAACAACTTTTACCTTTCGATCCCTGTCCCTTCCGACCCTAGATATATTGGCCTCTTTTTAGTGTGTTTTGACTAGATTTTTTCCCTCTTTTAGATTAGTTTTGAGAGACCCGCCTTCTTGGGTTAGATTGATGCACTAGTAGCTGTTAATTTTCTGTTATTTCAACATTATATACTGTTTTTTGCAACATTATTTTCAGTTACGCAGCACACTTTTTCTCTTGCTCTCAAAACGAAAAGGGTTTAAAAATTTAAATTAACACACGCCACACACTCACCCTAAGTGAAGAAGAGCCTGGTTTACACCGCCAGGCAAAGACTTTAAAATCAATTGACACTGCACCTTTCTGCCCTTTTTTCGACATTGTAATCACTTGATTCTGCACCTCCCTACCTTTGTCAGTCATTCTTCTTCCCCTCGTGCCATGTTTGTGTTGTCACCATTGCGCCTCCAAAGCACACATCTCAGAGACTTATTGGCCTTCACCCTCAGTTTCTGGTCGGTCGACCTACTCCTTCCCGTCGTCGTCGAGTTAGTCCTCCTTCGAGTCCGCACTCTGACTCCTCTTCTGATTCATTGGTTTCTCCTTTTACTTCTGGTTCCCCCCCTGTCACCTTCACTATGTCTGGTCCAGGGCCTAATGCTAGCAGTAATCCCGGCCCTAATGTCGGGACTACTACTAGCGGAACCACCACAGGAACTACACCGGCTATGCCCTTGCTCCCCTTCATGGTAAGCCTCAGCCTCCCTGATTTGGACCGGTTGACAAATGACCCTATACACCATGATGCTAGTTGGCCTGCCATGCCGACAAAGCTCCCTTCCGATATCCCAAAGTTTGAAGGTCTTGCTGGAGAAGATCCTTCAAATCATGTTTGATATTTCCACATGTGGTGTTCATCTATCTCCATTACCGATGACTCTGTCCGTCTTCGGTTGTTCCAATGAACGCTTACAGGTGTGGCTTCTAAGTGGTATGTTGATCAGGCCCCTTCCTCTCATACCACCTTTGCGACTCTTGCCCAGGCTTTTTTATCTTACTTCCAGCTTCCCCTTCATTATGACACTGGTATTGAACTTTTGACTTCTTTCTATCAATCATCTACGACCCGCCTATCCAATCATGTCCAAGAATGGGAGAGATGAAAGAGCCTATGTCAATCCCCTACTTTCGAAGACCATGTCTACATGGACTGGTTCCTTAGATCTCTATTGCCTCCTATCAGGAAAGATGTCGCATCGCATTTCCCCCAAACCGAAGAAGCCGCCCTCCAACTGGCGTTAAAATATGACTTGATCTAAGCTCAGACGGGTTATGTTTATACCGTTCTACCTGATCTCCCCCAACCCGGTGGTGTCAACGCACCCGGGGCACCTCATGCCGCCGACGGTATCATTGGAGCTCTCTCTCACCCGTAAGCCCAACCTCCCATGGGCTATGGTTTTCCTGGGGGAGGGGGAAACACCTCCCGCACTTGTTCCCCTCCCAGTAGCACGTATCCAGGATACGACATGCCTCAGCCTTTTGCCCAGTCTCCTGCTTACCTCAATGTTTCCCACCCTAACCATTATCCTTATCCACAGCCTGGTGCTCCAGCTCCTCCAGCATTTGCACCTCCTCCCCCCTTGCCTTCTCAACCCCTGCAACAATAGTCACCGCCCCCTCAAGAGCAGGTGGATGCACAACAGGGATTCGGGGCTACCCAACCACCTGACGGACAGGCGGCCACTCAACCTTCCCCTTCCGGTTCCTCCAATTAACAGATCCTCATGATGAACTCTGATCCACCTCTAACTGTCAACCTTAACCTTCAAACTCGGGCTCGTCAGTACCCCAAGCCTCCTGCTCCGTCTATCCCCGAGTCCCCTTCTTCAAGCTCTACAGAGCCTCTTTCGACATCCAATGGTCCCTTACATATCCCTCCACCCAAAGTCGAGGTTCATACCAAGATTCCTAAAGGACCATTATGCAAAAATGCTGCTCTTGGTCGAGCTGCTCATTCGTATAGCATAGTAGATGATTTGGCGCAGTCTCCTGCTGCCATTTCCACATTGGAACTCCTCCAATCGTGCCCTTCCCAAAAGAAGGCTCTACTTTCTGCCATGGGCGATGTGGATCCTGCTGATAACCAAATGATTGTTTTCGACGCCCATCAATCAAAACATCCTCCCCTTCCTGCTTCCGTAGCCTTCCAAATCCCAGTCAAAATCCGAAACGCTAACGTTTCTCGGTGTATAATTGACGAGGGGGCATCCACCTGTGTGATGTCCGCTTTGGTTTGGAAGCAACTCAGATCTCCTGAGTTGGCCCCTTCCACGATCACCCTTCGAGCGTGGGATGGCCACGCCTCCCAGCCCATTGGCCTCTTCCGTAATTGTCCTATCACTCTTGCGGGCAAGACTGTTTGCGTTGACATAGAAGTCATCGACGCCCCTCTCGATTACAACATTCTCTTGGGGCGAAGCTACACCTATGCCATGTCTGCTATCCCATCCACAGTTTTTCGCAAGATGTCTTTTCCTTACAATGGAAAGATATTCACCATTGACCAGTTGACGTATCATGAGCCAAAATCTCAAACCTCCCCTGAGACGACCATCTCTTCTGTAGCCAATAAGAAAACCGTCGATTCTTTGACCAGTGTCTCTCCCGGCGTCTACAAAGACTCCTCTTTGCTTGGAACCTTCCCTAGTCTTCCTCCTCCTCCTGTCTTCGACCCCAGCTCATCGAATGTTTGCATGATGCAATCATCTCGGGCTGCTCTCAAGCAACCTGCTTCGGTTAGTCAGCAACCGCGCTCTTCGCAACCTTCTCCTAGCCCTTCACCTGTAGCTGGTATTCATGAGCCTCTTTACCCTCCTGGAATGGTTCCTCCAAGCCTTAGCCCTTTAGTAGCCATCCCACCTAGCCATTACCCCTCTGGTCAGATACCGTTCCTAGCTCCCCCACCAGGAGTGTACACAGTACCTGTCATGGTCACCCTCTCTCTTCCTAACCTGACACTTGGGATTCCCGTCTGGTACCTTGATCCTCCAGCCCCAACCTTTCTTGGTTAACCCAAACCTTATCCTTCTTTTACCCCGGTTCAATCGGTCCCCAGGACTTCTCCTGCTGCAGCAGTGCCTCAGTCACCTCAACAGGAACCACCTCCTGTTGCGACCGCTTCGGGTAAGAAGGGAAAAGCTCGCAAGGGGGCATCAAAGGACAAGGCTACCCCGACAAACTCTACCCCTCCTCAGCCTCCAAAGCATACCATCCAGTGTGCTTTGTGTGATATTGTCGATCATGCCACCCATACCTGTCCTGAATTGCTTCATCTCAAGCCCATGGTTAATGTTGCGTTCCCTGAGTCCCCAGTCCCGGAAGCCTCTGTTCCTTTCGCGACCGCGGCCACAAATCCCCAGACTATTCACACCAACCACCCCTGTGCTTTGTGTGACCTCCATGGCCATTACACCCACCTTTTTCCCCACCTCGCGAACTTTCGCACCTCTCTAGCCGCGGTTCTCCAATTCGAGGCTAAGCGCAATGAGTCCACCTCTCCCATATTTGCACATTTTGCTTTGGCAAAACTACCAGACATGACTGCTCCCATTGACATCCCCCCTCCTGATGTCGAGATGACGGAGCCTTCATCCAACATTTTCTACCTATCATCATCCATGAGACCCTCGGGGAACATTCCCTCTGAACCCTCCCCTATTGTTTCGCTTGACCTTACTTCAGCGATCACCTTGGGCTCAACATCGGTAGATCCTTTATCTACTTACTTTTCTGTCACCCCTTGTGATGATACGCATGTGAACCTCTCTTCTCATGATGATGATTCAGGTCGCTTCGCCACGTCAGGTGGTCTTTCTTCCACCAGTCACCACATCTTCTATCACGATGACGACATTATGGAAAAAAATCCCCACCCCTGACTTTATCTATTCCCCCTTACATCGAACCCATGCGTTCACACCACATACACCTTATGGCCATTACATTGAAACCCAATGTTTGGGTAAGGGGGCACCCACATTTGAGAGACCAAGAGAAGAAATTCTCCACAACTCTCCTAGTGTATCTGGTCGTGTTGACTTTAGTACCATTATTCTTCCACATTTAGAAGAACCTCTAGAGTCCCATATCACTTCAGATCACTCTAGGGATGATACCCCTTATTGTTTCCTCATCTTCCATCAGCAACCCAATCTCTTAGACATTGTTGTTGACCAACCTATGGGTTTTCTAGGCGAGCATTAGTTCATTATCTCCAAATCCTCTCTTTGGGATAGTGACACCAGGTATTCCAACCCAAAAACTTAAAGTCCATTTGCTTCATATATGCAGTACTAAAAGAGATTGGTAATCCTCCATTTCCTTTCTCAAACTGCATAACCATAACGACAACAAATGGCACACCACATCATTAACATGTGTTTAGATTCCCATTTTTCTAAATACATTTTGGCATGACCACACCATGCTTGGGGGCACCTATGCCCCTCAACCATAACCCTCCTCAAAATCAAATTTCTTCACTTGCAACACTCATACTAGGGGCACCATTTGGCCTCCATACTTATCCATGCTCATGTTGATGTTCGTCGTGAGTTCCCATCTTGTACTCATGTTTTCATGGTCCCCCATTGGACCTTTACTGTGTAGCAGTACCATCGAGTCGCCCTTGTTTAGAGCATCCAAGTTCAGTCATCATCATTCATGGAGTCTATCCCGAGTCCCTTTGTACCCCGCTATAGTCCTCCATCCTTCATTGCTTGGTCTCTCTCTTGTGTCGCACATTATGGCCTTCAGTCCCACTGTCCCCTATCCCTTATGATATTGTGTCAGTTGCTACCATGTCATTCATGCCCTTTATGCTCTAACAAGGGAATTCTTCCATTCGCTACTCAGTCCCCTCCATTCCATCATCATCATTGGTATTAGTCTGTCCATCGCTCTACTATTTTCTCTCGTGCCTTAGTTGAGGATCTCTCATTGCATCACCTATGGCGGACCTCCTTCTGTCAACATCAATTCCTCCATTCCAGAAGACAGTTCGTAGGCGATACTCCTCGTTCCGTGCCTTTCCCCACTCTTGTTCTAAGGCTCCTGACTGTGCAAAGGGATTTCTCATTACCCTTTGACTTGATTGTTTCTCAACTCCAGCTCTTTTCAGCATGATCAAGATCTGTATACTCGATGGTTCAGTGATGCAGCAACAGCTCTTGATGATTCCCGGGTGTGTGTGAGTTGTCTCAGCCCTCATGAGGGGGTGGCCCTGCAGGTAGCCCCCCACATGCCCGGATGACCTCTTCAATACAACCTTTGATGCAGCTCCTTATATTTGATGATGTCAGCCTTAGCCGCTTGCAGTGCCTCTTCGATTTGCATGTATCAGTTAGATTTTTCGAGCCCCTCCCCATTTTCAGGGGGCATTTGGGTTGTATTTATATCTCATGTACTCAGATATTATTGTATAAGTCCTGGCTGTTATCCCAGGCATAGCATGTATGTGGGATCCTTCATTGTATTTCTATCTGGCTCATGTTTATGCCAGTTGTACTTTATGGTTCGGTCCCTTGTTTACTGGACACACTATTCTTTTGTACTTTGTCTCAGCGGGCATAGGTATGCCTCCCCTGCCGCCTTTAGCACAGGTACCCTCTCATAAAAAGAGACTTGTTGCACCTGTAAGTCTCATCTCCTCAGGGTCTAGTTCTTTAGAACATTAGTCTACCTTACATCTCTCACTCTGACTTCCCTTTTGATGTCTGGGGATTGAGTTCTTACAACGTACTTCGGTCATACGATTTGCTCCTAACACTCGCACGCTGGGGGGAAATCTGTTACACCATTTTTTGGTCATCTAACCTACTATCATTATATGGACCCAAGTACACCATGTAAGACCAATTTTACCCTAAGTAAAATTGCTTTCACTATGTAAAATAACTTAATAAAACACATTTATTAGGCTGTTTATGGTCTAAACAGGAAACCCCAAAAGGAAATATTAAACAAACCTATATTTGTTTGATTTTCCTCAAGGAATAATTAATTAAACAATAATTCAATTATTATTCCCGGTCATGTTTAACCCAAAACAAAGAAATTAATTAGATAAATCTTTATTTATCTTATTATTTTCTAGGAATAATTATTTAAATCTTATTTAAATAATATTCCTTGTTAAATATGACTAAATCACCCATAAATAATTAAATAAATCATTATTTATTTGATTCTCTTTCAACCACTTCCTTAAAATGATAAATAAATCATTTATATATTTATTATTCACAAATAAAGGGATTTGACCCAAGTCAAATACTTTTTTCCCTCCAACAAATATAATAAAATATTCCATAAAAGGTGGATCTAGATTTGGTTAATGTTATTTTAATCATGCACCAAGATCTAGAATGACCCAATATTTTGTTATAAATAGGAGGGTTTTTCCTACCATTCTTCACCTTTTGTTTCCTATTAGATCACTCTGGATCTATACACTTGGTCACATTTTTTCTACATTATTTGTTGTGTGAGCTCCCTTTGAGTTCTATTTTTGTCTGGGTTTTCTACACCAACAAGAGAGAGAGATTCTAGATCTGAAGTGCTGAGGACTTCCAAGAATCCATCCCATTGAGGAGAATTGGATGCGCCTTCTTGTTTTCCTCCCAGGTGCCCTTAATACAAAAATTCTTTCAAAAATTGTTCTTGTCTTGTCTATTGGATATATGGAGCAAACCCTTCTTTTTACTGCTTAATGTCTTTCTATGCATAGATATGGTTTTTTGCAGCTCTTGTCTTGATCAACTAACTGCAGCTCTGAAGATATTGGCAGCCACTTTTGATGTTAGGGCTATTAGTTATGCGTAGCTAAAGTGGTCTTTTTTCGTACACATCGCCAAAATATTCATACTAACAACTGATACTACTCTGGTTGAAAAAGTCTTAAGATCTTTGACTTCAAAATTTGAGTCAAAAGTATCTGCTATTGAAGAAAGGCAAGATCTAAAAACTCTTACTTTTGTTCAACTACATGGTATTCTAACTGCTTTTGAAATGAGAAAATAAGGTCCCTCTCAAATCAGAGAAGTTTCCTTTAAGGCATGTGCAAAAGGAAAAGAAAAGGAATTTGTCAAAGAATCAAGTTACATATCAGAAGAAGAAGAAGCAAATTTTGTGAGAAGACTCCAACTAGGTACTGGAAGATTCAAAGGTAAGCTTCCCTTCAAATGTTTTAATTGTGGAAGAGTTGGTCATTATGCTGCTAAATGTCCTTATGAAGAAAATCATGATAAAGGGAAACAATTTGAAAAGGGAAAGATATATTATACAAATGAAGATAATGATGAAATGTCAAATGAGGATGAAGAAGATCCTGACCAAGATCTGCTAGTGCTCATGGCAAGGAAGCAAAAGAAGAAGGCTACTCAAAGAAAGGAGATATCTTAGAAAACATGTGAAGCAGAAAATGAAGAAGATGAAAAAGGTACTAATCTTTGTGATTCACTTCCTTATGCAAGCAATGGTGAAGACAATGAAAATGATAGTGAAAGTAATAGTATGGGTCTAGAAGCAAATCTCAAGATTAATGATGAAGATCAATTTAAAAAGAAGGAATATATCTGCAAAGGTATGATGGAAATGTATCAAAGATGGATAGAAATGTATCAAAAATTGCAGGATAAAGTAACCAATCGAATTGAAAGACTTGAAGCAGAAATCATCTCTCTAAAAGCAGATCTTGAAGCATCAAATAAGAATAATGAAGAACTTCTACAATCATTTGAAAAAGAAGGACGTGAAGTAGAAATCATCTCACTCAAAACATATCTGAAAAAATCAAATAAGAAGAATGAAGAACTTCTACAAATTTTTGAAGAACAAGAAAATGGGTTGAAAGAAGAGATTTTAAAACCGAATGATCAAGTAGATGAAGGAAAAAGGGTCGAAGAAAGTATGAATAAGCAATGTCAAAAATTGGAGGTTGAGGTAAACATTCTAAAAGGTAAATTAGAAGAAAAGGATAAACTCTTGAGGTTTCAAGAGAGTACTAAGATTCTGGATAATATTCTTAGTAGTCAAAGGTCTCCTTCTATTAAATTTGGTCTTGGTTTTCATGAAACTGTTAAAGGAGAATATAGTTCACAAGGAAGTGCTAAGGATTCAAAGGATAGTGCAAAACCTGATGTGTTGAAAGAAACAAAAGGTCAACCGACTATCATGAACTCTCAAAAGAAATCATTCCTCCTTTGATCAATAATGTTGAATGCTTTAAATGTCATAATTATAGGCATGTTGTAGCCAATTGCAGAAGCAGATTGTTTCAGTCACAAACAAACAGATACTACACAGAAAGGTACTCAGGTTTCTTTAAGGGATATTGTTTTTCATGCAGCAAGTATGGTCATAAAGCAGCTGATTGCAATAAAAGAAATAATAGAAATACATAATATGATCCTAATGCTTACTTTTCTAGTCACATAAGATGTTATGCTTGTAACAAGTATGGACATGTAGAAAAGGAATGCAGGATGAATAGATCTGAGAATTTGGATAATTTCTAGCATACAATAAGAAATTTCAAGCAAAGCTGGAAAAAGAAGGAGGACCGGTCAGAAACGTAGGGAATATTGACCCTACTGCAGTCATCCGCTTCTAAAGCTTACTTCTCATAATGACTGCAGGATGATGTGAGATACATTATAGGGATTAGTAATGTATCATCACAGGGGGAGCAATGTATGATGATTCCCATGGTTGGTTTGGTAAGTCGGGTTATGTTTATTTCTGACAATGCATCTGATGTGAAGAAGACAGGTACAGGTGGTACAAATTTAGGGGGAGATGAAGTTGTGTAAATTTTCAGTATTTCACTTTCCATATGCTGGTTTAGTGAACTAAAGCCGCGTATACACGTGAGTTATGCTGGAGATAGTCGTGTATGCTCTTCTGATAAGAAAAAAAACTGTAAGATAGCTAAAGATCAGGAACACAAGTTCAGGGGGAGAATCAATCTAACAACTAATGTCTGCATTGTTGGCATTGTATCTGATTATTCCTTAGCTCTTGCTCAAAATGATGATGACATGATACATGTTTTCTTATGATAAGATTATGGATGAGCCTTGTTTTCTTTTTGCTGAAAAGTATCTTTTGTTTTCACACATGAATAAGTTGGAAGTCTTATGATTAAGAGATAAGAATAGATCATACAGAGTTTGTTGCTATGGTTGAGACCTTTTTTACATCATGATGAATCCTGAAGATCTTGGTGATATTAGATCACATGGATGATTGTTTGACACATATTGTTTATTGAAGAAGTTGTTCTGATATGATAATTCCTCTTGGGAAGAATATGTTGATGCTGCAAAGAGTCTGAAGGCTTGGTTACTGATGTGCTTATGCTACAACTATTGGATGACACTTGAAAACACAAATACATTGTCTTATCTATCTTTTCTCATATATTCTAGGGAAGCATTCAAATTTCTCAGATAGAAGCTAGGAGATGTTTCTACCTCTCAGAAGATCAGATCTAATTAAATTTCAGAAGATTAAGTTGGATACGCGGATTTCCTGAAAGACAGTCGCGTATATATGCGATTTCATACACAGAAAACCGTGTATGGGTATTTTCTGACAAAATTCTTCTAGGTCAGCATTCTTTTAGCACAGCTGCGGTACTGTTTGGTATCTCTGGTGGTGTTCCAGTTTTCATAATTCTGTTTCATTCTCTGATATTGTTGAGGAAGATGCCTTGATGATTTGCTGTTGAAAGTGTTCAGGATGCACAAGCTAAGGGGGAGCATTGGTCATGTGGAAAGGATGCATTGTTGGCATTCTCTTGATTTGCTGTGATTTGATCTCATGATTGAGATTGCTTGATCTTGATTATAAAAAGTCATATTTGTAATTTGATGAAAAGGTCATGTTGAGACCTATGATGTAAAATTGTAACATTCAGTCATGTAAGGACTTGTTCAAATGTGTAAACCCACTTGGTTGGGTACTTGAGTCACATATGTAAATCCACTTGGTTGGATCATTGATGTAAGTATGAGTCCTTGGTGATAGGAAAGGTCATAGAGTCATGTACTTCATTGAAAAATATTTTTGAAGATTCAGCATGAACTCAGGGGGAGCATGGTAACTTCAATGCACATCAGATCTACAGAGCTCTTCTTTCTACATGAGGAGAAAAACCTTGTTTTGGTTTTCATTTGCCCTTTGCCCTTGATGTCAAAGGGGGAGAGTAACATGGTGTTTGAATAAGGGGAGAGCATCATGGTGTTTGCATAATGGTTATATTCAATGTATCTATCTGTTGTGATGATAAAACACCATCATGGTTGCCATCAAGTCCAAAGGGGGAGATTGTTGGCATATGTTGTCCTTGATGGAAACCTACTTGATGAAGTTGATGGTAACCTACTTGATGAAATAATATTGTTGGCAATATGATGCAGAGTGTTGTCCTTGATGGCAACCTACTTGATAAAGTTGATGACAACCTTCTTGATGAGTTAAAGGGGAGATTGTTGGCAATGCGATACAATGTGTTGACTTTGATGGAACCTGCTTAATGAAGTTGTTCGTGATGGAAACTGACTTGATGAGTTGTTAATAATGTAAATATGATGTATCTACAGATCAGTTCAGAAGAAAGGAGTAATGCGATACAATGTGTTGACTTTGATGGAACCTGCTTAATGAAGTTGTTCGTGATGGAAACTGACTTGATGAGTTGTTAATAATGTAAATATGATGTATCTACAGATCATTTCAGAAGTAGCAGAAGAAAGGAATTCAAAAAGTGCCAGAATAATGATAAATAAGTTATTCTACAAAGCATACGCGGGTTTGTTAAGGTGAAGTAGCGTATGCACGCGAAAAAGTACGTGCCAAGTCGTGTATGCCCTTTTGCGCTCCAAATTTAGAATACCAAGGGGTGTTACCATGGTATTGACCCATTGTATTGAGCGCTGGAATATCTATTTGATCCCGTCCAGGAATACCATTAGTAGTTGAGTGGTTTTGACTCATGGTATTGAAAAAGGCTAAATCTATATAAGGAGAAGAAGATCATGGTGCAAGTGTGTGCATGAGTAAGGGTTGTGAATGAATAAATATCTCTAAGGAATATCTGCATGGATGAACTATGTTCTTGAATGATAGATCTGAATCTATGATGCACCTATGAAAAAAATGATGAAGAGGGATCTCTAGATCTGAAATGTATATGTATTTTCTAGATCTGTTTATGAAATGTTTATATCTAAGATGAGGCGAAATACTTCCTGAAGTACAGGATGAAATCTGAGTTGTTTATCTGATCTGAAGAGCTGCACAGTCCTGAAAAGTTACAGATGTATATGCAGGTTCGCTTTAGTAAAAGCACGTGTATACGCGGGTCTGATTAAGGAAAAGCGCGTATGTGAAGATAGGGTTTTATGAAGAATTCACAGAAGTATACGCGGGTTGGTGTGCATTAAAGCGCGTACATATGCAGGTGCAGTGAAGTAAAAGCGCGTATGGAATCTAGGGTTTACTGAAGTAAGTGGAATGAAATGCCTGATCTGTTTTGTTGTTTTACTACTATCTGTCAATAATGTATTCATACAGAACTGGGTTGTTTAATGATGAATATGCTGCTGATTATATTAATTGAAGATCAAGTCGTTGGTTGATTGGTTGATGATTCAATGAATGAATTGATGGGGTTATAAGTTTCAGTTTGATGAATGTTGAGCTTAAATGTGTGGAGTGGGTCCAGTCTGAAAATGTGATGAAAAGTGGCCTACAAGTTGTGTTGTATGGAAGCTGTTGGATCCAGTATGAAAATTGATGAAACGTGGTCCATGGTGGTGTTGAGGGTCGAAGCCTTCAGTGAGGGGGTTGTAGCTCCCTTCCAGTGGTAGCTGGTAAATGAGTGCAGGGGGTAGTGGCTCCCTTCCAGGAGAGGCTGGTAAACGAGTGCAGGGGGTAGTGGCTCCCTTCCAGGAGAGGCTGGTAAAAGAGAGCAGGGGGTAGTAGCTCCCTTCCAAGAGAGGCTGGTAAACGAGAGAAGGTTGTAGCCTTCTGCAGGTGGGTGCCTGCGTGCTGGTATGAGTCTGCGCCAGTACATGGTTGTACGATGTTTTCTTTATAATAAAATATTGAAGACTGAGACGACGGCAGCGGTGGTTTTCTCCTGAATTGGGTTTCCACCTTAAATCCTGGTGTTCATGTGTGTTTCTTATGTGTGATGATTTATTCTGTTCTTACTGCACATGTTTACTGCTTATTAAACATCTAATGAAGGAATGATGTAATGATCTAAGCTAAGAATTATCAACATAATGAAATCTCTGTTAATACGCGAGTTTTATTAAGGATATCCACGTGTATACGCGAGTTGGCTTCATTGTTTTAGAGAAAGAAAAAGTAAAAAGTTTTCAGTCTGCACTAAATACTGATTCACCCCCCCCCCCCCTCTCAGTATTTTTCCCAACACTCTTTGTAGCAACTTCTCCTTGAGCTTGGAGGCCTATATAAGAATATCCTACCATGATGATAGATGAATCCATATTGGAATAAATAGCCCTCTTCATGCAGCTGGTCATAAAGTATCATGCAAGTGTGAAGATCCTTGGAATAATCCACCAACAGTTGGGATTTCCAATATGGATCTAAACTCCCCAACAATGACATCGCTGATGAGGTATCAACTGGAATTTATATCATGTGGCTGCTCTCCTACTTGACATATCCTATGCCAAAGGTATTGGTTGGAAGGTCATTCCTTCCATTCTTCTCCTCCCACAGCGCAAAATTTGAAATGAGAGTGGGTGATGATGATATTGGGAGAAGATCTCCCTCTTCCTTAAGCCTAACCAAGACTCCCAACGCTGTATCATGGTCTTCTAATGCTCCATCCTTCTTGGATCTAAGATTGGAGCATCATGTTGTGAGATATCACCCACAAAATCTGAATAAGGTGGCCTCCCAGGTGGTTTGCCACTAGATAAAAATGTCCCATGCAACATTCTCATGAGCATGATAGATGGGACTGTAAGGTCCTTGCTTCCACTGTGCAAATCCATCTCTTTTCTTTGTGTGGAAGTGGTATGTGAGGGATATGTATGAATGCCTTTGATCATTTGAGTTTCACCACTCTTCTTGTCCATCCATTCCATTTGCAAAGCCTCCCAATCGGTGGTGACTTTTCCCAATGTAATCAACCATTGAACACCCAAAATCACATTGTGTCAGGTATGTCTACCAAAAATAAGTGATCAATAAATGTATAAGTCCCCATGGTGACTGAAATTGATGGGACATAATGCATGCATTGCATTGTTCTATCTCCTGGGACCAAAACAGAAAATCCCTCAAAAGCATCAGTGGGTATTTCCCTCCTTTGCACGAGTTGGGAATCAATGAAATTGTGGGTAGCCCCACTGTCAATCAGAACATAAACCCTATGATTCAAGATGGAACCTTGAAATCTTAAGGTCAAGTACTTAGGTACTCCTCTCAAATATGCAAGATCCCCTCCAATAGGAGAAAATGCTCCATTCCCATCTCCTGATGGTGTTGGCTCTCCTCTTGCAGTGTCAATGTTGTGACCTCTTCTTGGTTCATCTTCTTCTTCCTCCTCATCATTTGAGAAGACCTCTATGTAATGTGATTTTCTAGTAGCACATCTATGTCCAGGAGCCCATGATTCTTGGCAAGTGAAGAAAAGCTTCCTTCTTCTTAGATCTCTCCATACTTCATCATCAAGAGGATTCCTGTATGAGCTCTCCTTGGAAGGAGCAGCTTTCTCTTCCTTTCCCTTTGAAGGAAAAGGGGGCTTATGCTGAAAGCTTGCCTTTGCTTTTGGCAAGGCATCTTGAAGGTCTCTAGCTCTTTCAATAGCATCATTCAGGGTAGTGGGCTTGGTAGATTTAACCAACCCATGAAGAGGTTCATCTAAACCATCGATGAACATGTACACCCTTATTGCCGCAGACAAATTAGGAATCATAACAGATAATATTAAAATTTTAGAAATGTAAGACTCTGTATTATCTAATTGTTTCAACTTTGCAAGGCTCATGAATGGTGTCTCTGGATCTCTTCTATCAAATCTTTCCACCAACCTTCTAGTGAACTATGAATAAGTAGTCACATTGGAATGACCCAATGTTGAAAAGCCATGGAACCACCAGTCATGTGATTCACCTTCAAAGTGCAACACTTCAATATTGATAGCCTCCCTCTCTGGGACCTTGTTCAATTAAAAGTAGATGTCAAGTTTTTGCACCCAAGATTTGGCAGAACACTTGGATGACCCATCAAAGTTGGGTAAAAATAATCTACCCATAGAGTGATGTCGATCATGATTCTGAATGAATCCAACACCTCTATGATGATGACCTAGTATTTTTTTGTCCTTTATGTGACAAAACTACTGAAAAATCAAGTTATCTTTTAATCTCTGATTTTGAGACTCATATTCTTCAAAATATTCTTCAAGGGATTCATGCTCTTGAAACCCTTCATTTCCCACATCCAAAAAGGTAGGCATGGTAGAGCATTGGGAAACTTGTGGCTAATGCACTAGTTGATCATTCCAGTGATGAGACATGCTAGAGCCTTCTCCAAGATGGAATCCTTTAGGGGTTTATTTGATTCTGTCCATTCTCATCTCTTTTATTTCTCTAGAAAGATCTTTCATGGCTCTAAGAAGGATCTTAGGAAAATCATTTTCTTCTTCTTCACTTTCAGATACAGGGGCTTTACCCTTGTCTTCATTGTCATTAGTGTAATAAAATTTCTTCTTCTATCTTCTCTTTATATACCTATTCTCTCTATTAGTAAGAGGTTCTTCTTCTTCAGAAGACATATTGGCTTCTTAGAAAGTACAGGCTATGCCAAGAGGATGCTCTGATACCACTATAATATTCCTAAATACGGAATGCAACAATACAAGACAAATATGCAGGAAAATAACACAGTTCATAAAAGACAATGCAGGAGGCAAATATGGAGACCTTTCAAATGTATTTACAACAGAAAAATAGATGTAAAATGAGGTGCATAAGATGCTTACCTGGAAATACAAGTCACCAATAGAAGAAAATCCTCAAAAAGAGGTGTTGCAACCATGTGTATAGACTGGAAATGCCTTTACAACGTTATTTTATTTGGCTGCAACAACTGAAGATTACACTTTAGATCTAGAGCATATAAGTGGATGAAAAGTGAGATCTATAATAGATCCATACACTATAGAGGCTCTTCTATCAATCCCCCTTGGGGTTTTAGCGAAACACCATGTACATGAAGTAGATCTAAGATCTAAGTCTGCAGATTTGAAAAAATAATTAGATATTTATAAATATTTAGAAGTGTTCATATCATATCTTATATGACAAGAAATATATCTCCTCCAATGGATCTCCAAAGTGAAGGGCAGATCTCCAACACTTGAAAACTATCTCTCCAAATGGTGTGCCAAAACACCCTGCAACAACACCTACATGAATAACGTAGACCTGGAAGAAAAAATGTGTTGTAGGGTTTAGAACATGTTTGGCCACATGACAAGATCATAAAATGAATCTCAAGACATTCAATACTCTCCAACCAATGGTTTATAAGCCTTCCCCACTAAAAAGGAGCACTGAAATGATCTAGATCTGAGTAGATATAGCCTCCAATTGCTGCAACTTTCACAGATAGACAAACCCTCAACAGGATCTGCATTGTAGTTGGAAGAAGAAGCTTGGCATTGGGCTAGATAATGGACTATTCTATACAAGAATATCCCAAGAGGTACTCATTGGGAAGAGGTGGGATTCCCGACCAGGAACACCCAATGCTAAACAACATTATTCTCAGTTAAACAACAAGAGAATGATATATGTCTAAAAAGACAATATATTCAAAAAATAACATAACCATCAACAACCTTGTCATGCTTCCATCATCTTCCTTTTATAAGTTAAGAGCTTGAAAACCCTAAACCACTTCCAATGAGATCACTTATTTCACACAAGCCATCTCCATCTAAAACTGTGTTATGCCTCATTGATGGCCACTCCTCCATGACAGCGTTGTATATTTGGTCAAGGTTGACCCAGTCAAAATATCCAACCCCTTTCACACCTAAAGTTTCTTGCTTAAAAAACCAAGATTTAGCATTTTTACATTTGGCATTGATTTATTCATGGTTTAGGAGTATTATGGACATCCTTTACACTTTTATTCTTTAAATAAAGAAATAAAACAAAAATGAATATTCCAATTATCTTAGGACTAATTTGGAATATTAAATAACATGTAGAGAAAGAGTACCTTTTGTTCTTACTGCTGTGATCAATGCCTCATCATCGGAGTCGGATCCAAGGTCTTGCTACGCAGTTGCTAGAGTCTTTTGCATACCCTTTCCACCATATCTCTTTGGATTTTCTTCCGGGTACAACTTCCAACAATGATCGTCATCATGAAATTCCTTTTTGGAGTGAGTGAAATAAGGATTTTCTCCTTCATCTTTCTTTGTTAATGCTGTCTTATTTCCCTTTCCCTTTCCTTTCCCCTTGAATTTTACATTTCAAGGTTTGAAAGGTGGTTTCTTTGAATGATCATCTTGATAATTTCTACCCCTGTTTTCAAGATGAATGGCCTTTACACTGGCTGAGTCAATAGTAGTAGGTTCAAACATTAACAATTAATGTCTAATGTAACTATGTAATGACCAAATATACTTAGTTACCATTTTAGGTGAATCTAATTAAATGCCCAAACTTAGTGCTTGTTTTCTAAATTCCTCGGTAAAGCTTTGCACGTTTTGGCCTTTGCCTTGCCTTAGGTACTTCCACTCCATTAAGGATTTTTGCTTATAACTTGAGGGATAGAATTGATCTTTAAGTGAAACAATAAAATTTGACAATGGGGAAAGAAGGTTACCCAAATTACTGTTGCCTTGAAGTTTTCTCTCCCACTAAATGAGATTGGTGCCATTTAGTCAAAGAGAAGCCAACTCGATCTTTGCCTCATCCTCCACAATTTGTTGAATCTTGCAGTAGAGTTAAATCTGCCTAACCCAGATGTTAAGCTTCTCTGCATTACTTTCACCATTATACATGGGAAGATCAAATTTGACATCTAACTTAAAGAAATATTTATTAGATGCATTTCCTAAATTCCTATTATGATGGTGAGAAAAGGAGGAAGAACTTTCACTCGCGGGAGGAGAAGTAGGTAGATATCCTACATTATTTCCATTCTATGAACCTTGTCCTTCTGAAGAATTATCCCCTACTTTCTCTAGTTTCTCAAGTCTAGAGAACAAATTCTCAACCCGATCTACCTTGGTGTAGAAGGTCTTGTGGAAGTTGAGCTCCTCCTCATTTTGAACATCATCATCCATGTTTCTTTTTCGATGTGCACATCCCGCTTCGAGATCAAAAGAATTTAGTTTCCCTTCGCCTCTTCATAGCATGTTTCTAGTTAGCATACAAACATGCAATTCACATCTACAAATACCTGTTCTCATACCACTTAATCCAAAATCTTTTGGTTTGAGGTGTATTAAATAATTACATGTAAAATTTCATCTTAACAATGAAACTTAAAAGGCATAAACATAAGAAGAGAGAAGCACATAAAATCATGTAAGAAGACACAAAGTTGATATCAGAGTTCGTCCAGGAGGGACTATGTCTTTGGGCCCTGCTCAATCAGTGGGGAGGCCCTCTTTCATTAAGTGGCAAATAAAATGAAAGTACAAGCATCAAATGTAAATTACACCCTTATACCTCCATATCTGAAAATGCCCGAAAATTGGAGACATTCGATGAAGAAATTGACAACACCATTGGATTCGTGGCGCTGAGAGGTGCAGAATCCATATAAAATTTTCCTGATTCTGACAAAGTGAAAATATGGCCCCTCTAGAAATGGCTAAGTTCATCATTCCACCCCCCTCTTGCAAAGCTCTCATGGTTCCACTTCGTCTCATACTCTGTGCCACTCCTGGCTTGTCTGAGCACACTTATGAATTGCAAGTTTAAATATTGGAAGGCTGGGCGGATGCCCCAAGGGTGTCGCTAGCCGAATAGGTTTCAGATCCTAAATTTGAGGGAGGGGGTCGGGTTGTCAAACCCCGCCCCCTCTGTAATAAGGCATTTTTTTTTTAAAACCCAACGAACAAAATTTTAAAAGATTCCGCAATAAATTGTAATGGAACATTATGGGGGGCTGGACCCGCATGGGGTGTCCTGCCTGAAACATCCATCGACACCATCCTATAGTGTGTGGATTGTGGGTTGGGTAGTGGGGTTAACAATCCCCACCCACCCATCTTAATTATGGGTACGTTGGAATATGGTCGCGGGTTCGGCGGGGTCATGGCCACTGAACCCTATTATTATATTATTTTTTTGTTATTTGGTTGGATGGAGAGGGCGGGGGTCATGGCCCGCCCTCAAAATTATATATATATTTTTTATTTTTAAAATTTTATAACCGAACTTCACCTTCTTGAAAAATCTGGAAATTGAACGATGAAGTGCTTTTAACCATTCCACAATTTCACTTGGAATACAGTTGGAGCTGGCCGAAATCTGGTGGCCATATTTCTACAATTTTGTCGCCTCCTTAAGCTACCACATCACCAAGTCAACCCTCGAACTTTGATTGCTTCTAACTCCTCCATACAGACTCAGAATTGAGTGTCGCCTATGCCGTTGGAATCAGAAATATGAGATCTTTAACTTGACACTAAGTTTTCCACACTTATGACACTTTGATTTTTGAGCCTTTGTACTTAAGCCACTTGTACTTAGACCTGTACAATCCTCCTAGATCAACAGTTCAATATAAGAAAGAGCTCATGGTGTGTGCAATCGACTTCACTATTATTTCTAGACAATTGTACAAGATGGGTGCAGATGAAGTTCTCGAATATATGTTTTGAAGTATGAAAGGCGTGAAATATTAGATGAAGCTCATGGAGGGGTTGCTAGAGGTCACTATGCAGGTAAAGAAACCATGCAAAATATTGTGTGAGCTAGGTTATGGTGGTCGACATTACACAATGATGCTTATACACATTGCCACACATGCGATGTATGTAATAGGGCCACAAGCCAGATGCAGACGAGTGCACAACCACTCAACATAGCCTTACTAGAAACCAGGGATGTTTCTCTTATTCAAATCCCTGTGCCGACCGTCCATGTAGACCCTAGCCAACGCGCCCAGTTTAGAGGTTGTGGTGATATTAACATCAATTTTTCTTTTTTACCTTCAGAAAAATTACACATGATAAACTTGATGATTGTAGATGAGCTCCAGTTCTATGAAGCCCATGCTCACACCACTACCATAGAATTAAAGTAACAGGTCAAAAAAGCATAGTAGAAACAACAAACAATGGGGGAAGCCTGTCATGCAGCCGAAGCTCAGTGTGCTATGCTTGAAGAGAAAATCAACCAAGTCTACCGCAAAGTACTAGCAGTCCTTGCCACAGCTGCCCCAAAAGAGAATCTAGAAGGATTGGCTACTACATTGAAGGCCTCGCGCGCAAAATTCCAAATGGTTAGAGCTGAGTTAGAGCATCAGATTACTGAATTACAGATGAAATTGAAGCTAGAGACCCCACGAGAAGTCCGCACAAAGAGGGTTTCCAAAGTCAAACATGCCAATGATAGCATTGATACCACAGTCACGCAGTGCGATCAAATTTTGGATGATGCCATGGGGGTCTGTACTTCGGTTCAAAATGACCCTATGGTATAGCAGCTGTGCAATGAGTTGCACATAAAGGAGCAAAAATTCGCTGAAATTAGGATGGAAACGCCTATTCTTGTTCTTACACAACACCTCGATCACCTATAGGAGGGATGGGTAATTCACCTAAAATTGAGGACCTGCACCAGAAAGAGAAATTGTTGGAGGCAAGGATGTAGCTGTGGGATGAGGAGTCTCTGCAGCTGTCGTAAAATTTGGATAATATGCTTAAGCCCATTCATCAAACAAAAAGAAGTATCGAGCTAGCCACTGAGGGGCCCACTACAAATAAGTTGGTTGTTGAAGTGCAGGGATCTACTGCACAGAGTCTTGACATGGTACTGCCACTCAAATATTTTGTCGCTGCGCTCCAAGCCAAGATGAAGGAGCAGATACCATAGTGACTCGAGACATGTCACATGTTTGTGTTGGGGGACTGTTGGAGCGAGGTCCCCTGGGGTACATTTTTGGATATCTTTTTGTATAAGTTTTATATATGCGTGCTACGCGGAAAGGTCAAGGGGATTTGGAGTGGGTCAAAGTCCCTCTTTTATGTAAAAGCATTTTAAGGGTAAACTATGGGCCTCAAACCATGGTTTGAGACCATAGTATCCGCATGCTCAGATGGATATAAATAGATAGATCGAGTCTAAGGATGTAGTTATGAAATGAAAGGTAATTAATTGGATCTAAGTGTTTATGCGTTTGTGATACTTTTGTAAGGGATTTAATATGGGATTGGGTAGAAAGGATCCTACTGGCTATGTGTGTGGAGACCTAGTTCTGGCTGTGTGTAGACTCTATTGGATGTGTGCACAGAAGGGTAATTGTAAGGGAAGAGTTTTTTGTACTGAATTTTTGGAATCTAATAAAGACTCTGTTTTGGCGAAAAAACTGTGTTATGCACCGTGCTATCTATAATTGGTTCTTATTTAAGATTGCTTATTTATGTTATGCTTAAGTATATCTATGCGAGTGGATTTGTTATTTATGCACAAATTTATGGTTGAATACATGGATGAATTTTATTAAGTATGCATTACATATATATGTTTCTATTATTATACTTCTGCAATGAAGTGATCTACGATCTATCTATTTATGCATTATATGTGTCTGCAACTAACCGATCTGATAAGTATTGTTATGTAATTGCACACATATGTTTCCAATCGATATAAGTTCTGAAATCATTTTTTTTAGGGCCACCACATTATTTTCTTCCTTAGGGTGCGGAAACATAGTTTTGGCACCACCCCCCCCCCCCCCATATTTCTTTGAGTGAGACTTTGATCTACGCAAGAAGGTAATTGCCAAAAGGGTTAGTAGTTGGAGGGTTTGTTGGTTACACGATAAAATCTGAATCTGGGTCAGAACCCCTCAAGCCAACATGAGCATTGAAATATTTTGATTGCGATCACACACTCAACATACTTGATGACTCAAAAAACATAGATCATTCGAGACATACAGACAAAGAATTATTCTATGTGTTAAAGTTTTGACCAGTTATGACAAGTGCGACACCAAAGATACACTTTACAACAACTGTGATGACACTTGTGCGATGGTTCTTAGAACTTTTGAAATGAGTGCGACTGACACTTACTGTTGGAAATACTGAGAGGGGGGTGAATCAATATTTATTATCAATTATCACTTTTTAATATTTTCAGAGCATTAGTTAATCCTCAATTATTCTTGATGTTTATCCAGTAACAATAGTAAACAATAGAACACAATAGGCACACGCATTTTAGGTGGAAAACACCCTCCAGGTAAAAAACCATCGAACACTTTTCTAATAAATTATTTAATCTTCAGCCCCAACTGAAATTAAAGGTACAACTTCCTAGAATTCTAGAAAAGCATTCTTCTCTAGCTCCCACTAGAAGGACACCCCAAGGACCTGGTTTCTTCAGTAGTAAATTGAATGGATGCCCTGACATCCTAGACCAACATACCGCCCTAAAGTGTTCACATGCTCCAACCTATAGGTGACTTCATGCACCAACCTAGCACCTCCCTACCACCCTATAATGATTGGAAATAAGACAAGAGTGTGGACTCCTGTACTAGGGACAATAATCTTAGATACAATATGATTCACAATGATTTTCTTGAACTATACCAATCACCCAATCACACTATGACCTACAATCGAACCATAACATTATCCAACAATGACACTTATACCTCCCAATAATGCCTCTCCAACTCTAGGAAAATTGACTGTTTTACAATAATGACTCTTTTACAATTTTACAATGATGATTTTTACAATATCGACTTTTGACATGACCTAATACTTGACTTGATACTGCTTCTTTGAACACTAGCAGTTGTTTAGGTATTTTGGTGCTTGCTTCAAGTAATGGTACTTTGGTGTTGCAATGTCCTTCTAGTATGTGTCTAAGTTGTCCTATTGTGTTCTCCTTCCTACACATGGATTAATGAACAATACCCAAACCAATATACAAACAAAATACTTACACTATCCTACAAACATATGTCAAATTTGATATTCGAATTCAAATTCAAACGCTAATCATACATACCTTGTTGTAGCAGACTTACCCTTGAATATTGATGTGATATACTTACTGCACTGATCCTTGAATCATATATTTTTTCTTTCCTTCTAGAAGCTAGATATTTAATCTACTGTATCTATGTAATTTCAGATCTCCAAGGTCTGAATTGTGTCCTATGGTAATCCTGTGAGTCCTCTTTCCAACCCCGTAGGTATGATCAATATTGGATTCTTCAAGAAATAGTTATACCTAGTCTCCTAAGATGACCTGATTAAATACTCGTTTAGTAGGGAAAACGTGTATGAAGTTCCACATGTCACTATTTCAACCTTTGTTCTTGCAAATGATATACAACAAACTACAACCCGTCCTCTTTCTGTCACTTTTTATGAAATTTTAATCCAATGCTCAGAGACAAAGTTATGATGATTTTCCCAAGTGTTATGCGAAATTGTGATCTACAGATAAATCAAATTCCCTAAGTGTGGTGCTAGGCACTTATAACAATAGATGAAAGAATTTTCTAACACTTTCTCTAAAATAATTAGACACATGGAATGATAGAATAACCTACTTGTAATCCAAGCGCTTCTCCTTCTCCTTATGTCACTTTTGTTGTTGCCTTAAATCCAACTCAGATCTCTAGATTGATTCCTGCAAGAATAAATAGAGAACAACAAACAAATTGCAATATACAAATGCCTACTTATCTTAATCACTCAAATCGATTAGATGTGAAACATATATATCATTCAAGAATACATTGTATGAGAAATAGAAACATAAAGAGATACATATATGGGAAATGAACATCAATATTTATTAAAGAGTAGAAGGGGGAGGTTACAACCAATGATCAATTTGATGCCACCAACTCCAGCTTCATCCAAGCCTCATCACATCCAACATCACACCAGCAACATATCAGTACTTTCACTCTCTCAAATGAGAATCCAACATCATTTCTTTACCAAAATTATTTCTTCCCTAACACTAGGATCTATGCTCAATTTATAGGGAAACTGATGGTAGTTTCTCAATGAATTACTTTCTAATAATTGGTAATACATGTTACCAAGTTCATAGGTGTTATATGGACACTTGGATTCGAATTTTGACACATATGGACTCTTCTAAAAGGCACTGGCATGTGGAGATTCCCGGAACAATGAGAATTATGCTCCCAAGTGACCAACGCACTCTTGAATGTTGGGAAGTGCACTTCAGTGCACCCATGAATGGAGGATGCTGCATATGCAACACAATTATTCCCTTTAGAGGCATCGTTGGTGAGTTCATAAGTGATATAACATATACTTCAAACCTTGGAAATATCACAATATATGCCATGAATGAATTGTTCTTCTCTTAGGGCATATAGTAACTGAAATGTAAGGGGATGATAGATCCTATTTCATTGTTCCTGGGGATGATGTCTTGTTTGAACAGGTCATGGGGAACGATGCTCAAATTGACCTATAACACCGAGGTCACCTATTTGACATGAAATTTGGGAGCCTGAAAACCGTAACTTCCTTAGATCATATCTACGAAAATATAGGGAACCAATATTTGAAATTTGGACATGCACTTCATCAGGGTTTCACCCAACTATTTTTTGTGTTTCAGCATCAGAAGCTTCACAGAAAAAAATTTATAGCGAAAATTCCATGATGAATTGTTTTAAGTAGTAAAATAATTACATGAGGAGGATATGAGGGTCACAATTTATAGAAATGTTTAGGTTGAGAGGGACTTCAACAAGTTAAATTTAGAGGGATTTGAGGAGCTTAAAAAATTATTAATTATTGAATATTCAATGACCAAAGACGATGGTGAGTGTCATGCTACAACCCCATGGGGTTTTAGCCCACTAAATGGGGTTACTAACTTCAAACACAAATATATCTCAAATTGTGTAGAATTACGTGGCGTGCCATATATCAATGGAAACATCTCGACAAGTAGAAACCATCCAAAATATCCTTGACTTGGAATATAGTAAGTTATCAAGTCAAAATTCCCATGAAATATTGGGTTAGCCCCTGGTGCTTCTTGGGTTGACATCAATGAAAACCACTAATAAAAAATCTCCCCCTTTGGCATTGATGGCAACACAAGTACTCCCCCTACGATCATGAAACCTCTTCCTACAACATTATATCCCCCTTTGTCATCAACGGTGAAGGGTAACTCACCCTGACAAACGTCATTCTGCAGACCTATACACACCTCAACTCCCCCCTTTTTTTATACTTAATTAGATAATAGAAAGAGTCTAATGAGAACTTGGGAGAATCCAAAGCTTTAGGCAAAGATACTCAAATTTTTCACGAGGTAATGGTTTGGTAAAGATGTCAACAATTTGTTCCTTTGTGCCCACATATTCAAGCTTTATATTATTTTCAGTGACCTTCTCTCTAACGAAATGATATTTGATAAGAATGTGCTTTTTTTTGGAATGCATCACACGATTATTGGAGATACTAATGGAACTAGTGTTATCGTAAAATATGGGAATAGGCTCATCAAACTTGACTTGAAGATCTTGCAAATTTTTCTTCATCCAGAGAAATTGAGTACAACAAGTTGCTGCCACGATATATTATGCTTCTGGTGTGGAAAATGTGATTGAAGACTGCTTTTTACTTAACCCTGAAATAAGGCAACTGCCTAGATAGAATGCTACTCCATTGGTACTCTTTCAATCATCAACACTTCCTGCCCAATTTGCATATGTACAAGATTGGATAACCAGATTATTTCATTTGGGATACCATAAACCATATTATGTTGTGCCCTTAAGATATCAAAGAATTATTTTGACGACAATAATATGATATTCTTATGGTGCTGCTTGGAATCTTACTACTTGTCCAACTGCTTGCATTATGTCTGGCCGAGAATATGTCATATATATAAGGCTACCAATCATAGATATATACAACCTCTAGTCCACATCCTTTGACGAATCATCTAAAATTAACTTTCAACTTGTTACCATTGGGGTAAGGATAGGCTTGAAATTTTCCATATTGAATTTCTTGAGCATTTCCTTGATGTACTTGGTTTGATATATAAAGATTCCTTTATCCCGCTGAGATATCTGAAGTGCTAAAAGGTATGTTATCTCGCCAAGTAGAGACATTTAAAACTCACTTTGCATCTTTGTGGTAGAGTTTTTACTTAATTTGTCATCATTGCTTCCAAAAATTATATCGTCTATATATACCTCGACAATTGTTAGGTTATCTTGATCCAATTTCACATAGAGATTGTTGTTAGTGCTTCCTTTATTGAATCCCTGTTGATGTAGATATCTATCAAGACGAGCATACCAAGCTCTAGGAGCTTGCTTGAGACCATATAGTGCCTTATTTAATCTGCAAACTTAGTCTTCCTTTTCAGAGAGCAGAAAACCTTCGGGTTGTTCCATTCATTTGTGCCATAACCAAATTTTGTCTTATTTCACAAAAAAGAATCCTTTAGGTGTCTCATCCAATATATATATATATGTAATTTGGAGCTCTTCTTGCTGTAGCCACAATTTTACTAAACTTTCCATTCTTGATTTGACATTTCTTGCAGTTAAATAGCATTGTGTTTCCTTGATCGCACATTTTTCCGACACTGAGCAGATTGTAATTCATATTTTCAACCAAAAACAAATCTTTTGCTAATACATTCTTACTTCCAAGTGTAACTGTACGTACTCCTATGATGTTTGAAGACCCTTAATTTCCAAAAGATATTTTTCCATCCTTATTTTCCTTCAAGGATATGAAATTATTCCTATCTCCAGTCATATGAGTTGAGAAACCACTATCAACATACCAAACATTTATGTTGCTTTGAGCCTTAAGAGAGATAACACATTTTTCAGTCTTCTTTTTCCATATTTTTTCATTCTGATTTTGCGAGAATTCCTTTGAGGAAATTTCATGTGTGCAATATTTAGCCAACTGTCCAAAAATTCTACATTTGTAACATTCAACATCATATCTCAAATGATCAAATCTGTTAATATTCGGAGTTCCGAAACATCAATTTCTAAAAGATCTCCCGAAATTTTATTTATTCCAAACATACGTGCGACATTATATAGCTCTATGTCCAAACCTTCCACATGAATAACAATGAACAAAGAAGATAGGTTGGTACCTAGAAGGAAATATTCTTTGAGGAATTGTCTTCCATGTTTCTTCCCACGAGTCCTAATCTCTTGAGTTGGTTGTAAGGTCTACCTGCTTGGTAGATTTTGCATATGCATCTTATTTTGTTGTCATAAAAGGACTTGGCTCCTTTTCATAATTTTCTTTGTAACCAAGACCAGTCTTGTCATTGTTTGATCGTTGATTGTTGATGATTTCTTCCAATGCCTTGGAGCCGTTGGTCTAGTATTGAAGAGGTTTTCCATTTTTTACTTGCTTTCGAAGATAAACTATTTCAGCTTCCAATGCTTATCTTTCCTTGTTTCTTTCCTTTAATTCTTCCCTGAGCGATTTGTAACTCGTTTTTATTCTTCAACCTTGATTTTAAGATTTAGGACATCTTCCCTTTCTTTATTTAACTCTTCTTCAAGAGTTTTGACATGCTTATTATCAACCTTGAGCTCTTTTATAAACCTGATCACTTATTTTAGAAATTCAACCTCAATCATCTCTTCTTCTTCGTCTCCTTATTCGTCAGATGATTCTTGCTTATTATGCTTGGCCATAATCAATACTATTTCATTTATTTCTTCTTCGTTATTAGTGTCTTCATCAGATGAGGAGCTATCTTCTTTGGACAAGAAACTCTTCATAGACCATTTCTTCTTACCTTGCTTGTTGAAATTCCTCAGACCTTTCTTTCCTTTTGTAACAACCTCATTTTTGTGAGGACACTTGGTTGAAAAATGCCCAACCTCACCATAATAGAAACATATCAATAGAAGTTTACCTTTTAATTTCCCCCTACATGTTCTCATTTTTCATGTGAAGTAGGCAAATTATTTATCTAAAAATTCTTCTTCATCTTCTTCCTTTTATTCTTCCTTACAACTACAATTTTCATTTTTGCAGTATGCTTATCCTTACTAGTTTTATTGGATGCGATGAATGATGTTTATAGGTGAGATGTGTCATCCTTATATTCAATTCTCATTTCATATGCCGTAACCACTCCATACAATTCTTCTTTTCTAAGATTGGCTAGATTCAAATTATATTCCAAGACAGATACCTTTGGGTTGAATATTTCCAGCAAGGTTCTAAGGATCTTTCCGACAAAAAATTTCATCTTGAAAGGTTCTCCCAAACATTCCAATGAATTTTTTATTTCATCAACACGCTGTAAGTATGCATGAATATTTTCATCTTCCTTAATTTTGAGTTGCTCAAATTTTGCCCTGTAAATTTGAAGCTTTCCTTCTTTCACATTTGAGTCAAATGCATATATATTCTCAAGCTTGCCCCATAATAATTTAGCAGTTTTGCAACTCAGTACCTTAAGATAGACATATTCGATAAGCCCACTCATAGTGAGATCTTTAGCCCTTGCATCATATGCCATATTTTTCTTTCCTTGTTCATCCCAGGTCACTGTAAATCCTTTTTCAACGATTTCCCATACTTTGTATCCTTGTGCCAACAAATGAACCTGAATTCTTCCACCTCAAAGTGCGTAGTTTTTTCCATTAAATAAAGGAACTATATTATTAGTATACTCCATGACCTCCTTCTAGTTTTTAGACTGCTATTGAAGGAACCAAAATTTGATACCAATTGTTGGAAATACTGAGAGGGGGGGTTGAATCAATATTTCTTATCAATTAACACTTTTAAATATTTTTAGAGAATTATTTAATCTTCAATTATTCTTGATGTTTATCCAGTAACAACAATAAACGATACAACACAATATGCACTCAAATTTTAGGTGGAAAACCCCCTACGGGTAAAAAACCACCGAATGGTTTTCTAATAAATTCTTTAATCTTCAACCCCAACTGAAATGAAACATACAAATTCCTAGAATTATAGAAAATAATTCTTCTCTAGCTCCCACTGGAAGGACACCCCAACACCCTGGTTTATTTAGTAGTCAATTGAATGGATGCCCCAACATCCTAGACCAATCTACCACCCTGAAGTGTTCATAAGCTCAAAACTTTAGGTGACTTCATGCACCAACCTAGCACCTCCATGCCACCCTATAATGATCATAAATACGAAAAGAGTGTGGAATCCCATACTAGGGACAATGATCCATGATACAATATGATTCAAAATTATTTTCTTGAGCTAGACCAATCACCCAATCACACTATGACCTGTAACCCAACCATAAAATTATCTAACAATGACACATATACCTCCCAACAATGCCTCTCCAACTCTAGGAAAATTGAATCTTTTACAATTTTACAATGATGATTTTTACAATACTAAATTTTATCATGACCTAATACTTGAATTGATATTGCTTCTTTGAACAATAGAAGTTGTTGAGGTATTGTTGTGATTTCTTCAAGTAATGGTACTTTGGAGTTGCATTGTCCTTCTAGTATGTGTCTAAGTTGTCCTATTGTGTCCTCCTTCCTGCACATGCATTAGTGAATAAGACCCACACCAATATAAAAAAAAAATACTTACACTATCTTGAAAACATATGTCAAAGATGATATTTAAATTAAAATTCAAACACTAATTATACATTCCTTGTTGTAACAGACTTACCCTTGATTGTTGACGTGTTGTCCTTACTGTAGTGATCCTTGAATGCATATTTGTTCTTGCATTCTAGAATCTCGATATTGAATATGTTATATCTATGTAATTTCAAATCTCCAAGGTCTAAAATTGCATCCATGTGGTAGACCTGAGTCCTATTTCCAACCTTGTGGGTCTGATCAATATTGGATTATTCAAGAAATAGTTATGCCCAACCTCCTACGATGACCTAATTATAGATTGGTTCAGTAGAGAGAACTTGTATGAAGTTCCAAATGTCATTGTTTCAACCTTTCATCTTGAAAACAATATAAAACAAACTAAAACCCATCTTGTTTCTGTCACTTTTTACAAAATTTGAATCCAATTATCAGAGAGAAAGTTATGAAGATTTTCCCAAGGTCACTTGTTTGATATGAAATTTGGGAGCCTGCAAAAAGCCTAACTTCCTTAGATCTTATCTCTAAAAATATAGTGAACCAATATCTGAAATTTAGATACGCGCTTCATTAAGATTTCGCCCAAATGGGTTTTGTGTTTCAGCAACTGAAGCTTCGCAAAAATTTATTTTATCATGAAAATGCCATGATGTCATGTTTTAAGTAGCATAATCCTTACATGAGGAGGATATCAAGGTCACAATTTATAGAAATGCTTAGGTTGAGAGGGACTTCAACAAGTGAATGTTGGAGGGATTTTAGGAGCTTAAAAAATTATTAATTATTGACTATTAAATGACCAAAACCAATGATGAGTGTCATGCTACAACCCCATGGGGTTTTAGCCCATTAATTGTGGTTACTAACTTCAAACATGAATATCTCTCAGTCTGTGAAGAATTATGTGGTGTGCCATATATCAATGGAAACATCTTGACAAGTAGAAACCATCCAAAATACCATTGACTCGGAATAGAGTAAATTTTCAAGTCAAAATTCCCATTCAAGATGGGTGTAGCCCCTGGTGCTGCTTGGGTTGACATCAATGAAAACCACTAATCACCACTTTCATAGTGATAAAAACTCATTTTCACAAATGTAACCTCTTGGAATCACTGGAACAAGATCATACATTCAATGCAGTAGCCAACATGCCAAAGGCGATACTTTTCCTATCTCGTGAAATGGATCACAAAAGTAATAGAATGAACTTCAAAGTTTTCAACAACCATAAACAAGACCAAGGAAGGATCTAAAATTTGGGTATAGGCCAAAAGTTTGGAGGGAGTTGTAGCAGCTATAAAAATTGGCGACAAACTGGTAGGATTCTAGCTTCTATGTTTCGATTAACTTATTTTGTGGAGGGCCTTGGTTCTTCAGGGAGTATTGATTCATTATGTAGATTTATTTGGTTTCCCCTCTTACCTTGTGAATAGGCCAAGTCCCCATCATGCCACCTCAGTTTAACTGGACAAAGATTTAGTTTTATTACAAAGTTTCAAACAGGGGGAGGGTAATGAAACTCACAAGTTTAATTTTTTCATAGTATAAGTTTTCATATCTGGTGTTGCTTCATTGCCAGCAAGCCTAGAGAGTACCTTAGCAGAGTCACTTCAGGAAACATAGAAATTTCTTCGTTTACAGTGAGTCTGAAATGTACCTCGACAGAGTCTCTTTCTTCACATCTCTCCATATGAATACTTTATCTTCTTTCACCCTTATTTCTTATTTTAAAAGAGGACTGTGCATTGGTACTTATTTATTTTGGGCGGAAGTGGGATCTCGACTTATTGAGAGTAAGAGAGGTTGATCCTTTAGAGAAGTATATAGGTTCCTTTGATTTAGTTTTTCTCTTTTAGATTTCCCCTCCTCCCCTTTTACTGATTAGATAAGCATGAAAACACCAAAATAAAAGAACCGAATATGGGCATAAGGTTTCTTGGGTAGACATGAGTTCATGGTTAGCCCAAGAATCTCCTTACAGATGGATCATATTTTCTATCAGAACTTCATTGGCCAAAAGACATAACCAACAATAGGAAGATAGATCAATGGCTAACGAAATGTTGAAGTGGCACAAGGCTCCTTAGACTTCAACCACACACAATATCTTAGAAGCCAACATGAGGACAACACTTTATTCACAAGAAAGATGAAACATGCAACAAGACAAAAAATATGACAACAAGAAAAATGATGAAAACAGACTACGTAAATAGTGTAGGGTGCGACCCCAGGTTTCATTGAAAATAATTTTGGAGATCTTGGCCATTTATAGGGAGAGATTCAGTCTTCCCATCAAGTGTTTGAAGACAATATGTGTATTGACAAAGATTCTTATGTACAGTGAATGGGCCAGTCCACTGGGATTGAAACTTAGAGTGTTTGCCTTTGTCCTCATGGGCTTTATCCCATTTCAAGACTAAGACACCCACACTAAAGTATTTCTACTTCTTATCAAACCACCTCTTAATACATTTTTGATGGAGTAATATTTTGTTTTTCTTTCAATATTTCTTCATGGAGCTTATGAAGGGTGTTCATCCTACGCTATACTAACAAAAATGGCTTGCCTTTGGACTCTTGGGAAAGTTGGAGAGTAGGAAAGTAGATGTTGGGAGGGAGGATGGCTTATTTTCCATAAACAAGGAAGTAAGGGGAGGTATTCAGGGAAGGATTAGGGATGAATCGTTCAACCCATAAAGCATTCACGAAAGCGGAGTGAAAGTTACTTTTCTTAGAGAATATGGTCTTCTTGATGATACAAATCAAATTCTTATTCGTGGATTCAACGAGACCGTTCCCATGAGGGTAATAATTATTAGAATGATTAAACACTATTACATTTTCCAATTCAAAATCATAAAGCTTGAGAAATGAGAATTATGTTGCATTTTCAAAAAAAAGTGACGTAGGAACACTAAACATGGAAATGGCGTTTTGCTGCAGGAAACTGATGACTTCTTGGTCATTCACTTGTTTGAGAAGAATTGATTTTGTCCACTACGTGAAATAATATATAGATGTGAGGACATAGAGACGTTTCTTTGATGAATGTGGAAAGAGATCACCAATACTATCTAATCCCCAATGTTTGAATGGTTCTTCCACTTGGATGGGCTGTAGTGGGGAGGCTGACTTATTATTCCTACTGGCACACCTTCGACAAAATTGACATTTGCGGACATAATTGTGGGAATATTTGAATAACGTGGGCTAATAGAATCTAACCCATATGACTTTATGTGTCATTTTTTTAACTACAAAATTCCCTCCATCTAGTCCGTCATGGAGATCGTGTAATACCTTCTTTGAATCAGGTGCAAAAAAACATCTGAGCAATACTTCATTATGGTGCTTTCTAAAAAGAACCCCATGAACCAAATGATACGATAAATAATTTAACCTTAGTGCCCTCTTCTACCATGCGGAAAAGTGGGAGGGCACTTTTCCATGCTCAAGGTATTGGTTCACATCTGCGCACGAGGAGTTCGTGTTGATAGTGGGGGTGGTTTGCTCGATATCATAGATTTAAATTTCTTGTTCCCACCCTGAGGGATATTCTTCTTCTTTTGCATATACCACTTTTGTTTCCAGTCGACAAAGGCCATGGCCCTTGATTATGTGTACTGGTTTGATTTCTAAGTCATACTCCTACAAACCAATCATCCAGTTCGCCCTTTTTTACCCTAGCTCTTGGTGAACGAGAAGTGATCTGACCATTGGGTAGTGGATGAAGATGATATAATGATTCTTCTATAGATAGGTATAGAACTGTTTACCGCCATGCATATCGCATAAGCTTGTTTTTCAAATGCAGGATAGTTCATCTCAGGTCCTTGTAGACTTGTGATCATGAAGGAAATAGGCCACTCACTATTCAAATTATCCTTTTGCGTAAGTACAATGAAAAGAGATGTGTCATAAGTGAAGGTATAGAGCAATAAACTCTTATTGAAATCCAGGCCGTATAGTGCGGGTGATTATGCAATTTCCTATTTGATAAGAGAGTATGCATCCTTTTCACTTTTGTCCCATTTATAAACATCATCCTTCTTTACCATCTCCTGTATTAGCTTGAAAATCTAAGCATAGTCGGAGATGAATTTTTAGAGGAAGTTGATCTTCCCCAGGAAGGACTACATGGCCTTCTTATTAACTAGGTAGGGAATCTATGTGATTGATTTGACCTGGTCCATGTCTACCTTAATCCCACTTGTTGTGATAATGTGCCCCAAGAGGTTCCCCTTGGCCACTGCAAAGATTCTCTTCTTGGGATTAAGATATATCCCATATTTGTGACATTGCTCAAAACTATTCTTCAAGTGGCGTATATGATCTGACCTCTATTTGGAAAATATGGTTACATCATTGAGGTATACCTAAATGCACTGTCCGAGCAACCCACATAATGCGATGTTCATGGATCGTTGAAAGGTAGCACTACAATTAATTAACCCAAATGGAATTTTCTTGAAAGTGAACGTTCCCCTCTTTGTTCAGAAAGTAGTCTTGAGTCCGTCAGGTTCTGCGACCATAACTTGGTTTGTATCTTGAATACCCATCAAGAAAAAGAACACCTCAGACCCCGATACTGATTGTAATTTTTTTTTTCATGGATGACATAGGGTAGTTGTCTTTGTCTGAGGCTCGATTAAGATTGCTGAAATCGACACACAAGTGGATTTCCCTAGAATTCTTCTTGCTTGGGACTAGATTTGACACCCAAGTTGAGTGCCACACCTTGTAAATGATCCGAGCATCCAACAACTTTCTTAAATATTTCTAGATAAGAGGTTTGAGCGTGGGATGGACTTTTGTTAGAATTGGACAACTAGGTCCAAAATCCATGTTGTGATGCTCAAATGAAGATACCAATATTTTTATTGGGTTCCTCTTTCGGAGAGGTGTAAGATCGATCTAAAATTGATCTTAATTCGATGAGTAGAACATTTATTTTGAATTTATTTTTAATAATTTCAAATATATGCAGGTTAGCCTTAAGGTTTTACACCCCCAGCAAATGTGTCACACACCTCAGTGATTGATATAAAAAGAGTCAACGTTGGAGGAAATTTCACTCATCTCATCCTCACACATCATCTCTCCTCTTCTGATTGGTTCGAGCTCCTTGGAGGCAGTTTCGATTCACATGTGGGAAAGAAGGACGAAGAGGAAGTTGCTGCAGCTAGGGTTTCCATGCAAGTTTGACCAGCATTGACTTTGGTCAACGCATGGTCCAAATGAGCTGATTTTTCGTGGAGACTTCGATTTTGGAAGGCCGTACATTTTGGCACAAGAATCGAGGTCAAAGGTTGACCGGCTGCGTTGAATTTTACTTGGTGTTGTTGTCGTTGTTGCTGGTGTTACTGCCGTTGGGGCAGCGTTGAATTTTTTGGGGTTGACTTTGAGTTGACCATGTAACTGTTTTGAGGGCTGTTGTGACACATGCTGGGTTGGCTGACCAAGGAGAATTTGCTGGTTGAAGCATCCTGTTGACCGCCGTAATGCACCACCACATTTTTCTATTTCTGGTTTGTCTTCTATAGATCCACTGGTATGTTCTATTAGCATTTTACTTGATTGTTTATGTGATTACTATGGTGAAAAGTAAATTTTCATCAATCGTAGAACATCTACATAAATTTACAACTTTCCTCAATTTTTGTTGATATGGCTTGGCCCCTTCCTTTATTAGTATAACGTACTGGATGATTCACGTGTCATAAGTTTTAAGCTCATCATAGGTACACATGAATAAGTCTCAGTACTGCTTGAATAGGATAATGAAGGCTTTCCACTCTTGTGGTGTACAACAAGTACCTAGGTTAACATATTTAAGATATTATTCTGTTCCCAAATTGATCTTCTCATGTGACAGTGTGGAACTATGATTTTTTGTGTTTGCAAGTCCTCATAAGTGATTTTGTAGTTCATATAGCTTTTCTAAGGATACCAAACCCTTGGGGATGAGGTTTCCTTTGTTCTTACTAGCTGCATCCTACAATGCTTCTTCATGGTCGTCCTCGCTGATCATTGCGTATTTGAACACGTCAACGCTTGCCATGAAATGCAGTATCTACTGGTCATCATAAAAAATTGTAGACATTAGTGACATTATCTGGTATCGATGATTTATAAATAATTTCAACAGAAAAACCATCCCTTAATGGTGATAATCGAGCATCATCATTAGCTAACGCGTCCGCAGATGTGTTCTGTACTCTAGGAAGATAAATAATATTGAAAGCTTGGAAATGCGAAATTAAGCACTATACCACATGTTAATAACTCTTAAGATGAGGTGAAATACAATGAATTGTATTACGTACCTGCCATACCACTATTTTTGAGTCACCTGCTGCTTTTAAGGATGTGACATTGAGGTAAATGCCTCTCTGTAAGCCCAAAACAAGTTCCTTGCATTCAACAGTGTTTTTTGTGCACTCAAACTCTAAGCAGCTTGAGATCAAGTATTTTCTTCACATTGGGTCTACTATAATGCAACCAACTCTAGATCCATCTCATGGTTTTGAACCATCGAAGTAGAGAGTCCACAATTCATATATACAAGGGTTGTGAACCACAGTAGTACTAGTAATTCTATCAATACTACTAAATGTACATAACTCATTTGCACTAGTTGGACTAGGAAGGAGCTCCAACTATGTTTTTGGTGGGAATGGGGATGGTTGTACAGGATATCACCCCAGTTGTGTTTTCAGGAATTAATTGCCAAAAAAAAGTTCTATGAACACCATGCGTTCATTATGCCTGTTCAAGGAGGTCATGTTGTGCTTCATGTATCTTTATGAGTTTACTCGAATCTGGTTATATTTTCCCTGATATGGAATCCATAGGTGAGACCACTCTGTAGAAAAGTATCCTTGAATTTTACTCAACCAATCTACACTCAACAATAATCCATAGGATTTTAGTATGTCCACAATTACTATGTTTATGCATTAGTGAACTCGTTCTTTGGATGATAAGAGAATGATCAAATCTATGAGTTCACTAATTGCATGGACAAGAGTTCTGTCCAACTGAATAATCTATGCATCAGATTTGCTCCATGTTGCATTTATTTTATTTGCTATAGATAATGGCATTACATTTACTGATGCACCAGAATCAACCAAGCAATTGTGTACATTGAAATTAAATATTTCGAAAGTTAGGAGAAAGGGTGGGTAGAGAGTGTTTACTTTCAATGATAAAGCATGAAGTACTAATTCCAGGGAGTTAGAGGATGTACTTGACCCCTTGTTCAAAGAGGGAAGATTAGCTACAGAGGAGTGTCCAAGTTATCATAATAGAATGTCCCACTGGATCGTGATCTTTGTTAAGTCAAATAATGAGATGTTCACACAAGCCTTCTTCATATATTCCACTATGTTATAGTCCATAGCAGGAAGGATAGTTGGAGTGTCCGGGGAAGTAACCAATCTTTTTACTTCTGGAGAAATTGCCTAATATTTATTGTTTGTGGAAAAATATTTTGCTGGGACTGCCTTCCTAGACTTGATCCGAGTGTTTAGTGCCGAGTTGAATGACAGACTAATTTTCCTTAAGAAGGCCCCTTTGAGTTTCTACTTTGTCAAATCTGTTGTAATAGCCAACCCTTAGCTCCTTAAGTTGTAATGGTTGGGATGATCTTAGGCTAGGGTGTCACTTAGAGGCTATTTCTCAATTGTATTCTTTTGGGCAAGAAGTATGCAGTTGAACATGTTCACTGCATGCCCGAAACTTGGAGTCTCATTAGGTGCAACATCTTGTTCCTTTTCTTTTTTCTGGATATGTTTGTTCATCATCAAGTACTATGTTGCATAAATGGGTAGCAATATAAGTCATAGAATGATTCCATTGTGGGAACATTTTCATAGAATGGTAATCTTGATGAAATGAACAATATTTAGTCATGCCCAAGTTGTCAAGGTTCAATGCTACGTTGGAAATCTGCATAGATTTTTCCAGATGATTAATGTTGTTGCCTGAATTTGCAATCCTTTTGAGTAGGTTGAATCAAGAAGGCTTGCTACTACCGGTGGTCCCACTCGAACTTTTTTTAAGCTCTTCCAATTCATTTGAGAGGTTCTTCACCAAGTGGGTCAAGTTCTCAAGATCATCTGATTACTTCTCTTTGTCCTTTTTTATCAGGGTCTGAGACATTTTACCTACATCCTTGGAGTCCTTTATTGATTCATCATCCGTAATGACTCCAATTTCTTGTAGGACCTTCTCAACCATGATTTCTTCTTAGAAATTTTTTGAAATATTGTTTCGCAGTCCGATTTACGAATTGCGCAATGGTTGCTGGCAAGGAAGAAGTATAATAGTATTTTGTGATGGAGTCATGAGGTTTTGTGTCTTTCAGAAATCTGTCTAGGATACGATTGAACCTATTATTGAAATATTTTACCTTTTATTTTGGCTCCATATTTAGGCTTCCAAACTCTTTAAACAACATGGCAGGGGTCTTATCATCAACAAACTTCTCAAGAAACATTTTCTTAAATCCCCTCCAATTCTGGATGGGGTTTTGGGGAAGACTGTGGCACCACATAGTTTCTCTACCATCCAAGGTACATGAAAAAATTCTACATGCAACATCATCGTAGAGTACCTCAAGCTTTTTTAGGTGCAGGTAGCAATTGTCCAAAAGGTCTTCTGCTTTAACCACTCTATCAAGGTCATACTTTGTTAAAATCTTTTCTGGGTGCCTAGGATTTTTATGTAGCACACCCAAAAGTGCAAGTGGGCCTTGAGACATCCAATCCAGATCTTAATCTGCCATGTATTCATCTTCATCCTCATCCTCTTCTTTGGAAGAATCTGATAAATCTCTTTCCTCCTCATCACCGCCTAACCAATTGAAGGTTATGCCAAAGAGTAGTGGGTTGTCTTCTTCTCCACCATTGAACATTGGAGGTTCTTCTATGTTCTCCATAGAAACTGATAACTCTTCGAGGATGGTAATAACTATGGCTTCCAAGGTGGTGACCACCACTCCTATAGAGGTAGTCTTATTCTTATTTGGAGAATATGAAAGACTGGATAATCTCAGGATTAATCCAACTGCTTTTGTGAATTGAAGGTTATGGGACAGATAGCCCGAATTTGATTTATGAAATTTCACAAGTTCATGTGGGCTGTGTTTTAGAAGAGTCACCAAATTCAAGAGCTCGAGCAGGGGAGGTAGGGTTTACATTGTCGACTTGATCAAAATATGTAACTTTTGGGTTGGTGGGTTTATCGTCCATAAAAAACTAGTTTCCCTCCTTCTAGCACCAGAAATGTTGACGGTGCCAGATCCAAAAACATTTATGGGATATCCTCGATATGAAGTCCCAATTAGACCTCAAATAGTTTGGTGTAGGATTCCCATATGAAACAAAGGGCCGATTGAATTATTCTTAAATATATGCCCTGGCTCTTGCTGTCAACAAGGGAGAATGATGCCAATGTACTTTCACAAAGAAAAGGGGTTGTGCCTGGTGAGTGTCTGATTGCAAGTGTGTCAAGGTTATTGTACTGCAAAAGGGGGGGAGAGAGAGAGGTGATCCTATAAGAGAGAGGTAATAACACAACTCAAGAAGAGACACACGTGAAGCAAAATATTCCGTCTAACACCCAATGAAATAGTCCACAATGGACGTGACAATCATTACACACAACAACTTAAGAAAGATCTATCAAGTGTCCTGCGGAATAGTCCATAAGGGAATGACAACAATTATGCACACAGTAACATGGGTAGGGTCTATTGAATATCCTATAGAATAGTCCACAAGGATGTGACAACAGTTACAACCATTATAATGTGTTCTCAACAAGACAAGCACTAAAATAACCGAAATAGTTCTAATATCTTAGTACATGTGAAAAACAAACGTGAAGTTAAAATATATGCAGAATAGTGTCACAAACATTGATAAGTCATGTGTGAAGAACATGCTAACCTTGAAAGGCTTCTGTTATTAAGTAAATGTTCCAAGACACATGTAAACACTGAACATCACTAGCTCCAATAGTGGAGCGTTAGAGCCACTCCTTTCTCCACAAAATAACGAGATATTCTCTCTATTGCTTTAGTGGTGGAGACAAGGTGAAAAATTCCTTTGCTCATACAATGAGGGAGTATATATAACCAAGGGTGACTCTTTGACTACCCTCATGACTGTTTGACTTCCCATGACCTTTCCACTTACATGAATCTTTAAATTCATGTGTGTCCTTTGGACTTCCACTTTACAATACATTTATTTATAGTGGATATAATATACAATGGTGATGTGGCGACATGATCACCAATGACATGACATGGCATGAGACTGCTCACATGGACTAGTTTATGACATGAAAATGTCAGGCCATTGCTGATGCTAAGAGTTAAGTGTATTAATGAAAGAGATCTCCTTCACTCCTCAGTAAGCCTTGGTGATAGGGAGTCTTCAATGATCTCAAGTCTTGAAAGTGGTCGCAAACTAGTGCCCGTTCGCTTTCTCTCGATCAATAATCTTGTATGTTGAGATGAAAGAGTGTATTTTATCATTTTTTATTCCTTCCTTTATTCCTTTATCATCTCACCATGAATTGATGGATAACTTGTTCCTGCAATTCACTCATGACGGGACGACATCAATCCGAAAAGCCCTAGTATAAGATGATGCATCCATAAAATGAGCCTAGGATAGGTGATAGGTTGGGAAAGAGGCTCAATGAATGTGAAGTTGTGTAGTTCAGATAGGAAAGGGACAACCCTAGGCCTTGAGATTGTGCAGTGCGCAGTTCAGCCTGGGTTAAGGGACATGACTACGTAGTTTCCGGAGTCAGAAGGGAAAAGCAACCAGGATCATAGCTAGGAAAGCCAATTTCACAGTTCATGAGGTAAAGGAGGCCAGGATGACTACAGAGTGCATATTTATAAGGCTCAAAGGATGGGATTGTGTCTTAAAGTTGCAAAGTGCAAATTTCAAGCCGGGCTAGAGGCCTCAAGTGCGTAATTCCGAGGGTCAAGGTTGGGTGTTGATCACCAAAAATGTGCAATGAGGGGGTTCTTGTGAAGCTAGCACTAATCAGTTCCAATAAGTAGGGTTACAAAAATAGGACTGAGACTACACAAGGCGTAGCTCAGGGGAGGCCCAAAGAGGCTAATTCACTTCGTAGGGAAGTTTTCCAGAAAATGACTAAGTGTGGAACAAGTGAGATTAATGTGAGCATTGATATATTTTGGTTGTGATTGCACACTCGGGATACTTGAAAACTCAAACAACATATATCATCTAATACAAACATACAAAGAATTATCATCCATGTGATAGCTTTGTGACTAGCTATGACAAGTGCGACACCAACGATACACTTAACAACAACTTTGATGACATTTGTGTGATGGTGTTCAAAACATTTGAAATGCGTGCAATAGGTACTTAAATAGTTAGAACAACTCATTTACACAAAGATAACCTCTTGGAATCATTGGAACAAGCTCATAAATTCACTGCAGTAGCCAACATGCCAAAGGTGACACTTTTCCTATCTTGCGAAAGGGATCACAAAAGAAATAGAATGAAATTCAAAGTTTGCGACAACCATAAACAAGACCAAGGAAGCCTCCCAAATTTGGGTACAAGCCAAAATTTTTGAGGGGGTTGTAGTGGCTACAACAATTTAATGTATTATGTATTTACTTCCATCTCCATTGATAATGATATTAGGTACTAGTTTCCTTGGTCACTAGTATGGGTTTTATTGAGTCATTTATCTATCATACTCACTTTGATCTTTTGTTGTTAAAATGCTTGTAGATCTGGATTCTGATAATTTAGGAGTTGCATCAAACTATAGCAAGGATATTCATCATAACTTTTGGTTGAAAGGTATGGATTTCATATCCCAACATCCTTGCTTATGATTCAATAGGAATGAACTCAAGGAAATATTTACTAGTTTGTTTGTTTGTCACTAGATTCAACCTTGAATCTAGGGATATTGATTTTGTATGTATAAACAATTTGTTTGGCATAAAAAATTGGTGATTCTGCTAGGGAACATTTTTGTTCTTCATCCTCCCTTGTTTTGATCTTTGAAACCTTTTTCTGTAGACTTGTTTGACTCTGATATGAACCTTGAAAGCTTAAGATTTTGGATTTTTTGGCTTTGTTTTTTATGTTTTCTTAATTTTTATCGGACTACGCATTTTTCCTTCAGTCATAGTGCACAAATACACAAATTTAGCTTTAATAAATTCTGCATATGCAGTCTAGATTGAAATTATTTCCTGCACAAATACTTCAATTTTTTTAAAATTTAAGTTTTCTAATTGCTGGGTCCAAGATATTTTGATTGTTGTACTTTCTTGGATTTGTTTACATTATGGAAATGTCCACTTTATTTTTATTTGATGTTTGAGTTGTCTTCTTGAAGAATTATTCACAAATTAGGGTTCAAAATTATTGTCTTATTTACAAATTAGGGTTCAAAATTTGATCACTTGAGTTGCTGATCAATCAAAAGAAAGACCAGTCATTGCTGAGATAACTTGAGTCTGTCCTTCTTCTATCAAAATATTAGATTAAGTACTCTGTTTTCATAATTGAAAAGAATCATTAGTATTGGAAAAATTTAGGATTTTTCAAGGTAGCACTTGTGATTTGGAGTTTGTTGTTTTTTCCAAAGTGAATAGTGATTATTTCGTTATATAAGACAACACAATATTATGCTTACAGTGATTTGTAATTCGTTACATCAAGTTGAAATTATGGCTATTGTATATTGAAGGAATATTTCATCATTTGTTCTTGGGTATGCAAGAATTTGTTAAGATTTTTTTTCTTTTTTCTTTTTTTAACCTAAATTTAAAGGAAATTAGGTTACATTTTTCCAAAAAAAATATCCCCCCTCATGGTTGGTGGTGGGGGGGGGGGGGGGGAGAATCATGTATTATGCATTCTCTCTAATTTGTATTTTTGAAAATTATTCATTGATTCTTGCATTATTGAAAAGTGAATAAAACACATTTCCTTAATTTATTTATGATTAATTAAAGTGAAAATATTACATTATCATGCTCGACTGCATTCCAGTTTTGATTCTGATCATAACACCGCTGGTTTCACATCCATCAACCTACTGAGTAAAAAAGAGCTTAAAAACAACACTAATAAAATAAATTAGAATTTTTGTATTTCTAGGGCTCATTACACCTACATTAGATCAGATAGTAGGGCTTTCGAATAGGAAAGAAAGTTAATTTTCTAAAGCTGCAAAAAAAAAAAAATCTTGCGGTAGGGAGTAAATCCATCTATTATAGTTTGACTCTAGGAAGCTCCTCTTACACGGGAGTTAAACACGACATCATATCGGACCCAGTGAAGTGATCAAACCTACTTCATTGGTTACGATAGCATGATTTCCATGCATTACAAATGATACCAAAAGTATTTTTGAGTCACTTGAAGGATAAACCTCAGATTGACCATGTTGAGGAACCTTCAAGGGGATTGAACTTTTTTACTCTGCCCTTGTGTGTACGTCTGATCAAAAACTATCCCCCCAGGGTAAATTGTTGTATGTGGTAACATTAGAGACCATTATATTAGGGCTTTTACCCAAGGTGATGGTGGGGGAGAAGTCCTTACTGTACATGGAGTAGATGTTGGCCAGACTCACCTGGACCTTTTTGAAGGGTATTCTTCACTCAAGATGGCATAAGTAAAGTTACTTGTAGCATATTATGGCCATTAAGTAGGTTTCTAGCATAACTGATTCCACTTACTCTATCTCTAGTCACTTTAAAAATTGATCTCATTGACGTTGGGTTTCATCACCAACTAGTGATTTCATTGTGAAAAGGTTGTTTGCATGGTTTGACTCAGATTTATTAGTACATGTTATTTTATTGTTTTTATTTTTTACAAAACTTAGGTGTGGATTATGAATTTGGGTTGTTAATATTGTTTATTTTATTAATTAAGTTTAAACTTACTTACGACCGATCAAGGAACTCATTTCAACAGGAACCCTGGTTCTTTTCCTATTTTTGGAAATGTCGATCCTCCTTATATGGCTACGTTGACACTTCAGAGATTTATGATAGGTTTACCCATTTGGTTGTTTTCAAATTCTTTAATATCAAATAACCAAACCATTCCACCTCAACCAGGCTCTTCACCTAAACCAGGTTCTCCATCTCAACAAGAACAACTATTTTTTGACCCTTTACCTTCTTCACACAAAATGCCTTCTTCCCTTTCTCCTTCATCGCTTGGTAAAAGAATTGATGCTAGTAACCAAGTGTCTAGTAAGAAGAAGAAAGTAAAGAAAAAGAATAAGAATCAAGATAAGAAAGAGGTCAACCAACCAACCATTACTACGAGTATGGAAAATGTTGAGGAGAAGTAAAAAATACGTCACAAGCCCAAATTACCTTGCAAGCTATGTAAGGGTGACCACCTTCTTATTGATTGTCGTGGTATTCCAAAGGTATTAAATGTGTGGTCTAAAAATTATTATAAACTTACTATTGATCCATCAACTAGTGATTGTTAGGTTTTAGGGAAAAATGACAAATTTAGGTATCCCTTTAGGTTATGCAATGGGAGTCATCAAACTCATATTTACCATCACATGTACGAAGCCTAAAAATTGTTGGAAAACCTTATTATTTCTAAACACCAACTTCCAACTGATTACCGTATGATTTATCCCAAGCTACCGCTAGTTGACAAAGTTATTGATCTAGTTCCAAGTACAGTCAATCCCACTCTTCCATTGGTGTAATATTCCTCAGGAATTTTTACAGTAAATAACAAAGCATGCACAGACATAAAAACCATGAAAAGAAAACACATAAATAAATCCATGAAATTGCACCAAAAACTGCGTTGCTGAGCCATTTTATTAAAGATAAGGAGGGTACAATGTGGTGTTGGAAAGTGTGTACGTAGGCTTGCCCAAGGCAAGCTAGAAAATCCCAAGTGAATAATATGAAGTCCGTCCTCAAGTATATTGCTACTCTCTCCTGGCTCTACACTGAAATGACCAAAAAATATGTTGTTGGCTATAAATAAATGTTGCTAGGGCCTCCTCCGGTGCTTAAAAAAATCCAGGAAATTAATCTCGGGATATACACCAAATACCTAGAATAGCCCACGAAGGAATTGGACAATGGTTGACCTTGAAATTTGAGCCCTAATTTCTCTCAATGGAACTACTACTGGGTAATTCGACCCACCTATCAAGCCTACTACAAAATCCCCCAAAATGGCTGCAATCACCCTCAAAACACTTCCCTAGACTCCTCCTCAAGTTTCAGGCCCAAACTCCCTTCTCCCCCCAACACCCAAGTGTGACTCCTCTAGGGACTATGCAGTGATTACACTGATGCTTCTGGAAACTTCCCCAAACTTTCACTACCTACTCCTAGATCAAATTGGAATAGGTCAGAGTCCCTCCCTGGGCTAGAACTCTAAGTCCATTGAAGCAAGGGTGGATATTTCAACTAGGAAACACTCGTATGATGAACAACACTTGAAGACTTGGCTTTAGCTCAAGCATGCTAGTCTAAGACAAATTATCAAATGATTATAAATGCCAAAATTAGTGCCTTTCCTTCCTTTTTGTAAAACTGCCTCCAAAGCTCCCATGTGGGCCCAAATCGATTCCCCGCCACCAAAATTGCTCCATTGAGTGTGTATTTCTCATGTGGTCCATAATTCTCTATGGCTAGCCCCCACGCTCCACTAGATACTTGATGTTCCCCCTCCAATTATAATGTTTGGGATTTATTTAATGAAAAGTACGCGTGGGACCTATGAACCCATACTTCCTAAGTGCAAACATGAACTAAGATAAAAATGGACAAAATTTATATTTCAGTTAGCAATAATGCTAAGTGGGAATATCACAGTCCTCCCCGCCAAAACGTTTCTTTTCCTCAAGAAAATTTAATGAAGAAAGTTGAAGTATATGCTCCCATTCCCAATTGGAATCCTCATCTGGTAGGTTCCTCCATATAATCAAAAACTCTTTTATGAACCTATTTTGCAAGTGCCTCTCCCGGGTGTCCAAAATAACCTCTGGCTCTAGAAGTAATTTCACCTCATCATCCATAGGTGGTAGCTCTGTAACTACTATCACCCGCTTCCCGAGTGTCTTTTTCATGCAAAAAAAATGGAAAATGTTTTTCACTCAAGTTCCTAGGGGTAGCTCAAGCTCATATTCCACCTCCTTGACTCTCTCGGTGACTCAGTATGACCCAAATAAGTGAGGTTTGAGCATCTCGACCCCATTCTGTTTTAGTAATGACTTCCTATATGTATAAATCCTCAAGAAAACCAAATCCCCTACCTAAAAATGCTTATCAACTCTGCCCCTATCTGCATAAAATTTCTACTAGTTTTGTGTCGTCTGCATGTTGTCTTTCAGAGCTCACATAATTTCTTAGCTCTCCTATATCAAATCATTGGTCCTAGGGCCTTTCAATCTCCAAACATTACGTAAGAAAAAAATAATGCATTGTAACCATACAAGGCTCAGAATGGAGACATAGCTATGGAATTGTGGTACGTGGTGTTGTAGAAGTACTCGACCAAGTGTAGCCACCATGTCCATGCTCGCTAATGGCTCGTCACATAGTTATGCAAGTAGTCGTCCAACCATTTGTTAACTATATAAGTCTTCCCATCTATATGGGGGTGAAAACTAGTGCTTGGAGTGAGCTCTGTGCCCACCATTCGAAGAAACTCTTGCAAAAATCCCCCTATGAACCTACTTTCCTGGTCACTAACAATGGTATTTGGGAGACCATCTAGCCAAAAAACCTCCCCAAAAAACAATTCGGCTACCTATGAGGCTGAGTACTAGGATGATATGGTGAAAAATTGTGCAAGCTTTGTCAATCGATCCACCACCATGTATATGCAGTCCTTGCCCTGTACTATGGAAAACTCGGTAATGAAATCCATGGAAACACTCTCTCGTTTCCCTTCAGGGATAGGAAGAGGTTGTAGCAATCCTGTAAGGTGTGAGTGCTCACCCTTGTTCCTATGGCATGTGTCACACTCCCTGACATGCCTCATAACGTCATCCTTAAGGCCCCTCCATGCAAAGCGCTCTTTGATGGGCCTATATGTATTTGTGAACCCCTGATGCCCTGCTAATGGTGAATCATGGGAAACCTGTAAAATATTATCCCTCATATGGGAGCTAGGCACTAAGTAAATATGGTCTCTGAAGTAAATAACCTTGTTCATTACCTTGTACTGGTCATCTACCACATACCCATCAAGGAATTCACATGAAAATATGTCCTTAGAGTACTCTACCAGTAACTGTGCAATCAAATTTGGGAAATTCTCATCAATGAAAGGTAGTCAGCCTCCTAGACAACGCATCAGCCACCGCGTTATGTTTCCCTTTGACATAATCAATGTCAAAGTCATATGCCTAGAGCTTTCTCATCCACTTATGCTTTCTCTCTTGCAACTGCTTCTGCTCCAATAAAAATCTTAGGCTGTTATGGTCTATCTTGAACTTGAACCTGTTCCCCACCAAGTATTGTATGAACTTGGCTAGTGTTATGCGAAATTATGAATTAACGGATAAATCATTCTTCCCTAGACAGGTGCTAATCTAGAACAACAGGTCAAAGACTTTACAACTATCTTTCCTAACTATAAACAGACAAACAGAATGAAATAAGGAACCTACTTGGGATCCAAGCACTTCCAAAATCTCCTTCTGTTGCTTTTGTTGTAGCTTCAAATTCCAGCCGGATGTGAAAAATATTTCCTGCAAGAATGAACACTAAACAACAAGAGATAGCAATAATACAGATGTCTATTCAAGTTATTTAGCTAAATCAATAAAGCATAAACCATATACATCAACTAAGAAATCATGATATTGGAAATCAAATATTATACAGATGCATATAGGGAAAAATAAGAGTAATATTTATTGATGATAGAAGGGGAGGTTACAACCCAGTGATTGATTTAGTGTCACCATCTCCAGCAACATCCCAAACTCATCACAATGCAGATATCTCCAGCAATATGTCACTCAAATCAATCTCCTCAATTGAAATTCCACCAACATTTCTCTACACAAATTATTCCCTATAAAACACTAAGATTTGTGCTCAATTTATAGAGGAGCTGAGGTAGTTTTACAATCAATGACTTTCCAATAATAGGCAAGACATGTTCCCAATCTTGTATATGTCAAATGGACACATGGATTCAAAGTTTGAAACATGTGAACTCTTCTAGAAGGCACTGGCCAAGTGGAGATTCCGGAACAATGAGAATTTCACTCCCAATGTGACCAACGCACCCATGAGTGTCGGGAAGTGCTTTGTAGAGCAGCCTTGCATGGGGCTACCTGCATATGCAACACACTTAGTCCCTTTAGAGGCAGTGTTGGTGAACTATCATATGCTATATTATAAACTTCAAACTTTAGAAACCTTTGCAGATGAAAGTCTTTGATTTATTTGTCTTGTTCTTTGTCTTAGGGCATGTAGAAATTGAAATGTTAGGGGATGATAGACCCTATACATTTATCTTGGAGATGATGTTGTGTTAACCAGGTCATTGGTAATGGTGCCCAAATTTACATATAACAATTTCACTCTAAAGCATGAAGTCAAAATAATAACAACAATATTTTGATTGGTATGCTTTACACTGTGATGGGTTGGAGATGAAGTGGAGTGGAAACTTGCATCAATATTACAATACATTACATCATGATATATCCTCTTAATCATAATTTCTGAGGGTAGGCATTCCCATGTTCAACACATAAATAATCTAATAACATGTACATAATTCATAAAGTCATCGTCATTGGACTGTTTCCCAATGCAGACATGCCTACAGATATGGGCCCATGTTCGGATGACGATCTGTATGTAAGGTCACTGTACAGATGATGTGTACAAAAATTCTAAAATCACACCCCGGATGGCTAAAACTAGATAGGGTCTTCTTATCTTGTTCACTTGATCATTTATGTACAAGTCTAGCCATGAAAATATATGATTTGTCGTCGAACATGGAAAGACATTGTTTGATTACTAGCCAATGATGTGAGATGTTAACAAACGTGAGAGAAACACCATTGATGTCAATGGCCCTCAAGGTACTACAGTACATTTCGTAAAGGCATGAATAGATGATTTGATGTAAAACGCAAAACAAAATCTTTCGGTCAAAAGTATGGAAGCAAGGATCTTGTCAATGCTGTCACAAGCCTCATGGTACTAGAACATAATGTTTCTAAGTGAACTTCCTGGATAATGATTTGTCATCGACATGAAGTCACCTTATTGCGAAATGGGAGTTACTGATTTTTGAGACAAGGGTATGACTTGATATAGCAATTTTCAGGGATGAAGATCATGAGAATGAAGGTTTATGAGTATTGCAGAAGGATGCGTTATTCAATGGATGACTTCTCTTGAACATATCGGCAACACTGAGATGAGTTGGCAGCATTGAATCAAAACCAAAGTGAAGGTATGATGAACCATAGGTATGAATGAACTGTCAATATGATTACCCAACCCAAACAATCACGGACATGGAGTGAAGGATGTGTCATGTTCAAGAGTGACTTGCTACCATAAAGAATTTTTCTCACTTTTCCAAAAATTTCCCCCGCACATTTGTCGACCAGTACCTCTTTATTTTTTAACAATCTTGAGGAGGATAACATTTGATTGATCTATAATTAAACCCTTTGGGTGAATAAAGTAATGCTATTTAATAATTTAATGAGTCTAGCGATGAATGAAACTTGATTCTTTCCATGATCGACAAGCATGTTGCTATTTTATGTTTTAACAAGCTTAACGACAGTGATAGCCTGGTCCCTTTTCATATTTAAAGAGTTTGAAAAAGAGGACGAAAGAAAACTCCATAATTACTTTTTCATAAATTTGTTGCTCAGATCCAAAAAAGTGTAAAATAATATCTGAGAGAACCTCTTTGGTCATGTTTAACTAAGGTATTCCTTTTTCATAAATAATATATCTCAGTCTGGAAAAGGGTTAAACTTATAATGATTAGATATCAATTCATTTACTTTCATGAGATCGAAAATACAAGTGCTCGACAACCTTTTCACATTATCAGAGTCTAAAAAGAGCTGAAAGAAGACTCTAGGGGTTCCTTTTTCATTGTTATCAAAGCTTGCAAAAAAGATAAAAGTGCGCTTCAAATCCTTTTTCATTTTTAACAAAGCTCGAAAAATAAGGAGAAAAAGTATGCTTTGTGGTCAAATCATTCTTGAAAGAAATCTGCACGACCAATATGTTCATCAATTGTCAAACCTGTTCAGAACAACATCAAATGGATTAAAAATACCTGTTTCATGATAAAAAACATAATAAAATAATAGTCATAGCAATAAATTCAATTTTCAAATAATTAAATGACTATTAAAAGTAGTTTCACTATTAATTTTTACCATTCCATAGATAACATTTGCATTTTGGAGCTCTAAACTTCATTTTTCCCCCGAACTTTAGCTGCTGATTGTGATTGTTTCTATGGACGATTTTTTTTTCCATTTGATCCAAGTTAGTGATATGAACCTCCTCTTTCCTTTAGTATTCATTTCATTTCCAATTTCTGCAAATTTTCAGGGTTTTAAGGCCCCTAGGGTAAATTTTGCCCAAAAAGAGGGCAACGTACCATTGAATGTCGAAACCTGTGTTGCATAGAAAGTACAGTGAAGGTTACTTGCATACACAACACACTATCTCTTGTTAGGGAGTGCATTAGGCACAATCTAGATTTTTTTTTCTTACATTATGCCCAAAATTTTCCTAGTTTTTTGCAACGAATGGAATCTAATGGATCTTATGGTTGTATTTCAAGTTTCCATCAGATTACAATGACGATTAAATGGAGGGAAAGATAACATTAAGAACATGATATGATTGCCTTAAATGATCCGGGTACAGTAAGAGCCCTAAGAGATTGTGGACTGCTTAAGTACTTCAAATTGTCAGGGATGAGGCAACAAATAGAACTCGTGGAGTTCTTAGTTCGAGCACGGGATCCAGCTATCGAGGAATTTCATATTAAGAGCCACGTTGTTCCCATAACAGTCGAGGATGTGTACTTTCTTACAGGTTTGTCGAGGAGAGGCTTGCCCATTTCGCTCCTAGGGTCTATTGTTGGAGGAGAGACAATGAGAGATTATGTTTTGCAACATTGTTATCCAGGGGTAGAGCCAAGAAAATATGGAAAGATGAACATACGAGATGTTAGATATTTTCCTTTGAGAACTATCCTTTTCATGATCGCAAAACTTGCCAGAATTGTTACACTACATGTAGCGAATAGATCATACATGCAGTACATGCTAGAGTGTATGGAGCAAATAGTCTTCAACTGGTTTGAAGTTGTTCTTTCTTAGATAAAGGAACAACTGAATAAAGAAAAGGGAGGAAGGAAGAAGAATTTCAGTTATGGTTCTATCCTTATATCCTTCGCCTTGGAACGGATTCCACTAATGGAGCCACAACATGTGACACTGGATGTGTCTAATCCTAGAGATCCGCAGATGCAAAGATGGGTGGAACTCATGGGTAGGCATGCAGGCCAATCTACCATTGTGTTCTTGAATATGTTCTTTGCCTAGTTCCGACGACAAATTTTCACCATCGATGAGTATGCATACGCAGGCGTTGATTTCCAAGGAGATCCAGATTTAGCATTACCAAAAGGCACTCAGTGGGGTGCAATGGGTAAGAATGTTTTGACCATGTTTTTGATTTTCCTAAGGTTTATACAATGTTTTTTTATTTTTATGTTTTCCCAAGACTAAACTAAATGTTTGATGTAATGTAGATGTTGGTCGTGTTCAACCAGTAGTGGAAGCAAAGCATGAAGCAGATGTGCCAGCAGAGAGGGCTGTCGGGAGAGCAGTCCTTCAGGATCTTGATATGGTTGAGACTCTGATTGAGCTTCAGCAACACATAGAGGGTTTGACCTTTGGGATTTCAGATTGCTGGATCGAAGATCTACCTATGTGACTGCAACGACACACTATTGGGGTTCCTAACCATTGGATGTGGTTACTACGTAGGATAGCTAGATCTATAGCATGTTACCATGAGCACCACTAGTTTACTTGTGACATTTTGCATACATTTTGATGTTAGATGACCAATGTGTCTTGGGCACAATTTTTTGTAAAAACCTATAACTATCTATCTAAATGATTTCAGTGTTTTCCTATGTGAATGATTTCTTTACATATGTTGCAAATGTCTGTCTAAAACTTGCTTAGATAATGAATCAGTCAATGTGTTCAAATTTCTAGAAAAGTGTTGATATTGAATAAAATCAAAGTGTCTTCCCAAAAGTCAAACCCTTAGGAACAATCTATGCAATGTTTGATTTCTAACAGTATAAACACTAGTAAGTTGTAATACCACAAGTTGTGAGTCTAACCTTATTATGATACGGTTAATACCAAATGAAATGGCATCAGAGAGAAGTTCAATCAACGCACTATACTCAACGATATTTTTTGTCGATCTACCAATAAAAATCCCTTGAAAACTCACTAGTCATTCAGAGAGAAAATGGCCCATGCTGCAGAGGATAGATTCTGCGTACTATGACTAGCACCATTAGCATATCAAACAAAGGGTTCCGAAAATTCAGACATCTACGATGAAATGTAAAGAGGATTACTAACTTCAAGAAAACTCTGAAAACAAATTAAGATAGTGAATGAAAATAAACAACATATATATATCATATAATACAAAAAATTACTACACTCATGATTAAGCATAGTAATGTTTCAAATACAACCCATTTCTAGGCTGGGCCAATGGAATTACATCGTAATCAACCAACTCATAGACACCCTTAGCAAGAAATCTTTTGAAAATATAGGGGCTATGCCATAATGGCTCAAACTTTCCTATACCTATGACATCGGCTTCTTGATCGTAAAGAAGGACCAAGTCACCCTCTGAGAAAATGCGAGGATAGACATTTTTATCGTATTGTGCCTTTATACATATCTTATGTGCTTTTTTGGCCAATTGTGCTTCACGACGCGTTTCATCAAGATGGATGAGGTTAAGGAGACGCGATTCTTCTTCTGAGGTGTTAGGTAACAAGTCGATTGCGAGTTTTAACGACGAAATTTCACATTGGATTGGTAAGACAGCTTCCAAACCATACACTAATTGAAAAGGAGTAAATGTAGTTGCGTTTCTCACCGAGGTTCGATATGCCCACAAGGCGGAGTACAGGATCAAATGCCAATTTCTTTTACGAACTCCTATCATTCGTTGAAGCATATGTTTAAGAATCTTGTTGATAGCTTCAACTTGTCTATTTTATTGTGGATAATAAGGATTAGAATTATCATGTGACAATCCTAACTTGGCATTCAATTCAGCCATCATGTGATTGCGAAAATACTTCCCATGGTTTGTAACTATAGCCTGTGGGACTCCAAACCGTGTGATAACATGATTAAAGAAAAACAATGCAGTTGTTTGTCCTGTGTTGTTGAATGTAGGCATTGCTTTGGCCCATTTGGTAAAATAGTTGACTGCGACAATAATATAACCATGCCCCCCAGACGAACGAGGGTTACAGGTCATGAAGTCAATACCCCATTTCGAAAAATTTCCCACAGAGACAACAGGATGCATTGGCGCTAGCGGTTTGCGGATTTTACAATAAAAAATCTGGCATGCATGACAACTTCTAGCCACGAGGATGGAGTCTTGAAAAATAGTAGGCCAAAAGTAACCAGCACGGAGTATCTTCTGTGCAGTAGCATAACCAAATAAATGTCCACCAGAAGTCCCAGCATGACAGTCATTTAACACTTTTTTGGCCTCCTCATGAGTGAGGCACCTCCTTAAAATGGTATCGACACTATGACGATAAAGTGTATCACCGATGATCAGATAATATTTAGCTTGGTATCAAATATGTCGTTGTTCAGAGCAAGAGGTATTAGGTCGAAAATTTTGAGTTTGGAGATAAATGATGAAATCCCCATACCAAGGATTAGATGATCCGATTAGAAATAGAGACTCATCAGGAATTGATGGTTCCGATGTAGTTGCGATACTATCAGAGGGAAGGTCACAGAGAAGCTCAGGAAAAATTAAAGAATTATTTGAATTGGATTTGATGAATTCCAAATCAAATTCCTGCAAAATGACAATCCATTTTGAATATTTCCGCCCCAAAAATTGATGTGATAAGATATAAGTCATGGGGTTGCAATCCGAAACGATAGTGGTATTTCGGAGCATGATATAATGGCGAAATATTTGGACAGCTTGAACAACTACCAAGGAAATATTTTCTACGTATGAATACTTAACTTCCGTATCATTGATATTACAACTCAAATAATAGATTAGATGTTCATTTCCATTTTATACTTGGACCAATACCATAGCAATGGTCGTTTCGGCCGCGACGATATATAGGAAATAATAATTTTGATAATTAGGGGGATACATTAATGAAGCTAGGACAAGAGTATCCTTGACAACATCAAAAGAAGCTTACGGAACTTGGTCCTAATGGAAGGGAACCCCCTTTTTCAATAATCGAGTAAATCCTTTAGCCATTTCGGCATAGTTTGGAATGAACCTTCTTAGGAATTTAGCCTTTCCTTGAAGTTTCTATATCTGAAGTAAGTTTGATGGTGCATTAAAATCAAGAATGGCCTAAACCTTCAATGGGTCGATTCGAATTCCTTCTTTTGAGACTACGAATCCAAGCAAACGACTAGAACCAACACAAAACACACATTTATGAGGATTGAAGTGTATTTTGTAGTGTCGACAGCATAAAAAAATGGCTCTCAAATGCATCGGGTGATTTGTCCGACTTCGTGAATGTGCTAGTAAATCATGTAGATAAGGTTGACCAATGTGCTTGATGTCATTGAAAGCATAGTCCATTTCTCTCTGAAAAGTTTCCCCAACGTTCTTTAAACCAAACAGTAGTTTCCTATAAGCGAATGTGCCCCAAGTATAGATGAATGTTGTCTTATGTTGATCCTCTGGGTGGATATTGATTTGATTGTAGCCAGAAAATCCATCTGTGAACAAAAAAATTTCTCATCCAGCACAATCGTCAATAATCTGGTCGATAAAGTGAGTAGGATAATTGTCTTTTGGACAAGCAAGATTGACATCACAATAATCGACCAACACTCTAATGGTTCCTTGCTTTTTCATGATAGGAATGATATTGGAAACCCACTCGGTTAATGGAATAGGGTATATGAAACCAGCGGGCAAAAGTTTTTCAAATTCCGCTTTGATGGCAGCGGCTTTCTTTGGATGAAAAGGATGAAGCTTTTGATGCACCGGTTTGACATCAAGATACATATTAATAGTGTGTTCAACAATACTAGTATCTATGCCTGGCATTTCCTCGTAAGACCAAGCAAATACATCACAAAATTTACAAAATAGAGAGCGATATGATTCAAGTTCTGATGGAGAAAAAGATACACCAACATGAATATTTTCTACAATGCCAGGTTTGGTCGAAATATTGATAGAAATGGCTTCTTCAATATTTGACAGATTTCGCTCGGAATCGATTGCATTAATGGGTAAATAATTCGATTTTTTTTTTTTGGATTGATGGGTGATATAGTTCACTAAGATAATTTTCTTCATAATCAGGAAGATGGTAACGATGATGATAATATTCCCATGGTTCTCCTTCTGACATCATGGCTTCCAAAATATTCTCATATGTCAAGAACATTGAGGAAAAATGATTAGAGGGAGTACCAAAATCTAAGGAACGATCAACCCAAACAATCGACAACGTTGATTTCGGATTTGTCGCCCAAGCCAGATAGATTGATTTCTATTCCAACTCAGTAGGGTTGGGGCCAGAAATTCATCCAACGTAGTAATTTCAGAATCACCCATACTCTTCCTTAAGCTAGATAGAGTGGAAGAGATCATGTCGCAGGTCTCTATACTTGTAGTTTTTGCTGACGTCGCGGGTGGTGGTAATGCAAAGGTTCCCGTAAGAGTGGAATCCTTTAAGAGTCCTACACCAATGTTCTGAAGTTCTAGTTGGGGTATGTGAATGAATGGAATGCTTCCAGTTACCTGGGAAGCAGAGGAAAAGAAGGATAGATGATTAATGACTGTGATAATACCTTTATGTGGAAAGGTAATCATTCTAAAATATGTAGAAACAATTACAGTCATTGCATATACCCATGGCCTTCCAAGTAGAATATTATAGTCAAGGGGTCCGTCCAAAACCTCAACATCAATATTCACTATTTTTCCCCTAGTTCAACATGCAGGTTATTAATAATACCACAAGGTTTATATGTACACCCATCAAATGCCTTCAACGTCGTTGATGATTGTGATAAGCACGATAAGCCAAATGAATTTCAAAAATTTAGAGAAATAATTCATGTAGATTCTCCCTCATCAATAATAGTGCGATGAACAAGGTGATTGAGAACATTTACTTGTATGGAGAATTCCAATTCTGCTGGTAGTTGCGGCACATTGCCCGTATGATTAAAGAAGACAAGATTAGAATCTGTCAGATGAATTCCACCAATAGCTGACAATAAAGCCTGTTTCTGGGAGGGAAAATTTTGTAATACCTCAAGAGCAGACATAGCTGAAGGGAATTGAGCCAAATCTTCAACTATATTATAATTTTGAGCAGCTATTGCTCAAGGATTATATGTCTATTTGTGAATTACTCCCTTTGGTGGCTTGATTGTCAATTCAGGAATAACAGTAGGCGGTACTGATTCCATAGATGGATTCGTTATCGAGGTATTAGGTTGATCAGTGGCATGACTACCATAATATTTATTACACGTTGACACCAAAATATCTTTTGAAGGTTTTGTGAAAGATAACATTAATACTTGGGAACTAGGAGCTACATGCATAGTAACCATGTTTGTGTCCAGATTTGGAAATGGGTCTGTCAACACAGCTGGCGCGTGGGAAGTCTTGATGATTTTTGAGACTTCAGCATGGTGAGGACAATCCCTAAAAAATTATTCCTCATTACAGATTATGCATTGATAATGAGGTTTCCTAGGTCCAGATGATTGATCAGATGATCTTTCCCGTGGGTTAGAAGTTTTCTTTTTCTTAGATTTTCCCTTTTTCTTACATCCGGGTTGCTTGTCACTTTTTCCCTTGTAAAATGACATGGCATTAATTTCAGAAGTAGGAGTAAGATCATATGAAGTAGTGTGATGTGTTCTTGCAGTGCTAATCAATCCATCTCTGGCATGATATTCCTTTAATTTAGGAGGAAAAATAAAATTAGATCTCGGTGTATTAGGATTTTTTCATAGAGCTTGCAAGACTGAGTATAAATCAAGTCTAAATATTGGGCACAAGAAATAAATTGCTCCTCTGTGATGATGCTACCCTTAGCCACATCCTCAGTTATAGATGGTAACAGGGACTTAATGAACCATTCAGCAAGGAGTTGATTTGGAACAAATGTCTTAACCATTATACGACGACGACGCCACTCATGAATATGATCAGAGACGTGAGTAGCATTAGTCTTTTTGAAATTGGTCAAGAGTTCCATTCCAATTTCATATTTTATGGGTAACTGGAAATGAGTCAAAAAGACAGTAGCTAGGGCAGTGAAATTTTCAAAAGAAGCTCTAGGTAATTCAATGTACCATTTTGCAGCTGGACCTGTGAGCGTACACTGGAAAAGACGTAGTTAAACGTAATCATCATTCATGGAGTTTGATGAACACCATAAATGATAAGTCATAACATGAGTCAACGGATCTTCTCCAGGGTTTTCACTGAACTTAGGAATATCCGAGGGTAATTCATGAGGTATCACCGGCCACCAAGGAGCATAGTTAATTGGATCATTAGTTAGCCGATTTAAATTTGGTAACTCTAAAGTTGCAAGAAAGGGAATCTGTCAATTAAGGTCAGGTTGAGCATAGCTAGGGTAAGATGGAATTGCTTGAGAAATAGGCCTTTGAGCACCAACATAAGGAATTTGTTGCTGGTAACCTAGATAGGGGTTATTTTGAAAAGCAAACTCTTGAGGATTCTGTTGACCAAAACCTGGATATGATACTTGTTGAAATGAAGTTTAAGGCATTTTCACCTGAGGCTGCAAAGGGGTCCATCCACCAATTTTATAACCCAAATTAGGATAACTTGGATTCAGTCGATAGGTATAACCAGTTTGCGGTTGCGACATCCCATAAAATGGTAAACCATCTTGTGAATAAATGATTTCGGATATAGGCTGTTGTAAATTAACTAAAGGATTTGGAGTATGTGGACCCAAAATTTGATGATATTGAGCTGAAGGACCCGTTTGATAAGGTTGTACAACATTTTTATTCTATAACAAGGTCAAGATGTATTGACAAGTGGAAATGAAGTGGGTGTAACAGGTTGAACTAGTTGATACAAGTGTACAGCTGCTGTTTGTGGTTGGATAGGTAGAGTGGGCTACCATTGACAAAAATTTATTTCGACATTAGGTTGACCAAAAAGTGACGGAGTACTATCATATTGGGTGACCAAAGGTTGCTCCCCAGCATTAGGAGGATAATAAGACAGAAAATATTGCTCTCCAAATGCTAGGAGTCCAGTCGATATGGTATTTGAAGGAATAGAACCAATAGGACCGACTTGATATTGCCCTGAAGATGTGTATAAAGAATCAAGTCATTCAATAGTCACTATAGGATTAATAGTTAAAATACTGGATGATGACATTGGTAAAGTCCATGGATTTGAAGATGCACAAGAGAAAATTCTAGATGATGATTTGTAACCTGATGGGACCAAAGGGCCACCATGAAAATATGACTCTGGTGAAGTTGTAAACATTGATGGGGTATCTAGGGTAGGAGCTGGTGTAATTGGAATAGATGGCCCAACCAAAGGTGTTGGTTTAGACATGGTTACTTGACCAAATGTATACCCTTTTGAATTGACGGGAGTTTGAAAAGAAATAAGATCAACAAAAGTAGATGTTGTCGATTGAGGAAAAGACTCATATAGGTAAAGGTCCTCCCCAAAATCGGTTGGAGTTAAAGGTGTATCGTCTTGTGGGATTTCTTCAATCGCAATTAAACCAGGTGGAAGTATTTCACCGTCAGGCCCAAAGTATATTTCAGGTGGTTGATTGTGTGATATTAGAGATTCAATAGCTACAAAAATTTGTTGTATGACCAAGGTAGGAACAACTTATGGTTGTACGACTTCAAGATTTAGATGTTCTGGCAAAGAAGAGATAGGATCTGGATCAATTTATGGTTGAATAACGTCGGGTCTAGGAGGTATGGTCTCACTGATTCGATGGATCGTGACCACGAGTAGCAGTGAAGAATTTGTTTCGACAACAGTAGACGAACTGGGATGTGTAGAAACAAATTGAGCTAACTCTGGTTTATGGAAAGATGATGTTTCACCAGAGGTATGAATTGTACTTGATTTGGCAGATCATGATCACCTTGCCTACTAGAAGTAACTTATGGTGGTAAAGGTGGTTTTAATGCTAGTCTATGCGAACAACGGGGGAAAGGATTTTGTTATTCCACGATTACTGTTTTATTTTTACCAAAACTCAAATAAACAAAATAAAAGGGTAATGCTAGGCAAAAGGGTTTACCAAGAAACTGTGAATTGCAAAATAGCTCCTGGCGAACCAAGAAGTATGGGCAGGAAATCTTTCTAAATGTTGTGTTCGGTATATCAAAATTTACAAGGCGACCGAATCGGACAAATTAATATTATTCAGAATTATTAATTACGGATAAATCATTCTTCCCTAGACAGGTGCTAATCTAGAACAACAGGTCAAAGACTTTACAACTATCTTTCCTAACTGTAAACAAACACACATAATGAAATAAGGAACCTACTTGGGATCCGAGCGCTTCCAAAGTCTCCTTTTGTTGCTTTTGCTGTAGCTTCAAATTCTAGCCGGTTGTGCAAAATATTTCCTGCAAGAATGAACACTAAACAACAAGAGATAGCAATAATGCATATGTCTATTCAAGTTATTTAGCTAAATCAATAAAGCATAAGCCATATACATCAACTAAGAAATAATGATATTGGAAATCAAAGCTTATACATATGTATATAGGGAAAAATAATTAGTAATCTTTATTGATGATAGAAGGGGAGGTTACAACCCAGTGATTGATTTAGTGTCACCATGTCCAGAAGCATCCCAACCTCATCAAAATGCAGATATCTCCAGCAATATGTCACTCAAATCAATCTCCTCAATTGAAATTCCACCAACATTTCTCTATACAAATTATTCCCTATCAAACACTAAGATCTGTGCTCAATTTATAGAGGAACTGAGGTAGTTTTACAATCAATGACTTTCCAATAATAGGCAAGATATGTTCCCAATATTATAGATGTCAAATGGACACATGGATTCGAAGTTTGACACTTGTGAACTCTTCTAGAAGGCATTGGCCAAGTGGAGATTCCAAAACAATGATAATTTCGCTCCCAATGTGACCATCGCATCCATGAGTGTCGAGAAGTGCTTTGCAGAGCAGCCTTGCATGGGGCTACCTACATATGCAACACATTTAGTCCCTTTAGAGGCATCATTGGTGAGCTCTCATATGATATATTATAGACTTCAAACTTTGGAAACATTTGCAGATGAAAGTATTTGATTGATTTGTCTTGTTCTTTGTCTTAGGGCATGTAGCAATTGAAATGTTAGGGGATGATAGAGCCTATACATTGGTCCTGAAGATGATGCCCAGTTAACCAGGTAATTGGGAATGGTGCCCAAATTGACCTATAACAGCTAGCGCATGAATGATGGACTACAACCTCTCATGGGGCAGAAGCTTCTGACTCTCGAAAGCTATGGGGTGCCCCCCAAAATTAAAACTTCCCCTACACCCTCTTCGAATGCATCACACTGTTATACAAAATTCTAATCTATAGATAAACTAGATTCCCTGAGTGTGGTGTTCCTTCACTCAGAACAACAGAAGAAAGATAACTATTCTTTTCTCTAAGACAAATAGATAGCTAGAAAGGAAAGAAACATACTTCTGATCCTTTTTCTCTCTTTCTCCTTTTTTTGTTTTTTCCGTCGCTTTCAATCCAACTAAAGCCGCTAGATTGACACCTGAAATCAAAGATAGAGAACAAAAAAAAACATACAAATATACAAGTATCTACTTATCTTAACCAAATCAAAACAATTAGATTTGAGAATACATACACATGAGAATAAAATTCACAAGATATAAGCATACATATGAGAAAATGAACAGATATCTTTATTAAGAAAGTAGGAGGAGAATATTACTACCAATAGATTGATTCATGGTCAACCTGCTCCAACTTCATTCCGTCCTCATCACACCAAGCATCATCTGAGCAGCATAACAATAATCCATCTCTCAACAATTGAGAATCCAACAACATAACACTACACAAATTTCTCCCTCCCTAGCACTTGGATGAGTGCTCAATTTATAGGGAAATTGAAGGTAGTTTCTCAATAAATGGAATTTAATGGATTTATAATAATAGGTGAGACATTTTTCCAAGTTAAATGGTGATGGATGAATAAATGTATTCAAAGTATGATACCTATGATCTCTTCTAGAAGGCGCTGGACATGTGGAGATTCCTGGAACAATGATGTTTTCGCTCTTAGGAGACCAAAACACCCTTAAGTGTCGGGAAGTGCTTTGCAGAGCACCCTTTTATGGATATAATTGCTTTGCAATCCACTTAGGCCCATTCAGAGGAGCGTTGATGATTCAATGGGTCACATAATCTATACTTCAAACATTGTAAATATCACAATTAAAGTCGTTAATGGAATGACTTCTATTAGGGCATATAAAAAATGAATTAGGGGATGATAGACCCTGTTCATACTGGTATTGGAATATGATGCCCAAATTGACCTATTCTTGTGGGATGATGCCCAAATTGACCTGTAACAGCTGCCCCCTAAAGCATGAAGTCAAAATAATAATAATATTTGGATGAGATGATTTACGATGTGATGAGTAGGATCTGAAGCAGACGATGACTTGCACCAGTTTTCAATACATTACATCATGATATATTACATCTTGGACATGAATTTCTGAGGGAGGTATACCCATGCTCAACACATAAACCATCATAACATGTACATAAATTAGACAGTCGTCTACAGATATAGACATGCCTACATATATAGGCCCATGTTTGGATGACCATCTGTGTGTAAAGCCATTTTACAAATGATGTGGTACAATTCCTGAAATTGCATCCCAGATGGATGAAAATAGATCCGAGGTCTTCTATCTCTTTCACTATATCGTTCAAGTACAATTCTAACCATTCAAATATATGATCTGAAGTCAAACATTGGAAGACGTCGTCTAATTTCCAGCCAATGATGTGAGTTGTTAATATATGTGAGAGAAACCACCTTTGATGTTAATGGTTCTCAAGGTACTATAGTACAATTTTCAGGGCATGAATAGATGATTTGATGTCAAACGCCAAACAAAATCTCTCGGTCGAAGATCGGATGATGTCAACTTGTTGCTATAAGCAAGAAACTTTTTAATGGTCTGGAAAACTCCAAGGCACTGGAAAGATGTTTCTAAGTTAACTTCCCAGATGATGAGCTGATGTCGATAGGAAGAAACTTTATCACGAAACAAGAGCAATTATTTTGGAGACAAAATGTGACTTGATGTAGCAATGTTCAAGGATGGCAATCTTGGAAATGAATGTTTATGAGTATTGCAAAAGATGAGGAATTACTGGATGACTTCCCTTGAACATATCGGTGACACTGAAATGAGTAGGCAACATTGAACCAAAACCGAAGAGATGGTATGATGGACCATAGGTGTGATAGACCATCAAGAATATTACCCAACCCAAAAGTCATGGTGATGAAGTGAAAGTGTCGTGTTCAAGAGCGACCTGCTACCATAAAGTGTTCTATTCTTTTCCCCAAATTTTCCCTAGTCATTGCTGACCAGTACCTCTTTATTTTTTAACAAGATTGAGGATGGTAACATATGCTTGATCTATAATTTGACCCTTTCAGGTGAATCTATTGCTATTTAGTGATTTAACTAGTCTAGAAATAATGAAACTCGATTTTTCCATGATTGACAAGTTCATCGCTATTTTATTTTTTAACGAGTCTAACGATAGTGAAACCCTGGTCCTTTTTCATATTTAGAGATTTTGAAAGAGGGAAAAAAAGAAAACCCCATGATTCCTTTTTCATAAATTTGTCGCTTAGGTCTGGAAAAGTGTAAAATGACACCTGAGAAAACCTCTTAGCCATGTTCGACTAAGGTGTTCCTTTTTCGTAAATAATATATCTCAGTCCGGAAAAGGGTTAAAGTTATACTGATTAGAAGTCGTTTCATTTACTTTTACGAGCTCGAAAAGACAAGTTCTTGGAAATATTTTCACATTATCGAAGTCTGTAAATAGCTAAAGAAGACTCCAGGGGGGGTTCATTTTTCACATTTATCAAAGCTTGAAAAAGAGATAAAAGTGCATTTTAATTCCTTTTTCATTTTTATAAAAGCTTGAAAAAGAGGATACAAGTATGCTTTGTGGTCAATCATTCTTGAATAGTTGTGCACTTTAAAATCACTATATCAACTGTGGAATCTATTCAGAGAACCATCAAACGTATTAAAAATACTTGTTTCATAGTAAAAATGAATAAAAAATATAGTCACATAATTAAATATGAATAAGATAATCAAAATTATTGTTAAAAAGAAGTTTTTACCATTTCATTTTACCATTCCATAGTTACCATTTGAAAAGTAGGAGCCCTGAACTAGTTTTTCCCTTGAACTTCAATGGTTGATTGCAACATTTTCAGTGGATGATTTCTCGCACCGTTGGATCCGGGTTGGAGCTATCAACCTTCTATTTATTTTAGTATCATTTATGTTGCATTTCATGGTAAATTTTTAGGGTTTTGAGCCCCTTAGGGTAAATATATTAAGCTCTAAGGGAAACACACCCTTGAATGTAGAAAGGTGCATTGAAAAGCACTAGAATTGAATTCGAGGTGCATTTGCTTGCTCTATCCACTGAACTAGGGTGCGTTGGGTGCATTATTCAAATTTATTTCATGTTGTATGCTCAAAATTTCCAAAATTGTTTGCATGAAATGAATCCTAATGAAGCTTATGGTTGGCTTTCAGGCATTGATAATATCAAAATGACTATTACGTGGTGAGAAAGAGAACATGAATGTAATATTCCTAAATTAGCTTGCAGCTAATGGGAATATTAAAGTTTTGTTTTATCACTTAGATAGGTGAATAAATATGTAGGGAGACCCATAAATCTCTTTATGAAGAATAAAACCACTTCTCATGTGAAAGTGGATCATCTTTTCAGCTTAATAAAGCACCCTAAGGTGTGAACAGGGGCTAAAACATGTGGAATGGGTCAACTTTGACCAAATCAACGATGCTGTCATGGAGGAGTGGGCATTAATGGAGGGACAACACAGTTTTAGATGGAGACACATTGCAAGGAAGTAGTGTCATTAATGGATAGGGCTTAGGGTTTGGAAACTCATATCTTATAAAAGGAAGAGGATGGCAACCATATTATTCATCTTGGTATATTTTATATTTTGATATAGGGTCTGTTTAGACATATAGCTTTCTTCAGCTGTTTAGCTAAGATTTCATGTGATGTTTAGCACAGGGTGTTCCTGATCGGGAATCCCACCTCTTCCATTGAGAAGCTCTTGGAGGAGTTTTCACTATACTTCCACAATCAAGCAGCTGGCCAAGCTTCAGCCTCATGTACAACATAGTTCTATTTAGAGTTGGGTTGTGTTGCAGGGGTGTAGCAGTGGAGGAGAGAGATCTCCAATTTCTGAGCTTATTTTTCAGTGAGGGGACCAACCCTTCACTTATTGATTTGATTGGGTGTTGTTTCAGTTGATATATCATTCCTTCAGCCCCATATCAATAGTCATTCCCAGGGAGTGCATAATTCAGGTAGCAGAAATGCAGTGGACAACTCAAAAAAGGCCGAAAATCCAAACTTAATATCTAGCCAAACCATTTTTGGGTTTTTCTGGGTTTTTTCGAGTAGAATCCGTGGTTAAAAGAGTGGATCATTCTGAGCACTCTAACAGCCTTCCGCACATGGTTCTTCTCCTTAGTAGTAGCATTTTCTAGCAGCAGTAGCAGTAGCAGCACAAATTTTCTAGTGCTTGGTTTCTTTGGTGTATTTCAACCATCTTGTGGCTTGAGTGCATTCCTTTTGGAGCACTGTGTAATTTCATTTGCTGTTATATATAATGATATAGATTTTTTTTTTTTTTTTCTTTTTTTTTTTCTGTTCATATATTATGATGTCTTAATGTAATTTCTAGTTGCAGCGTATTTCTGGCATTTTCCAGATTTTAGTGCTATGTTCCTGTTTTGATTTATTTGGAATGCTACATATGTTCTATATTCCTATGTTTTCCATTTTGGAATATTTAAAACCTTTTAAAGAAATTTCACTTTTAAGATATTTTAAAGTGGTTTTAAAATCATTTGGAACATTTTAAAATATTACAGAGAAAAACACATGATTTTCCTAAATGATCCAGGTATTGTAAGAGCCCTCAGGGATTGTGGGTTGCTTAAATACTTCAGATTATTATTGATGAGACAACATATGGAACTATTGGGGTTCCTAGTTTGTTCATTGGATCCGACATTTCAGGCTTTTCACATTGGGGACAAAGTGCTCCCAATATTGGTTGAGGATATTTAGTTTCTCACAGGATTATTGAGGCATGGTTCTCTTGTTTCCCTTGCGAAATATGTTCTTGGAGGAGAGGCAGTGAAGGATTACATATGCAAATATTTTCAGCTAGGTACTGAACCAAGTAAAGATGGGAAAATAAATATCTGTGATGTGTGTGATTTTCCTTTGAGAACCATCCTCTTTACTATTGAAAATATCGCTGGTCCCGTGACACTACATGTCGCAAACCAATCATACATGCAATATGATCTTAAGTGTCTAGAACCAATGGTGTTCAACTGGGCTGAAGCAATACTCTTTTAGATGAAAGAACAACTGACTAAAGAAAATGGAGGTAGGTAGAATAATTTCAGTAATGGATAGATCCTGATTTCCTTAATTTTAGAGTGAGTTCCATTGATGAAGCCACAAAACACTGAGCATATATGGTCCTAGAGATCCTCAGATGAAAATATGGGTTGAATTTATGGCTATACATGCTAGTCAATAAACCATAATATTATATACTGCATTCTTTGCGTGGTTCAGATGATAGATGATCACCATAGAGGAGTATCCATATGCAGGCTTAGATTTCTATGGAGATCCAAATTTGATTCTACCAGATGGCGCTCAATGGGGTGTAATGGGTAAAAAATATTTGACCATGTTTTTTGATTTTTAAAGGTTTCTACAAGTTTTTGTATTTTTGATGTTTCCCAAGACTAAACTAAAGTTTTGATGTACACAGATGTGGGTCGTGTTCGACTAGTGGGTTGATCAGAGCAGGAAACAAATAAGCTAGCCGAGAGGAATATTGGGAGAGAAGTCCTTTGTGATTTAGATTTGACCGAGACTCTTGCTGAGTTGAAGCAACACATTGAGGGTTTGACTCTTGGGATACCAAATTTCCAGATTGAAGAGTTACCTATGAGACTGTAACGCCATACTATTTGTGTTCCTAACCATTGGATCTGGCTATTGCGTAGGATAGCTAGAGCAATTTCTTTTTATGATCATGAGCATCACTAGTTTTTAATTTTGAATTTTTTGCATACATTTTGAGGTCAGATGAACAATGTGTCTTGGGCACAAATTTTGTAAAAAAATAAACTATCTATTTGATTGTTTTCAGTGTTGTCCTATGTTTATGCACAATCCTATTCAATTATGTGATGTGAATTGAAAATGTCTCTTTACATGTGTTGAAAATGTCTATTTAAAACATAATTCACTAAGGAATAAGTTAATGTGTTCAAATTTCTTGAAATGTGTTGATATTGAATGTAATCAAAATCTCTTTCCAAAATTTGAACTCTAAGAAACATATGATGAAGTGTTGTATTTCAGACAATTTAGACACTAGTAAGTTGCAGTATGAAAATCTATGAGTCTAAACTAATGATGATGAGGTTAATAAAAATGAAATGGCATCAGAGAGAAGTTCGATCAACATGCTATACTTAGCGATATTTCTTGTGGATCGAATGATACAAATACCTTGAAAACTGACTAACTTTCCACCTGGAGTGAAAATGGCCCATGTTGCAGAGGATATGTTCTATGTACTATGACTAGCACCATCGGCGTACCCAATGAATGGTTCCCAAGATTTAGTCATCTACAATGAAATGTAAAGTGGATTAATAACTTCAAGAAAAATATAGAAAAACAAACTAAGATAGTAAATTAAAATCAAAGCATATATAAAATATGATATAAAATTTCACTACGCTCAATTAAGCATAGTAACATTTAAGATACAACCCATTTCGAGGCTACACCAATGGAATTCCATCATAATCAACTAACTCGTAGGTGCCCTTAGCCAAAAATATTTTGAAAATGTAGGGGCCATGCCATAGTGGCTCAAATTTTTTTGTTCCTATCAAATCATCTTACTGATCATAAAACAAGACCAGGTCTCCCTTTGAGAAGATGTGAGGCTTGACATGTTGGTCATATTGCACCTTGATTCGTCTCTTACGTGCTTCGTTGGCCAATTTGGCTTCACGATGCATTTCATCTAGATGGACGAGGTTAAAAAGACATGCTTCTTCATTAGAGGTGTGAGGTAACAAGTCAATAGCGATTTTCAATGACAAAATTCCATATTGGATTGGTAAGATAACTTCCAGACCATACACCAACTGAAAGGGAGTAAATCTGGTTGCATTTCTCACCGAGTTCGATATGCCAACAAAGCGGAGTATAGGATTAAATGGAAATTTTTTTTATGAACCCTTATCATTCGTTGAATAATTCACTTAAGGATCTTGTTAATGGATTAACTTGTCCATTGGATTGTGGATAATAAGTTGTAGAACTATCATGTGACAGTCCTAATTTGGCAGACAAATCATTCATCATGTTATTGCGAAAATGCTTACCATGATCTGTAACTATAGCTTGTGGTACACCAAACTGAGAGACAACATCATTAACAAATAAAAATGTAGCTGTTTCACCTATGTTATTGAATGTAGGCATCACTTCGATCCACTTGGTAAAGCAGTCGACTGCGACAATAATATAACCATGCCCCCCGGCTGAACAAGGGTTGCAGGTCATGAAGTCAATGCCCCATTTTGAAAATGGTCCCATAGCGATGACAAGATGCATTAGTGCTCACGACATGTGGATTTTACGATCAAATATCTGGCATGCATGACAAATTCTGATGGCGATGATGCAACCGTGAAATATGGTTGGTAAAAAGTAACTGGCACGGAGAATATTTTGTGCGGTAGCATAACCAGACAAATTTCCACCACAAGAACCAACATGACAATCATTAAAAACTTTTTCGGCCTCCTCATGAGTGAGGCATCTCCTTAAAATCATATCGACACCATGACGATAAACTGTATCGCCGACAATCAGATAATCTTTGGCTTGGTATCGAATACATCGTTGTTGTGAGTAAGAGGTATCATGCTCAAAAGTTTGGGTTTGGAGATAAATGATAAAATCCCCATACCAAGGGTCATATGACCGAATCAGAAATAGAGACTCATCTGGAATTTATGGTTCTTATGTATTTTCATTACTATGAGAGGGAAGGTCACAGAGAAGCTCAACCAAAACTAAAGACTTCTTTGACTTGGATTTGATGAATTCCAAATCAAATTCCTGCAAAATGACGATCCATTTTGAATATTCGCCCCCCCAGAAATTGATGTGATAGAATGTATGTCATGGGGTTGCAATCTAAAATGACAATGGTCTTCTAGGGTAGGATATAATGGCGAAATATTTGGACAGCTTGAACGGCCGCCAAGGCGAGATTTTCGATGTATGAATACTTAACTTCTGTATCATTGAGATTACGACTCAAATAATATATTAGATGTTCTATCCCATATTATTCTTGGACCAAAACCATAGCAATGGTCATATCTACCATGACGATATATAGGAAATAATCACTCTGATAATTATGGGAATACATTAATGATGCCCGGATCAGGGTATCTTTAAGAGCATCAAAAGAAGCTTGTGAAACCTTATCCCAATGGAAGGGAGTCCCATTTTTCAAGAGACAAGTAAATCCTTTAGCCATTTCGGCGTAGTTGGGTATGAACCTCCTTACGAAGTTAGCCTTTCCTTGAAGTTTCTGTAACTGAAGTAATTTTGATGGCACGGGCAAATCAAGAATGGCCTGGAACTTTAGTGGGTTGATTTGAATTCCATTTGTTGAGACGAAAAATCCAAGAAAAAAACAAGAAATAACACAAAACCACACATTTTGTGGATTGAGGCATATTTGTAGTGTTGGCATCGTAAAAATATAGCTCTCAAATGCGTCGGGTGATCAGTCCATTTTCATGAATTCACGGGTAAATTGTCTAGATAAGGTTGAACAATGTGCTTAATGTCATTGAAATCATAATCCATTGCTCTCTAAAATGTTTACCCAACATTCTTTAAACCAAATAGGAGTTTATGATAAGAGAATTTTCCCTAGGGATAGATGAATTCTATATTATATTGATCATTTGGGAAAATATTGATTTTATTGTAACTAGAGAATCCATCGATGAACGAAAATATTTCACAGCCAACACATTTGTTAATAATTTGGTCGATAAAGGGATTATGATAGTTGTCTTTTGGACAAGCAATATTGGAATCCCGATAATCAACACACACTATAATTGTACTTTGTTTCATTAGGGGAGCTTTGAGGTCTAAAATGGGCCTCCTAAGGAAAATGTACAATCAAAATTCACTTTATGAGAACCAATCACATTTTAGGGGATGACATCATCCCCAATGATTGAGGTGGCATTGCTTGAGTTAAAGGTACTTACTTGTTACATTCTAAATGGTGGATAAAAACTCATGGTTAAACATGATAGTGCTTTAAGTACTTTTAAAGTCATAAAGTAAAGTACTAATAATAAATGTCATTTTAGAATTTTTAAATAAAATATTATTATTGTCATTTCATATTTTTTGAAAGAAACAATGCATATCCTTACATAATCTTCATGTATTTACATATTTTTCAATAAATATTATATTTGTATATTTTCATATATTTATTTTTGAATTATATATTCATCTCATTTTATTTAATATTATAATTTCAAGTTAATTATAATTTATTTTAACTTATTTAAGTACAAAGGACAAATGCAATAGTTGTTCAATGATAATGGCATTTTATTGAAAATCTCATTCTTATTTATAGTCACATCAATACAATTTTTTTATTAATTTTATTTTGGTACACCTTTTCAATTTAATTTAACCATGGTTACATGGATTGTGGTGAAAAAAATTAAAATGAAAATTCATAAATATTATTTTATTGGTTTAGATATTATTTTATTGTTTCCTTAGGAGGCCCATTTTAGACCTCAAAATTCCCCTAATGCTTCATGACAGGAACAATGTTGAAAACCCAATCAGTAAGCGGAACAGGGTAAATGAAACCATCACACAAAAGTTTTTCAACTTCTACTTTAATGACAACAACCTTCTTTGGATGAACAGGACAAAGGTGTTGACGTACTGGTTTGACATCAGTGTACATTTTAATTGTGTGTTCAACGATACTATAATCTATGTATGACATTTCCTCATAAGACCAAGAAAATATATACCAGAATTCATGAAAAATAGACTGATAAGTATCATGTTCAGATGGAGAACAAGACACGCCAACATGAATGTTTTCTACAATACTGGGTTTGGTCGAAATATTGATAGAAATGGTTTCTTCAATATTTGATAAGTTTCACTCGGTTTTGATGGCATTAATTGGAATAGAATTCGAAAAGAAAGTAGAGAATGTAGGGTGATATAGTTCAATAAGATTATATTCATTGTAATCCTGAAGATGGGAATGATGATGATAATAGTCCCATGGTTCTCCTTCTGGCATCATGGATTCCGTGATTCTTTCATCATTCAAGAAAGTGGATGAAAAAGGACTAGGAGTACCAAAATCTAATGACCGATCGACCCAAACAATTGACAATGATGAATCATGATGCGCCACCCAAGCCAAGTAAATTGATTGCTATGCCAACTCAATTAGGCTTGGCGACATAAAATCATCCAACAAATCAGCTTCAGAATAATTGGTAATCTTCCATAAGTTAGATGAAGTGGAATATATCATGCAACATGTCTCTATTCTTGCAATTTCGACCGACGTCGTAGGTGGCAGTAATGAAAAGGTGCCTATTAGGGAATAATCCTTTAAGATACCTACACCAATGTTTTGAAGTGCTAGTTGGGGTGCATGAACTAATGAAATGCTTCCAGTTACCTGGGAATTAGAGGCAAAGAATGAGAGTTGATTAATGAATGTGATAATGCCTTTATGAGGGAAGGCGATCATCCAAAAGTAAGTAGAGATGATCGTAGTTATAGCGTAAACCCATGGCCTTCCAAGTAAAATGTTGTAGTCAAGAGGTCCATCAACAAACTCAACTTAAACAATTACATTTTTTACCCCTATTTTGACATGCAGGTTATTGATGATACCACAAGGCTTATATGCACAATCGTCAAAAGCTTTCAATGTCGCAGGAGATTGAGATAAACGAGGCGAGCCAAGTGACTTCCAACAATTAAGAGACATAATAAAAGTAGATTCTCCCTCATTAATAATAGTGTGATGAACGAGGTTATTTAGAACATTTACTTGTATTGAAAATTCTAGTTCAGCTGGTAATTGTGGCACATAGCCCGTGTGATTAAATACTACAAGATTAGAATCTGTCGGGTCAATTCCACCAATTGTTGACAACAAAGCCTGCTTCTAGGGGGGACAATTTTGAAGTACCTCAAGCATCAACATAGTTGAAGGTGACTGACCCAAATCTTCAACTATATTATAATTTTGAGCTGCACGAGCTCAAGGATTGAATGTCGATTTGTGGATGACTCCCTTCAATGGCTTTATTGTTAAGTCTGGAATAATAGGTGGCATAATTAATTCAGTGGATGGATTTGTGGCCGAGGTAGTAGGTTGATTAGTAGTCTGACTACCGTAATATTTATTTTGTGTAGACACCAAAACATCAATTTTTTTCTTTGTGACAGATCGCATAAGCACTTGGGAACTATAAGCGAGATCTGTAGCAACCATGTTTGTGTTTGCATTCAGAAAAGGATCTGTCAACAGACCAGATGCAGCTGAGGTCTTAAGAAATTTTGAGACTTCGGCTCGGTGAGGATAGCCTCGAAAAAAGTGAACCTCATTACATATCATGAAATGGTAACGAGGTTTCTGAGAATTTCCAGATTCTTGATCATATAATTGTTCCTGTGGGGTTGAATTTTGGTTTTTATTCGCTCGCCCCTTTTTCTTGCTTCCGGGTTGCTTGTAACTTTTTCCTTTGTCAAATAACATGGCATGAAAGTTGGAAGAAGGTGCAGGATTAGATGGATTATAGCTGTGAGTGTTTGTAGAACCGATCGTATCGTCGCTGACATGAGAGTCCTTACCAGATGGAGGAGGAACAATAAAATTTGATCGTGACGCGTTTGGAATTTTCTCATAGAGCATGCTAGCCTGAGTATAAATCAAATCTAAGTACTAGGCATGAGAAATGACTTTCTCTTCAGTGACAACACCACCTTTAGCTACATACTTGGTGATAGATGGTAGCAAGGGCTTAAAAAACCACTCAGCCAAGAGTTGATTAGGAACAAATGTTTTGACCATACGAAGATGACGACGCCACTCATGAATATGATTAGAAATGTGATTAGCAGTTGTCTGTTTAAAATTGGTCAGAATTTCTGTTCTAGTTTCATATGGTATGGGTAACTGGAAGTGGGTTAAGAAAGTAGTGGCCAAGGCAGTGAAATTATAAAATGAAGCTCGTGGTAATTCAATATACCACTTCCTGGCCAAACCATTAAGCGTACGTTGGAAAAGACGTAGTCTAACAGAGTCATCATTTAAGGAGTTTGATGAGCACCACAAATGATAATTCATAGCATGCATTAACAGGTATTCTCTAGGGTTTCCATTTAATTTGGGAATGTTAGAGGGTAATTTATGTGGTATCACCAGCCACCAAGGAGAATACATGATGGGATCATTGGTAAGACGGTTTAAATTAGGTAATTCTAATATTGCGACAAAGGGAAACTGTCGATTCAAGTCAGGATGAGAATAACCAGGATATGATGGAATTTCTTGGGCAAAGGGCCTTTGAGCATGATCATAAGGAATTTTCTGCTAGTAACCCAGATAGGGGTTGTTTTGATGACCAAATACTTGAGGGATATGTTGACCAAGACTTGGGTAAGCTAGTTGTTTTTGGAATTGTTATTTTAGTATTTGAGGCTATGGATGCCAAGGTGATTTTCCACCAATATTATAGCCCAAAAAAAAATAGCTTGGACCCGGTTGTGAATAGGTAATACCGGTAGGAGACTGTGACATTCCATAAAAGGGTAATCCAAAATGTGATTGAAATATTCTATATACAGGTGGTTGTTGTAAACCAACCGAAGGATGTGGAGTCTGGAGGCCCAACACTTGAGGGTAATGGGTTGAAGGACCCACCTGAGACAATTGAGGTGCAATCAACTGAGCCTGTAAAAGGGGTAATGAAGTATTAACATGTGGGTTAGATGTAGGTGTAGGTTGAACCGATTGATATGAATGCACAACCGTTTGTGGTTGAATGGGCAGGATAGGCTTCCACTGAAAAAAAATCATTCCAACATTTGGGTGACCATAAAATGACAGAGTACTGTCAAAATGGGTGACCATAAGTTTTCCCCCAGAATGAGGAGTATAATAATATGGAATATATTTATCTCCAAATGGTGGGAATCCAATCAAGATTGAACTAGATGGAATATACTCAGATGGACCAGCTTGATGTTGCACTGAGGATGTGTATAAAGGATTAAGTTGTTCAGTACTTATTAGAGATGTACTAGATAAAATACCTGAATATGACATGGGTGAAGTCCATGGATTTGAGGAGGCACCATAGTAGGTTCCAGATAATGATTGGTAACCTGGTGGGATGGATGGACCACCATAAATATGTGACTCAGGTGACGTGGTGAACATCGACGAAGTAGCAACAGTAGATGTTCTCACAATTGTAACAGATGGTACAGCCAGAGATGTTGACTCAACCATGGTCAGATGACCCAGTGTTACCCTATAGGATCTATGAGAACTTGTATTGAAACAGGATCAACAAAATAAATGTAATTAAATCAAGGAATAGACTCGTAAAGATAAAGCCTCGACCTAAAATGAGTTGGATTTGAAGGGCATGTTTCTTGTTGAGGTTCTTCCTCAATCAAAATCAAACCAGGGGGAATAATTTCACCATCAGGCCCAAGATATATTTCAGGTGGTTGACTACGCGAGAGGGAAGACTTAATGGCTACGATCGACTAAGGAGCGACTGATACAGGAGCAACTTCGAGTTGTTTGACTTCAGGATGTAGATGTTCTGGTAAAAGAACGATAGGATCCGGATCAACTTCTAGTTGAACAACATCGGGTTCTAGAGGTATGGTCTCATTCTTGGATGTAAAGTGTCCATAGGTAGCTGTGACGATTCCATTTTAACGATAGTAGATAAACTATAATGTGTAGAAACGACTCGAGACAACTCTGGTATATGTGATGAGGATGATGCACCAGAGGTACTGATGGTACTAGTTTTGGTAGAATGAGGTTGCCTTCGCCGACCAGAAATGGCTTCCAGTGGTAAAGGTGGTTTAAATGTTATTATACATGAACGATGGGGAAAGGGATGTTATTCTTCCACGATGACTCATTGATTTTATTAAATTTAAACAAAAAAAACAAATAAAAGGGTGATACTAGGAAAAAAAGGTTTACCAAGTAATTGTGAAATTTATAATACTTCCTGGTGAACCAAGAAGTATGGGCAGGAAATCTCCCTAAATGTTGTGTTCAGTGTATCACAAGTTACAAGGCAAGCGACTTGGTTACCTATGGATGGTAAGAAACCTAAATTTGTCCTCCTAAATATGCCCAGAGGTATTTGGAGGCCCAAGTCCGTGTTAGCATTGTCTAATTCGAAACCACACAGTGAGAGCACCCCCTTAAAATTTTCGTACTGGAAAACTGCCCTATATACTCGAAGGTACATGGATAAGGTCCAATGTACTTACGTACGTGGAGTGGGATTTCACACTCATAATGTATTGCAGACAAGTTAGCAACAACTGCTATGTTTAATGACGTCCGAACACGTCTCTAGCCTAGAGCTTATAAGTGTTATTGTTAATGTTACAATGATTTCTTAAGTTGATTGAGGTGGATTTTATGTTGATCTTGTTTCAAAGTTTATCTTTGAGGTTCAACGCATGATGTAATGGGAAATTCCTAAAATAAAAAACTAAATGAGAATCAAACTTTTCAATTCACTTTTTCATTGAAAATCATAGCTACTAAGGGATAGAGCAATCATATTTTGAGCATACAAAAAAGAGCACAAACTAAATGCAGATTTCCCTAATATGTTCGTATGCAGCACACACAATCTCTAAATGCACATGCATGTTTTTCTTTTCAGTTTCCTTTAATGTGAATGAGTAAAAATAAATTAAATGCACAAATCAATCAACCAAATGTTTTTATTTTGAGAAACGAGGAATGAAACAACAATTTCTCTTAGGAAAATGAAGAATGAAATGAAAATTTTAATATAGGAAATGAGGAATGAAACAAAAATTTCCTTTTCTGAAAAAATAATTGATCTAATGCAAAATGTACAACTTCAGATTTTAATTTTCCAATGATAAAGAAAACAACTCATGAAACATTGAACAAACAACTATCCAAAGGAGGAAGAACAAGTAATGTTTAGTGGAGTCTAAGAGCAATAAGACATCTGAGAATACAATAGACAATTGGCTAAAACTGAATGCAAAGACAAATTTTGATGGAATTTGGCTAGTTGAGGGGGCAACGCACCCTATAGGGTAGAAAATGTGTTACAGAGCACCCATGAAATGGAGACAGTGCTTTGTAGAGCATTGTAACCTGACCAACAGTGCATTGGGTACAAATAATTTTGGAAAACGAGCAGCTTAAACACACTTCTAAGGAAAAATTTTCATTCAAATTACTGATAAGATGAATTAAAGTCTACTGATGATGGTAAAAAAATACAAAAGCACCAGGAATTATGGATTTCTTCCCCAGTGGAATATCCAATTTTTTAAACGAAATTCTAATCTACAGATAAAATAGATTCCCTGAGTGTGGTGTTCCTTCACTCAGAACAACAGAAGAAATACAATTATTATTTTCTCTAGGAAAAACAGATATACATAAAGGAAAGAAACCTACTTTTGATCCTTTCACTCTCTTTATCCTTCTTTTTTTGTTGTCGTTGCTCTCAATCCAAATAAATCTTCTAGATTGATACCGACAATCAAAGACAGAGAACAATAAACAACATATAAATATACAAGTATCTAATTATCTTAACCAAATTGAACCAATTAGATTTGAGAGTACATACACATGAGAATACAATTCACAAGACATAAGCATACATATGAGAAAATGAACAGATATCTTTATAAAGAAAGTATGAGGAGAAGATTACAACCAATAGATTGATTCATTATCAACCTGCTCCAACTTCATTCTGTCCTCATCACACAAAGCATCATCTTAGTAGCATAATTGTACTCCATCTCTCATCAATTGAGAATCCACAAACATAATACTACACAAATTTCTCCCTCCCTAGCACTTGGATGAGTGCCCAATATAAAGGGAAATTGAAGGTATTTTATGAAAAAAAGGAATTGAATGGATTTATAATAATAGGTGAGACATGTTTCCAAGTTCAGTGGTGATGGATGAACACATGTATTCAAAGTATGATATCTATGAGCTCTTCTAGAAGGCACTAGACATGTGGAGATTCTCGGAACAATGATGATTTCGCTGTCAGGAGACCAACACACCCTTAAGTGTTGGGAAGTGCTTTGCAGAGCACTCTTGCATGGAGATAAGTGTTTTGCAACGCACATAGGCCCATTCAGCAGAGCATTGATGAGTCAACGAGTCAATGGGTCATATAATATATACTTCAAACATTGGAAATCTCACAATTATGGTATATAGAAACTGAATTAGGGGATAATAGAACCTATTAATATTGAATTATGGGACGATAGACCTTGTTCATACTAGTCTTGGGGGATGATGCCCAAATTGACCTGTGACACACACTCTAGCACAAAGGGTTGGGTACAATCTGGAAGTTCCACAACAATACAACTTCTCATGACTTGTTTGAGGTGCTCAAAAGCCTCCCGTGCTATATTTTTCCACTCAAATGCCCCCTTATTCATCAAATAGATGAGGGGAGATTTCAACTGAGAGAATCCATTCACGAAATTTTTGTAGTAAGTGAAAACTCCAAAAATTCCCCTTAAATCTGTCACTTTCCTGGGCTCTAGCCAATCCTGGATGGCCCTTATCTTCTCCTCATGGACCCTCACACCATCCTCCCAATTGATGTGCCCTAGGTAGAGCATCTTTGTCAACCCAAAATCACACTTGGAAAATGTTGCGTAGAATTTCTACTCCTCCAAAATACATAACTCTATCTATAGATGCTCCAAGTGCTCCTCCCAGGCCTGACTATAAATCAAGATATCCTCAAAGAACACCAACACAAAATTCCGCAACTGTCCACGAAACATGTGGTTCATGCAGGACTGGAAGGTGGTCGGTGCATTGGTTAGCTTGTAGGGCATAACCAGGAACTAGAAGTGCCCATAGTGGTACCTGAAAGCTGTCTTAGGGACATCCTGGTCCCTCACCCTGATATGGTGGTACCCTAAGTGCAACTCAGTCTTGGAGAAGAACTTCGTCCCCCTCAAGTAGTCGATCATTTCATCTATGCGTGGGATGGGGTAATGGTTCTTCATGGTCTCATTATTAAGGGCCTGATAGTCAATGCACATGCATAGGGACCCATCCTTATTCTTCACTAGAACAAATGATGAAGTAAAAGGGCTGGATCTAGGGCTAGATCTAGGCCTGATGTGCCTAAGTGACAAAAACTCATGAATATCTTTCTATATGTCATATTAGTATGACTTGGGATGTCAGTAAGGGGCCGTAATCACAACCTGTACTCTCGTGTCTAGCTCAATAGTATGATTAAGCCCCTGGTTAGGTGGTTTAATTGATAGTATGTCTCCAAAAACTACTAGGTACTTGTCCAAAATGGCATGTATCTCCAGGTGTGGTGGCTTGGGATGACCCCCAGCCTCTAAAACCCTCAAATCCACATCCCAGTCAATGCCCCCATGTCTCATATCAGCCTCCATTGTGTAGGCCAAAATAGTCTACAGAGGATAAGAGTGCATAAACTGTAGAAAAATTGGTTTGCCATCTGACCCTATGAACTCCATCCCCAACCTCCTCAATTAGTAGTGACTCATCCAAGTGAATAGAGCCGCTGGACTCTTGACACCATGTTGGTGTTTGGTAATTCCACCAAAAAAAAAATGATCGGTCATGGAGTAGTTCCCCATGGTCACCATCAATGTGGGAACATAGTGTGTGCACTACATGGTTCCATCCCTAGGCAGAAGAACCAAAAATACCTCAAACTCCCTGGTTGTGATGCCCATCCTCTGAACCATCTGTGCATCAATGAAATTATGGGTATCCCCACTGTCCACCAGAACTGATACACGTTTCCCCTGCATAGTGCCACTGTTCCTCATGGTCAAGAACTTTGGTACCCCACATAGATATGCAAGGACCCCTCCTGAAGGTTCAAATGGAGATCCCCTCACCGATGGTGGTGATGGCCCCCTCTGTGTGTGTATTGTGCTGACATCTCCAACCACCTCCAAATATGCATCATACTTTGCAACACTGATAGGAAATACCTCAATGTAGTGGGCCTTGCCTGCTATGCATATGTGGTCTGTTGCCCATGGCTCTTGATAGGTAAAAAACAACTTCCTCCTTTACAGGTCTCTCTGAGTCTCCTCATTCATCTTTCCACGCCCCCAATTGGATCTCGATGATGGAGCTCTAATGTATCTTCCCCTATACTAGAAACCCTATCTAGGTGGTAGTAGTGCTCTAGCCATGGGTAGGGCATCCTGTAGATCTCAGATTCTCCCTAGTGCGTACTACAAAGTAGTGGGTCTGTTGGACCTCACCAACCCCAAAAATGGATCTACTAGCCCTTCTACAAACATGTAGGTCCTCCTAGACTCCGATAAATATGAAACCATCATTGACAACCTCAGAAACTCTGAAATGTATGCCTTAGCACTCCCAGTCTGCTTGAGATTTTTTAGTTCCCCAAAGTGCTCCTCAAGGTCTTTCCTCTCAAAATTCTATAACACCTCCTGGTGAAATCCTCATAAGTGGTCACTCTGACGTGTTCTATCATGGTTATCCCACACAACCACCAGTCATGAACTTCCCCTATAGATGTAGCGTGACAATTTTTTATTGCCACTCCCTTCATCATCTGATTTAGCTGGAAGTATAAATCCAAATTCTCTACCCATGCTCTAGCTAATTTCTTAGAAGAGCCATAAAAATTTGGGAGAAACAACCTCCCCATAGTATGTGTAAAATATGTCCCTTGCATGTAGTTTCTCCCACTCTGTTCCTTGGGCCTATTATTTCCATTTACTTGGAAAAATTCTTTGAAAGTGATGGCTTCCCTAAAATCGGGTCCATAGGACTTATACTCCAAGAAATAGTACCCCATAGGCATGTCCTCCTTCCCTTGCATCCCACCAGCTCTATATTTCAAGAATGTGGGAATAATGGATATAGGTGGTGTGTTAGGAATAAAATGCATATTGGGGTTAAGGGATGCATGGTGATGCGAAGTGCTAGAGCCTTCACCCAGGTGGAAGTCCCCTTGAACTCCCTTACACTTGTTGTTGCTACCATTCTGCTACCTCAATTCCTCAATGCTATTAGAAAAGTCCTGTACTACCTTCAAAAATTCCGAGGAAACTCCTCATCCTTACTCCTTCTGTCTGCCTCATTGTATTCCATGTCTGTTACCACAACCTGCAGTTCAGTTATCATGAGATCTAGAGTACTCCGCAACATCCTTTATCTACTCTTATACCTCTCTCTCCGGTAAGTCACGTTTTTCTATCCCAGCATAATATAAATACAATAAAATTGAAAAAATAAAAAAATTGTAAGACAATTAAATTAATGAAAATTATAAAATGCACTCAGCCAAAAATTAATAAAAATGGTCCCCATTATGGAAGTAAATAATTTAAAAATGGAGGGTGTTGTGTTTTCCCTACAACATAACCCTAGGCATGGGAAGGAGAATCATAAGAGATTTTTAATCATATTAACTCTATTTCAATGCAAATTAGGTTTACTATGAAGATTTTTGTTACACGAATGAATCCCTCTTGCAGACAAGAGCGATCTCCCTAGTATCCTAAGGATATCTAGAAACAAACAGATAGATGTAGACCACTTTCTCTAGACTATTTTGCTTAGTAATTTCTTATTAACTACAGATAGATACTCCTACCTGAAGTCCAATGCTTATTTGGTCTTCAATCCAGTTGCTCCAGAAGTTATTAATCTAACATATAAGATCTGCAATCAAAGACAGACAAACAAGATCAAAAGCATATGCAAAATATGATAATTCGAAAGCAATAATCTATCCTAGTGATCAAGGAGTCTAAGAATTAAATCATTCAAAATATAGATGAACATCTCAATGAGAAAATAGAATCCATTTGTATTAACTTTGAATAAAAGAAGAAACCTTACAACCTTAAAGCCTTGATGTTTGTACAGGTTCTTCTAGGGTCCCAAATAGCCATTTTCCTCAGTTTGACAAGACTCCAACTCTCTAGATCAACATAAGACTATGACCATGAGTATGTAATGTCTCTCATGCCAATGATGCCAAATCTGGAGAGTATAATTTCTTTAGCAATTCTCTTCTACAAGCTAAGAAGTAAGTATCAACTACTAAGTATCAAAAAGTACCAATAAGTATCCAAAAATTACCCTTGAGACTAAAACTTGGTCTCAATTTATAGCTGAAGAGAGGTAGTTTCAGCTCCAAAAATGAAGGGGTAAAGCCCTCTCATTATGGGATTTTAGCTCCAAAAACCATGGGATAGCTCCATTTATGAAGGGATGAAGTTTCATGAATGGAAGGGACGAAGCTCGATCAAATAGCGCTTCTAGAAGGCCCCAGCTGGGAGAATATTCGACTAGCTGGGATTCTAAAACTTACTTTTCTCTTTATTTTACCTTTTACGGGGGTCCGCTGTTTTAATGAGCTTTACGTGCGGGATGTACTGCAGTGTTTATAGCAATTAGCCGTGGTACTACAGGAAATGACTAGGAAAAGTGTGAGAGTAGGATTTTTAGGATTTGTAAGAGCTTCTTCCAGTTCCAAGACTTGATTTGGGGAAATTTATGATTTTATACTTCTTAGGGAGAAATGAATAGGTAATGATGAACTCATATAGATAGCTAAATGCCATGGTGACAAATTTTGGTGTAACAGATTGCCCCCTAAAGTGCGAAGTCTAAGGAGTTATGAAGAATTTTGAAGAGTGAAGTGCTTTATCATTTTGAGGATCGGGCTGCAGGCACACCGATTGAATCCCTGAAAAAATATTCAATGCAAGCATATATATATATGTATATCATCGCTGAGGTAGGCATTCCCATACTCATATCAAAACTAACTATATGTTCTGATACATAAATGATTTTAGAATTACATCAAGATTAGGCACAGTATGGACGCAGCCATCTATTATAAGTAGTCTATTGTATGATGAACAATAAAATTCCATGCAGCCTGGATGGTGGAAACTAGATCCAGGGTCTTGATTCCTGCTTCTCAAACTAGTATGATTCTATCCATGCGATTGATTTTGTCGGAGTCGAACATGGTAGAAACCACTTGATTACCAGTCAATGATGTAAACTGTTAACAAGTGTGAGAGAAACCACCAATAATGGAAATGGTTCTCAAAGTATTCAGTACAATCCATGAAATGTGAATTTGTGATCTGAAGTCAAACATTTCACATAATCATTCGATCGAAGGTCAATGATGTGACCTGTCATCGAAGGCGAGAAACCTGCCATTAGGGCATGAAGATTCCAAGGCACAGTTAGGATTCTAGATTAACTTTATAGATGATGAGCTGTCGTTGATAGAAAGTGATCCGTTGTAGTAAATTCCACAACATGAAACCATTAGGTCAAGTTTTGAAGAAATTTTTAGCAAGGACTGACTGAGGGATATTGGTCAACGCGAATGGAGACAAATTTTTGCAATGAATGGTTTATTAAACTGATCTCTTGAACACATAACGACACTGAATATGGTGACAATTGACCTAAATATAATACCTAGAAACTGGCTGAAGTCTTTCAATGTGGTTTGAGTAACTGTTTGGTCAAAGGATTTTTCCAACCCAGACATGAATGTGACAAAAGTGTCGTGTTCAAGAGTGGTATACAATTCTTTTTAAAATGAAGTATGACAATTGGATTCATTTTCTCTCTTTTCCCCCACCATTTCTAGTAAGTACCTCTTTATTTTTGACAAGCTTGTGGAGGATAACATTTTCTTGTTATATAAGCTCATCCTTCAGATGAGTCCAACTTAGTATTAAAATTGAACCCTAAGAAGGAGTGTTTCGTTCCTATTTATAATTTACAGGTCCTTTAATATTAAGTTTTAACGAGTCCAGTATAGGTGAAACTCGATGTTTTTCGATTTTAGGGAGTCAGATGAAAAACTTAAGAAAACTCCGTGGGTGGACTTCTTCGTAAATTTAGTCTCTCAAGCCCGAAAAAGGATAAAATAATGCAGGAGAGAACTCTATTGACCATGGTTAGTTAACGCATACCTTTTTCATAAATATTCCATTTCAGTCTGGGAAAGGGGTAAAGTTATACTAAAGGGACGACTATTCATTTCCTTTAATGAGTTAGAATATTCAAGTACTTGACAATATTTTCATGTTTAGAGAGTCTGAAAAGGGCTTAAAGGAGGACTCCATGGTTTTGCTTTTTCTGTAAGTTTTAACGAGTTCGAAAAAGTGATAAAAACATACTCATATAATGTCGCTTATCGTGGAAATTTTAACGAGTTCGAAAAAGTGACAAAAAGCATACTCATTTTCCAAAATGATTATTTCACCCAAAAATCCTGTATTCTGCACAAAAAACCCAAAAATTAAACATACATGTCTTAGATAAGTAAAAATTATTTGAAAAACAAACTTTCAAAGTAGAAAATAACAAAATATTATTTTATTTATTCAAAAAATATTATAAAAAGTAGTTTAACCAATTCATTTTTACCATTTGCATCCAGAATGAAAGTTGAGAGCTTTTGGTAGAAAAAGTTCCAAAGGAGATATTAGAAGAACCGACCGTCCAAATCCAAAACTGTCGATTCCAGGTAATCCAAAATTCATTTCTCTTCATTTTTGTTTGTTTACACTCTCTTTTTAGGCTTTAGAATCATTTTTTAAGAGAAAAATAGGTTTAAAAAATCACTTTTGGGGTACCGCAGGTAAAACACACAGTACTTGTGGACCCTGATAATTTTCCAAAAGAAAATTATCGGGGTTCCGCACTTTTCGTGTAGAATGTGCGTGGTAGCTTGCATAGTCTTAATGCAAAAAGTGCGGAGGCACCGTGAAAAAAATAAAAATATGTTTTCTCTCAAATTAAGCCAATTTTTTCCATTATAATTGAATCTAATCTTTCAATATGTCTATTGCAGAGTATCCACAATGATTGAATGCAGAGAACGTGAACATGAGGTAGTAGATGAGGCAGCTATGGGAAATTTACCCACAATGCGTGTTTTAAAAACTGTGGATTATACAAATATTGGGCAATGCAGGGCATGAGGGTTCAAGTAGAGCTCTTGACATGGTTGGTGAATAGGTGGGATGTTCAAGAACAATGTTTCATTATTGGTGATCATCGGCTCGAAACTGAGCTGGAGGATATATACTTCCTTAAAGGTTTGTCCAAAAGAGGAGAACCTATTTCCTTTTTTGGGGATAGGCAAGGTGGCCAGTCTATAGCTAGCTACCAACAAGAATTTTGTAATGAAGAGGCTGATCCAAAAGACAACTACATTGATATAAAAACCATTATCCATATTGAACTCAAATTGGTCGCGTTCATAGTGGCTAGATTGTGTGGGAGTGCAGCTCCACACATGGCTACTAAAGCCCAGATGTAGACAACAGTTGAATTCTACAAAGGCACCATCTTCAACTGGTGTGAAGGAGTATTGGCTAATGTAAAAGTCCAATTGACCAAAGCTAAGAACGAAAAGTTGTAAAACTTTGGATATGGAGCTATTGTAGTTTCTTTTGCTCTTGAGAGGATTCCATCTCTTGCCCCCCGGCTTATCTCAGTTGATGCTGGTAGAGTCAGAGAGCCTCGGATGGCCTGTTGGGTACAAGTCATGGCCCGTCATGGAGAGGGTTTTGAGATATTTTGATTTACACCTACATAATTTCATTGGCTACAGAACCAAAGATTTGCCATTGAATATTTTCCGTATCTGGGATAGATATCTGTGGAAATCCTGACATGCCTCTTCCTCCAGGAACATAGTGGGACGAATCACGTAAATCAATAATTTTGATGTGTTTTTAATTCCCTCTTTAGATTTGAGAGCCTCAGATGGCCCGCTTCGTACAGGTCATGGCCCGTCATGGAGAGGGTTTTGAGATATCTTGATTTACACCTACATAATTTCATTGGCTATGTTGGGGTTCCCATGTTTTGGCCAAATTGGCAAGACCAAAAGATGAGACAGCATCAAAACCACTTTCAGACCTCAGGTTCTAGCCCTCCTGGGTCCAGAGAGGGATCTCTCTATATGAGCAAAGGTTTATGTCTATGAGGCTCAAATGTTATGATTTTAGGCTAGTTATAAGGCTCAGGGTTTATTTGTTTGATTGTTTGTTTTGGTTGCTAGCTATCATGAAAGAAGGGTTCAATGTAATACCAGGGTGAGCAAAGAGGGATAAGGCAGAGGTGAAATATTCTAGGAAATATTCAAAACCATTGGGCAATGGAGTCAAGAAAGGATTTGCTTACTACTCAATGGGCAAGCTTTCAATTGGGCTAGTCATCTGAAACAGAGGATCTTCAAGATGATTGTGTGATGTGGGAAAGTATGAGGGGGGAGGTAACAAAAATTTCAGGGCACAGCGTTAAGGACCAGCAGTTTGCACAAGGATCCCAGTGGACAGGGCTAACTCTAATCCCCAGTGTTCCCAAATATTCCAACTAAATCTGTAACAAGGAACATCTAAGAACTGAATTCATTTAATTCATACATCAGAGAGCAGGAAAAAACATCCAATACACTGGTTAAACCAACTAAAATCATTTCTTAGATAACACATTTACGAGAGAAACATTGATGGCAAGGAGAGCAGAAACATAGGGTACCTAACAAGGGTAAATCCTATGCCAATATTCTGATGCAAGCTAGTAGAAACGAAATGAAATGAATGTAAACACAGAGATAGGAAAACATCACCGCTGCTTCAGATCAGGATCCAAAGAAATGTGCTTGTCATATTAAATAAAAATACCAATCAAGTACAACATTGCCAATAGCTGAATACTCAGCCTGAAAACATTTCCTTCAACCTATCTTACAATATTTACACAGAGACTGTGTCTCAAAGAAACTACTTGCCGTTCTCTGATAAGTGATCGAAAACCTTTACAATGAGTTTCTTTCTGAATTTATAACTCCGGAGGAGTAGAGGAGGTAGGTGAAGAACAAAATGCAGTATTAAACTTCTGAAAAGAAAGAGGGCCGAAGCCCATTCTGTATAAATCCTGTGCATTAATCTCTGGTGTTCTTTGGGTGAAGGAATGATCTTCTTCAGACTGGGGATTACTTTGATATGACTTTGATGTGTTTTGACTGTAGTATTGTGTGGTGCTATTGGTGAATAAAAAAAATATAAGAAATGATAAAGAAATATTCCATACTGATGAAGTAACTTCTCTGATAGTACTGGGGCTGTTTCAGGGTAGAAAATCTCTCCAGAACACGGCATAGATTGAATGCTGCATGGGCACTCTTTCCCTCATGAAGGGAAAAACATTCTGCTGTTGTATAAACCCCTGATATGCATTGATTTATGCATGTTGTACCTTTGCATAATCTATGGGATCATCGATCTGGTGGTTTGCCTCTAAACTATTGTATTAAAGCTCAAAAACCTTCAATTCTGAATGCTGAAATCCTTGATCATAAGCTTGCCCTTCTCCACGGCTTCATAAATGTCTTGATCTGCAAAATATGGGCTTTAATGGCACCAGATAGATTTCTTGTGAAGGTTAAACTGTCCTTGGGTAATATTCATGACGCTGCAACCATTTTTGGGCATTCCTATTGTAGTACCGACTTCCAGATTTAATTTTGCCTATGCAGCACGCCATTGAAGTAGTACATATTGAACCATGGAATTTCTTTGCCTGTGATAGCCCTGAAAAAACTCAAAATTTGTTAAGAAAACAATGGCTGGGAGTGAATGATGTGGATGATAGTGGGACTGCAGAGAAATGGCGGAAAATTTTCGTGGAACGGTGGAAAACAGAGATGGCATAGGTTGGTGGAATGCGGAGGAGATTTAAATGAAAAACTTAATAAACCCGACCTATGAATAGATATATGAAACAGGAGGGCGGATGTATGGTGAGACACGTGGAGGTGACATGGCGGGACCAGATGGCGACGGAAAATTCAACAGTGGGAAGATGATTCTGGACCATTGGATCTGAGAGGAGATCGACGGTGGGAAACACAACGGAGGGAAGTGGAACGGTGGGCCAGGAGTACGGTGATCGTGGATTAAAACCCGTGCAACTCCGTTGAGCAATGACCATTAGATGAGCAAAGGTGGATCTGACGACTCGTATGAATATCGCTGCGCATCCCATGCCGAACGTTAACGCGCGATGGGAGGGTGATTTTGCCGTCATACAGGAGACAAGTGTCGGGCGTTGTATGGAATCGCTGAGCAATGGAAAAATACCGCTCGACCCCCGTTAGCGGTGCGATGAAAACTGGGTTGTTTTATGGTATGGCACGCGGCGGGGACCACAGCGGTGGATACACTCTGAACCGTTGATCTGGCGGTGAATGGACGAAGATGGCGCGATCAGTGGTTTGAACGGGTGAATCACGAGTGCCGTGGGTTTAAACGATCATCGTTCGATCTATATGGATCAACGGTGCAGAAAGTGCCCGATAAACATATGGAACCAGCGCCTTCGGGGCTAGCGCTCAGTCACAGCACTGGGTTCTGTGGGAGGAAAAGGTTCGGGGGTTAGCGGAGAAGGGGCTGAGGCATATTATATTGTCCGAAAGTGGGTTTTTAACCCTTTTAATGCATTTTGAGGCTTGAGGAGGGTAACGATGGAGAGACAGAGGGGAATTTTGAGGAAACTAAGGGCAAGGGTGGGACTTTATGGAGATTTTGAATGAATTTAGGAGGTTGATGAGGGTATTAGGGGGATCAAAAGGGGATTTGGAAGAAGGGGAAAAGAAGGATAGAATGGGGGAACAATGCAGGGATACAAGGGGCGAAATAAAACCCTTTGGAGCATAATTCTTTATCAGCAAGGCTTATTGACTTAAATCAGCAGAGGGAAATAGTTACAAGGCAGGGAACTACAAAAGGCTACAAGGATGATGTGTTTTCAAGGGAAATTCATTCCTTGTAGGCTCACAGAACAAACTAGCCCCTTGCTTGCTCGTGAAGAAATTTATAAGGGGCTAACAGTGGCTCCACATGGGGATGGCTTCTTCTTGAAGGAGTCAAGAATTCAGAGAGTAAATCTTTGGTGTAGGCCAGTGGCCTACTGCTTGGCACATCCCTTTATTTCTTTGATCAGCTGCCACAATAGGAAAACATTACATCAACAGAAAACTTACTCCAACAAACTACCTACCCATACTACAGTTCTAGCATTTTTTCTTCTTCTAGGGTGCATTTGAGCTAGCAGTCCCTTTCCAAGATTTTTTTTTTTTTTTCAATCAGAAAATAAACCTATTCTAAATCTACACTTATTACTCCATGAGACCAGATTAGACTGTTGGTCTCATATGTTTCTCTACCTAATATAATATCTGCTGGGATTAAATAGTCCAGCAGATTTCTTCCCTATATTCTACGACAGAAATTGAAAAACAGTCAAGCCAGGATTAGACTGTCCGACTTGCTGTGGATCCAAGGCATAAAGGCAGTTGCACATGGAAGAAATTTGCAGAAAACTGAAAACAAAACTGTGAAGGTTTGGGATCTGAAACTTGAAACATCCTTCTTCCCTTTTTGTGACTCAAGATTTGGGCATGTTAGAGTCACTTTCTTTTCTTCATTTCAGCTCTGGTTTGGGCATGTTAGAGCTGATTCTTCTTTCTTCTTTGCTGGTCCAGATTTTGGGCATGTTAGGACCAGCTTCTTTACTTGCTTTGGCTCAGGTTTTGAGCTTATTAGAGCCAATCTTTTGCACGTCAGAGGTTCATGTTTTGAGCATGTCTGAACCTCTCCTTTTCCTCTGTTTTTTGGAAAAATTTCTCTTTTTTCTTTGAAAATAAAAACTGCAATGGTATGTACAATGGAAATGAAGACCAGAAATTGTAAATTAGCAGAAGTAATGTTTGAGCATCCTGTCATTGACAGGACCCCCAAACAGCTCAGTGCCATATAACTCTTGTAAGAAGAAAGCATTGGGACCCACTGTGGCCTGGATGAGGTATGGACCTTTCCACAAACTGTCAAATTTTCCATGCTTTCCTTTATCCTCTCTTCTCGAATCCCACTTCATAACTTTGTCTCCAGCTTTGAAATTAGCAGCTTTGGTTCTTTTGTCAAACAATTTATTTATGTTCTCCTGAACTTTCACTGCTCTATTGTTGACCTGTTCCCTTGTTTGCTGAAGATGGATTGTTTGGTTTATTCTCCTCACCATACTACCTTCTTCTATTTCGATCTCCTGGACTAGCTTGATTACTGGTATCCCAAGGCTGGTAGGAAATACTGCTTCTGTTCCATAGACAAGCTGAAATGGTGACATGCCGATGGAATTCTTTGTTGTAAGCTTGTCAACCCACAAAGCATGCACTAACTTATTATGCCATGATTTTTTGTTCTCTTCCAACAGCTTCTTGATGATGATCACCAGACTCTTTTTTGATGATTCAACTAATCCATTACCTTGAGGGTAATAGGCAGTTGAATGACCAAGTGCTATTTGATACGTGTGACAAAAATCAACCATCTTCTTGGATGCGAAAGCAGTAGCATTATCAGTGATTATTTTCCTTGGGCAGCCAAATTGAGAGAGGATATGACCCTCTAGGAAACTAATGATGACTGAATCTGTGGCATTGCTAGTGGGTATGACCTCTATCCACTTAGTGAAGTAGTCTGTGGCTGTTAGGATCCATTTTTGCTGCGCAAAAGAAGGAGGGTGAATCTCCCCTATGAAATCTAGGCCCCATTGCAGAAAGGGACCTTCAACAGTGATAGGTTGTAGGGGTAAAGGGAGGAGTTTTATTTTGCCTTCAAATATCTGGCATTTGTGGCAGGCAACTATCTTTTTATGGACATCATTGAAGAGTGTTTGCCAATAGTAACCAGCTCTGAGTATTTTTTTTGCAGTGTCTTTCCAACTCAGGTGGCCTCCACATTCTCCAACATGGAATTCTTGTTTAACCCTCTCTACCTCATTCTCAGGCAAACATTTAAGCAATAGGCCATTAGGATTCTTCTAGTATAAGTTTTCATTCACAATGCAGTAATTTCTGGTTTTTAGCTTTAAGAATCTGGCCTTGGTCTTTGATAATCCGGGAGGGGCATTGAGGTGTGTAAGCACATACAGAATGTCGGAATACCAAGGAGAGCTCTGAAATTTTTCCTCAACAGTGAGATCAAGAAATTCTTGTTTCTCATCCAAGGTATTTATCATGTTAATGTCTAGGGCTTGTAGGTTTGATTCAGCCATTAATTTAGCCAAGCCCTGACCTTTAATCAATTTGGTGGGTTTTATCTCAAGGTCATACTCTAAGATCACAACTATCCATTTGCCCCTTTTCCCATCTGGGTCTTGGGACAGTATATCTTTGACTATGATGTTGGGCACATAAGCTACGGTGTGAGAATGCAATATGTACACCCTGAAGTCTTTCAAGGCCTTAATCAGAGCATAGGCCTATTTCTCCATGATGTTGTATTTCAAGGGTGCATCTCTCAGTGCTTTTCTAAAGAAGGCAATTGGCTGTTACACTCCCTCTGTGTTTTTCTGCAGCAAAACTGCAGCCATTGTGTGCTCAGAGGCAAATGAAAAGATCAGGAAATATTTGGAGAAATCTTGGCTGATTAGGATGGGAGCTTGGGTAAGTGCAAGTTTCACTGATTCAAAATATTTTTTAGCTCCTACAGTCCATTTAACTCCTGCACCTTTCTTCAGCATGTTAGTCATGTTCCTAAGGTGTTCATCCAGATTTGGAATGAACCTCCTAAGGAAGTTAATCTTCCCAATGAAAGACTGTAATTCCTTGATGTTTCTTGGGTGTGTGATCTATAGTATTCCCTCAACTCGTTTTGGGTCTATCCTAATTCCCTTTTTGGATATAATGTGGCCAAGGAGTTTACCCTCCTGTAGCCCAAGGACAGTCTTTTTGGGATTCAGGGACAAACCAAACCTTCTGCATTTTTCAAACACCTTTCTCAAATGTTTTAGGTGTTCTTCTTCAGTCTTGGAGTAGACTGTTATGTCATCCAAGTAGATAACAATGAAGTGCCCTATCTCATCTGAAAATGCTATGTCCATCGCTCTTTGGAAGGTCGCTCCAGCGTTCATCAATCCAAAAGGCATCTTCACATATATGAAGGTACCCCATGGAGTGGTAAAAGCTGTTTTGGGTTGGTCTTCTGGGATTACTAAGACTTGGTTATATCCGGAGAAACCGTCTAGCAGGGAAATCCTCTTAGAACCTACTACCCTCTGAAGAATATGTTCCATTTTAGGCAAAGGGTAATTGTCTTTGAGTGAGGCTCTATTAATATTCCTGAAGTCTATACACAATCTGATTTCTCCTGTCTTCTTCCTCAAAGCCACTAATTTTGATACCCAATCAGAGAACCTCATAGGCACAATTATACCTGCTTCATACATCCTCTTGATCTCTTTCTCTACTGCAGGAAATTGTTTGGGATTGATTCTGCGAAGTTTTTGCCTAAAGGGCTTCTGATTTTCTTTCAAGGGTATTTTGTGTTGGATGATATTTGTGTCATAGGCCTTTAAGTCCTCATATATCCATGCAAACACATCAATGAATTCCTCGAAAAGGTCAATGTATTTCTTCTTCATGTCTGCAGGTAAAGACTTAGCCATTTTAATCATTTTGGGCTTCTCCTCAGTGCCTATGTTGCATTCTTCCACATCAAAGTCTGCATGTTCTATAGTGGGCTTTTTTGCCACATCATCAAAGTCAAATAGGTCCTCTAAGGGTGCCAGGCCTCTGGGTATATTCTTATCTTTGGCCTGCATCACCTCTACCTCTTCACTATCTGCATTTTCACATTTGCGGTCTGGATTTCTAGTCAGTTCATCTAAAGAATTTATTTGTAAGTTACAGGGTGTTTCTTCCTCATCTGAGGATTCTTCACTTAGGCGGCTACTGTCAGATTTGGAGTCTAAATCAGAAAATTCAAACTCGTTTCTTCCTACTAAAAAATCTTCGATCTGTTTATCACCTTCAAAGACCTATGAATATTTTTCATTATCTAGCACAGCAGGTCTGAATTGGTCTGAATGATGATCTGTTGGTCACTGGGGGTCTTTGGGTAGGAACTGGCTAGGCAAGCTAATCCGTTTGCAATGACATTTTGACCCCTAGGAATGAACACTAATTTGTATTCAACAAACATTTTCAATATGTCTTCAGTGTCGTTCCTATACGCCCTCAGCCTATGATGCTTGGATGTGTATTCTCCGTTCACCTGTTTAATAACTAACTCTGAGTCTCCCCTCACGACTATCCTACGGGCTCCTATTTTCTTCAACCGATTTAAACCCAGGATCAGAGCCTCGTATTTAGCGACATTATTTGTGCATTTGAAATTCAGACTACAGGCGTGGCTCTCAGCATAGTCATTTTCTGTGTTGTGTAACCATACCCCTGCCCCTGCAGTCCTTTTAGTACAGGACCCGTCAAAGCTCATTTCCCACAGGGGGCTATTCTCATGATTATCATTGTTTTCTCCCTTATAGCCGGGTTCACCATTACATTGCTCTATAGGGTCTATACTAGGCTATGGATCGCTTTGTTCCTCGTGAAAAGTATGAGGTTCAGGGATCTGGATAGATGGATGTTTATGTTCTGTTTCTTTTTCATTCAGAGTTAGGTCTCCACCGCATATCCTACAGGTTACGTTGTGGTTTTCTTCTTCATTGTCCTCTAAATCCAGAGCAGCCATTATGCTAAAATCCATGGCCTCTGCCTCTCCATTTGTATTTCTGTCTTGAGACCCTGACTCTTCTAAGGATTCATCATTACAAAAGATGAAGGAGTCAAGGTCTGTATGTATAGAATAAACAGGTGAATTTTCTGGTTTTTCGGGGCTACTGACTAGGAATTTAATCTGTGTCTCCCTATACAGTTTTCTAAGTTGGCCAAAGATTGGGATTGTGGCATATGAGCCATCCATCTGCATTGTACCCTGCAGCTTGGCTCCCCATGATCTTGATAATAGCATGCCATACTTGGGTGGCACATCTGCCACCACAACGTCCATGACCATGCATTTAGCTGGGATTTGACTTAAGCTCACACACAAGTCTTTGATCAGGCCTAGGCACTTTAGTCTGCTAGAGTTGAAAGAGTATAAATCTTTGTAGGGTATGGTTATCTCTAGACCTAGTCTTTTCATAACTACCTTAGGCATTAGGTTGTGAGATGCTCCAGAATCATGTTTTGCATTGTGCAGGATCTTGTCATGAATGTTGATACTGATATAGAAAGGTGGAACTACCCCCTCCTGAAACTTCCCCTCTATCTTAGGTCCAAACAGGAGGGCAGGCTGATCATCATTCAAATTGAAAGAGTCACCATTCTCACTAAGGTTCAAAGCCTTCAAAATCTGGCCTTTATATACATCCTGAGTGGCCAGCTCAGAAAGTGGTACAGAGATTTTAATTCTTGCAATCTCACTTTCCAAATTGAAAGTGGACTGACTCTTGGGAATGCTCATCTCTGTTTTATTTGCCACTGCCTTAGTGGTTGAATCAATGGGCTGATTCTCATTATGTACAGTGTTTGTGACAGTTTTATCAGGAGCACTAACTATAGCGCTAGTGCTACTAGTCGGTTGGTTTTGTTTATCATTCTTTTGGTTGTCTTTTTCTTTGTTTTTCCCAGAAATTTCAGCTGATGGTTTGCTACTTTCAATAGTTTCTTTAGAATATTTCTCACGTCTCTTCTTGATGGTGACCTCTGAAGCTTTTGGTTTGGCAGTTTCTTGGCTCCTTTTACTTCTAAGTTTATATTGCTCTCTGACCTGCATCATGGCATTTTCAAATCCTAATCTGTAATCTTCGGATTCCAACCATTCTTCCTCCCAACCAGAGGGTGAAGGCTGGTCTTCTTATGAATAACATTTATGGATTGAATCTTCTATTTCAAACATGTTTATTGTGTTTCCCTCAGACTCTTCTATGATTCCCTCATCTTCATCAAGAAAATTCTCTTGGAATGGGGGAATAACCTGCTGGTCTGATTCTCTTTGTCTGTTGGGAGTGTTATTGTTTCTTCTAAAGTTTTGGTTCTGGTTTTGGTTTCTCTTCTGGTTACTGACTGTGAAAACCATTTTTTCCATCATTTGCTGTAACCTTTCCACATTTCTAGACAGCTTATCATAATTTTGGTTAGATGTGGAAGCTGCATTGTCATCTCTATATGTTACCCTCCTCTCAGAATTCAGCCTTGCTCTCTTTTCAAACAGGTTGGCCCCTATATTCACTGCTCCATTCTGCATGTCCTCCAGTGTGTTGTATTCCTTATCCATAAGCTCATAGGCCATGTTAGCATCAAATCCTTCAGGGTATTTTTCTAGGGCCATGCCTTGTGGAGGTTTCATATGTGGAGGAAGGGCATTATAAATGATATTAAACCTTGTTGTGTAATCATGGACACTCTCTCCTGCGTTTCTTTTGAGGGTCATGTATTCTGCCAGGAGTTGGCGAGGGTTTGCCCTAGTTTCCCATTTTTTTATGAAAGTCTGATATGGAGTTGGGAGATCGTTTATGCTACTTGGAGGTAGGCCTTTGAACCATTTCTTCACATCACCCCCTAAGCTCTGGGTGAAAATTCTCATTTTGACTGTATCATCATCAATTTCCATGTAGTCAAAAGAATCCTCCATCTTATCTACATGTTGTTGGGCTGTGATGGGCTCCCTTGCAGTGAAGTGTGGAATCTTAGACTGATAATCATTCGGTAAGGGTACTAGAGGTTGAGGTAAAACCAGAGGTGCATACCAGGCTGCCATGATGATGTTTTGATGGGCTAAAGGAGCTTGGGCAGTAGGTATATGGATGACAGGGATATTATGACCAACAGAGGATTGATGAGCAGACCTAGGGTGACTGAGCCCCAAGTTTTGTATGAAATGTATATCAGGAGGTGTAGATGGAGGGGTCTGTCTATTCCCAAGGTGTCTACCACCTTGCTGTGGTGAATCAGGAAGCTCAGGGTCTGGCTGGTCTAAGCTACTGAATGACCTAGTTATATATAAGCTGTTAGGTAGTTGTAGGTCGAGGTAAAAGTGTGATAGAGCTATAAGATCTTCTGGTGCAGAATTAGCTCTATATATGTGACTGGAAACAGTTGATCTTTTAAGTGTAGGAGCTCCCTTGAGGATGCTCTCGGGGTTATCAACTATTTCAGGTGGGTTTGGGTTAGGGTAAGCTCTTGTATGAATGGTTCTAGAAGCCAAAATGTTGTTTTCTGATCAAGCAGCCTAACCCTACTCGTTACTTCTACTGTGGTCGATGCTGTTATGGAGGTTGGTCTCCCAGTGGAGTCTAATGTGAACCAAGATAATCAACAGGCCTACTGATCACCAGTGGAGTCTTTAAAACGTTTAGGAGCTATGGAGTCACCAGGTGGAAGGTTTTAGGATGTTTTTGAGGGTACACTGTCCACCACAGTGCTTATGAGATGTCCCCTTTCAAGGATATTCTCAAAACACAACAAACTCTAACTAGAGATCGACTAGGAGGGCGTTTACTAGATATGTCACTTTTGAAAGAGTGTGAGATATGGAGGCTACCTGGCCCTTTCCAGACTCTATCCAAGAGTATGGGAAAACAAAACAAATGGTATAGAGGTTGATGTGAGAATAGGAGTGTTTAACTGCCAACCTGACTAGGGTTTCTAGGTTTTTTGAATGCTTAATAATATTTAAGGTGTAATGCACTCATCCCCAGCGGAGTCGCCATTATGTTGGGGTTCCCATGTTTTGGCCAGATTGGCAAGACCAAAAGATGAGACAACATCAGAACCACTTTCAGACCTCAGGTTCTAGCCCTCCTGGGTCCAGAGAGGGATCTATCTATATGAGAAAAGGTTTATGTCTATGAGTCTCAAATGTTATGATTTTAGGCTAGTTATAGGGCTCAGGGTTTGTTTGTTTGATTGTTTGTTTTGTTTGTTGGTTATCAGGAAAGAAGGGTTCAATGTAAGACGAGGGTGAGAAAAGAGGGATAAGGCAGAGGTGAAATATTCCAGGAAATATTCAAAACCATTGGGCAATGGAGTCAGGAAAGGATTTGCTTACTACTCAATGGGAAAGCTTTTAATTGGGCTAGTCATCTGAAACATAGGATCTTCAAGATGATTGTGTGATGTGGGAAAGTACGAGGGGGGAGGTAACACAGATTTCAGGGCACAACGTTACAGACCAGCAGGTTGCACAAGTATCCTAGTGGACAGAGCTAACTCTAATCCCCAGTGTTCCCAAATCTTCCAACTAAATCTATAACAAGGAACATCTAAGAACTGAATTCATTTAATTAATACATCAGAGAGCAGGCAACAACATCCACTACACTGGTTAAACCAACTGAAATCATTTCTTAGATAACACATTCAGGAGAGAAACATTGATGGCAAGGAGAGAAGAAACATAGGGTAGCTAACAAGGGTAAATCCTATGCCAATATTCTGATGCAAGCCAGTAGAAACGAAATGAAATGAATGTAAACACAGAGATAGGAAAAAATCACCGCTGCTTCAGATCAGGATCCAAAGAAATGTGCTTTTCATATTAAATAACAATACCAATCAAGTACAACATTGCCAATAGCTGAATACTCAGTCTGAAAACATTTCCTTCAACCTATCTTACAATATTTACACAGAGACTGTGTCTCAAAGAAACTACTTGCAGTTCTCTGATAACTGATCAACAACCTTTACAATGAGTTTCTTTCTGAATTTATAACTCCGAAGGAGCAGAGGAGGTAGGTGAAGAACTAAATGCAGTATTAAACTTCTGAAAAGAAAGAGGGCTGAAGCCCATTATGTATAAATCCTGTGCATTAATTTCTGGTGTTCTTTGGGTGAACGAATGATCTTCTTCAGACTGGGGATTACTCTGATATGACTCTGATGTGTTCTGGCTGAATTATTGTGTGGTGCTATTGGTGAATAAACAAAAGATAAAGAAATGATAAAGAAATCTGCCATACTGATGAAGTAAATGCTCTGATAGTACTGGGGTTGTTTCAGGGTAGAAAATCTCTCCAGAACACGGAATAGATTGAATGCTGCATGGGCCCTCTGTCCGTCATGGAGGGAAAAAAATTCTGCTGCTATATAAACCCTTGATATGCATTTATTTCTGCGTGCTGTACCTTTGCATAATCTATGGGATCATCTATCTGGTGCTTTGCCTCTAAACTTTTGTATTAAAGCTCAAAAACCTTCAATTCTGAATGCTGAAATCCTTGATCATAAGCTGGCCCTTATCCACGGCTTCATAATTGTATTGATCTGCAAAATCTGGGCTGTAATGGTGTCAGATAGATTTCTTACGAAGGTTAAACTGTCCTTGGGTAATATTCATGATGCTGCAACCATTTTTGGGCATTCCTATTCTAGTACCGGCTTCCAGATTTAATTCTGCCTGCGCAGCACGCCATTGAAGTAGTACATATTGAACCATGGCGTTTCTTCGCCTCTGATATCCTTGCAAAAAAATGAAATTTGTTAAGAAAACAATGGCTAGGAGTGGATGATGTGGATGATAGTGGGACTGCAGAGAAATGGCGGAAAATTTCCGTGGAACGGTGGAGAACAGAGATGGCACAGGTTGGCGGAATGTAGAGGAGATTTAAATGAAAACCTTAATAAACCTGACCTATGAACAGATATATGAAATAGGAGGGCAGATGTATGGTGAGACACGTGGAGGTGACGTGGCAGGACCAGATGGCGATGGAAAATTCAACAGCAGGAAGACGATTCTGGACCGTCGGATCTGAGAGGAGATCGACGGTGGGAAACATGGTGGAGGGAAGTGGAACGGTGGGCCAGGAGTACGGTGATCGTGGATTAAAACCCATGCAAATACGTTGAGCGATGACCGTTAGATGAGAAAAGGTGGATCTGACGGCTCGTATGAATATCGCTGCATGTCCCATGCCGAACGTTAACACGCGATGGGAGGGCGGTTTTGTCGTCATACATGAGATAGGTGTCGGGCGCTGTATGGAATCGCTGGGCAATGGAAAAAATACCGCCCAACCCCCATTAGCGGTGTGATAAAAACCAGGCTGTTTTATGGTATGGCGCGCGGCGGTGACCACAGCGGCGGATACAGTCCGAACCGTTGATCTGGCGGTGAATGGATGGCGATGGCATGATCAGTGGTTTGAATGGGTGAATCATGAGTGCCGCAGGTTTAAACGATCGTCGTTCGATCTATATGGATCAACGGTGGAGAAAGTGCCCGATAAACATATGGAACCAGTGCCTTTGGGGCTAGCGCTCGGTCACAACAGTGGGTTCTGTGGGAGGAAAAGGTGCGGGGGTTAGCGGAGAAGGGGCTGAGGCATATTATATGGTTCGAAAGTGGGGTTTTAACCCTTTTAATGCATTTCGAGGCTTGAGGAGGGTAACGATGGAGAGACAGATGGGAATGTTGAGGAAACCAAGGGCAAGGGTGGGACTTTATGGAGATTTTGAATGAATTTAGGAGGTTGATGAGGGTATTAGGGGGATCAAAAGGGGATTTGGAAGAAGGGGAAAAGAAGGATAGAATGGGGGAACAATGCAGGGATACAAGGGGCGAAATAAAACCCTTTGGAGCATAATTCTTTATCAGCAAGGCTTATTGACTTAAATCAGTAGAGGGAAACAGTTACAAGGTAGGGAACTATAAAAGGCTGCAAGGATGATGTGTTTTCAAGGGAAATGCATTCCTTGCAGGCTCACAGAACAAACTAGCCCCTTACTTGCTCGTCAAGAAATTTATAAGAGTCTAACAGTGGCTCCACATGGGGAGGGCTTCTTCCTGAAGGAGTCAAGAATTCAGAGAGTAAATCTTTGGTGTAGGCTAGTGGTCTGCTGCTTGGCACATCCCTTTCTTTCTTTGATCAGCTGCCACAACAGGAAAACATTACAATAGCAAAAAACTTACTCCAACAAACTACCTACCCATACTACAGTTCTAGCATTTTTTCTTCTTCTAGAGTGCATTTGAGCTAGCAGACCCTTTACAAGATTTTTTTTTTTTTTTTCAAACAGAAAATAAACATATTCTAAATCTACACTTATTACTCCATGAGACCAGATTAGACTGTTGGTCTCATATGTTTTTCTACCTAATCTAATATCTGCTGGGATTAAACAGTCCAGCAGATTTCTTCCCTATATTCTACGACAGAAATTGAAAAACAGTCAAGCCAGGATTAGACAGTCCAACTTGCTGTGGATCCAAGGCATAAAGGTAGTTGCACATGGATGAAATTTGTAGAAAACTGAAAACAAAACTTTGAAGGCTTGGGATCTGAAACTTGAAAAATCCTTCTTCCCTTTTTGTGACTCAAGATTTTGGCATGTTAGAGTCGCTTCCTTTTCTTCATTTCAGCTCTGGTTTGGGCATGTTAGAGCTGATTCTTCTTTCTTCTTTGCTGGTCCAGATTTTGGGCGTGTTAGGACCAGCTGCTTTACTTTCTTTGGCTCAAGTTTTGAGCTTATTAGAGCCAATCTTTCGCACGTCAGAGGTTCATGTTTTGAGCATGTCTGAACCTCTCCTTTTCCTCTATTTTTTGGAAACATCTCTCTTTTTTCTTTGAAAATAAAAACTGAAATGGTATGTACAATGGAAATGAAGACCGAAAATTGTAAATTAGCAGAAGTAATGTTTGAGAATCCTACCATTGACAGGACCCCCAAACAGCTCAGTGCCATCTAACTCTTGTAAGAAGAAAGCATTGGGACCCACTGTGGCCTGGATGAGGTATGGGCCTTGCCACAAACTGTCAAATTTGCTGTGATTTCCTTTATCCTCTCTTCTCGAATCCCACTTCAAAACTTTGTCTCCAACTTTGAAATCAATAGCTTTGGTTCTTTTGTCAAACAATTTCTTTATGTTCTCCTGAACTCTCACTGCTCTGTTGTAGACCTCTTCCCTTAGTTGTTGAAGATGGATTGTTTGGTTTATTCTCCTCACCATACTATCTTATTTTTTTTGGATCTCTTGGACCAGCTTGATTACTGGTATCCCAAGGCTGGTAGGAAATACTACTTCTGTTCCATAGACAAGCTAAAATGGTGACATGCCAATGGAATTCTTTGTTGTAAGCTTGTCAACCCACAAAGCATGCACTAACTTATTATGCCATGATTTTTTGTTCTCTTCCAACAGCTTCTTGATGATGATCATCAGGCTCTTGTTTGATGATTCAGCTAATCCATTACCTTGAGGGTAATAGGCAGTTGAATGACCAAGTTCTATTTGATACCTATGAAAAAAATCAACCATCTTCTTGGATCCGAAAGCAACAGCATTATCGATGATTATTTTCCATGGGCAGCCAAACCGAGAGAGGATGTGACCCTCTAGGAAACTAATGATGACTGAATCTATGGCATTCCTAGTGGGTATGGCCTCTATCCACTTAGTGAAGTAGTCTGTGGCTGTTAGGATCCATTTGTGCTGCACAGAAGAAGAGGGGTGAATCTCCCCTTTGAAATCTAGGCCCCATTGCAGAAAGGGACCTTCAACAGTGATGGGTTGTAGGGGTAAAGGGAGGAGTTTTCTTTTTCCTTCAAATATCTGGCATTTGTGGCAGGCAACTATCATTTTATGGACATCATTGAAGAGTGTGGGCCAATAGTAACCAGCTCTGAGTATTTTGTTTGCAGTGGCTCTCCAACTCAGGTGGCCTCCACATTCTCCAGCATGGAATTCTTGTTTAACCCTCTCTGCCTCATTCTCAGGAAAACATTTAAGAAATAGGCCATTAGGATTCTTCTAGTATAAGTTTTCATTCACAATGCAGTAATTTCTGGTTTTTAGCTTTAAGAATCTGGCCTTGGTATTTTATAATCCGGGAGGGGCATTGAGGTGTGTAAGCACATACAGAATGTCAGAATACCAAGGAGAGCTCTGAAATTTTTCCTCAATAATGAGATCAGGCAATTCTTGTTGCTCATCCAAGGTATTTATCATGTTAATGTCTAGGGCTTGTAGGTTTGATTCAGCCATTAATTTAGCCAAGCCCTGACCTTTAATCAGTTTGGTGGGTTTTATCTTAAGGTCAAACTCTAATATCACAGCTATCCATTTGCCCCTTTTCCCATCTGGCTCTTGGGACAGTATATATTTGACTATGATGTTGGGCACATAAGCTACGGTGTGAGAATGCAATATGTACACCCTGAAGTCTATCAAGGCCTTAATCAGAGCATAGGCCTGTTTCTCCATGATTTTTTATTTCAAGGGTGCATCTTTGAGTGCTTTGCTAAAGAAGGCAATTGGCTGTTCCATTCCCTCTGTGTTTTTCTGCAGCAAAACTGCAGCCACTGTGTGCTCAGAGGCAAATGAAAAGACCAGGAAATCTTTGCAGAAATCTTGGCTGATTAGGACAGGAGCTTGGGTAAGTGCAAGTTTCACTGATTCGAAAGATTGTTTAGCTCCTACAGTCCATTTAACCCTTGCACCTTTCTTCAGCATGTTAGTCATGTTCCTAAGGTGTTCAGCCAGATTTGGAATGAACCTCCTAAGGAAGTTAATCTTCCCAATGAAAGACTGTAATTCCTTGATGTTTCTTGGGTGTGTGATCTGTAGTATTCCCTCAACTCGTTGTGGGTCTATCCTAATTCCCTTTTCGGATATAATGTGGCCAAGGAGTTTACCCTCCTGTAGCCCAAAGACAATATTTTTGGGATTCAGGGACAAACCAAACCTTCTGCATTTTTCAAACACCTTTCTCAGATGTTTTAGGTGTTCTTCTTCAGTCTTGGAGTAGACTGTTATGTCATCCAAGTAGATAAAAATGAAGTGCCCTATCTCATCTGAAAATTCTATGTCCATCGCTCTATGGAAGGTGGCTCTAGAGTTCATCAATCCAAAAGGCATCTTCACATATATGAAGGTACCCCATGGAGTGGTAAAAGCTATTTTGGGTTGGTCTTCTGGGATTACTAAGACTTGGTTATATCCGGAGAAACCGTCTAGCAGGGAAATCCTCTTAGAACCTACTACCCTCTGAGGAATATGTTCCATTTTAGGCAAAGGGTAATTGTCTTTGAGTGAGGCTCTATTAAGATTCCTGAAGTCTATACACAATCTGATTTCTCCTGTCTTCTTCCTCACAACCACTAAGTTTGATACCCAATCAGAGAACGTCACCGACACAATTATACATGCTTCATACATCTTCTTGATCTCTTTCTCTACTACAGGAAATTGTTTGGGATTGATTCTGCAAAGTTTTTGCCTAAAGGGCTTCTGATTTTATTTCAAGGGTATTTTGTGCTGGATGATATTTGTGTCATAGGCCTTTAAGTCCTCATATCTCCATGCAAGCACATCAATGAATTCCTTGAAAAGGTCAATGTATTTCTTATTCATGTCTGCAGGTAAAGACTTAGCCAATTTAATCATTTTGGGCTTCTCCTCAGTGCCTATGTTTCATTCTTCCACATCAGAGTCTGCATGTTCTATAGTGGGATTTTTTGCCACATCATCAAAGTCAAAGAGGTCCTCTAAGGGTGCCAGGCCTCTGGGTATATTCTTATATTTGGCCTGCAGCACCTCTACCTCTTCACTATCTACATTTTCACATTTGCAGTCTGGATTTTCAGTCAGTTCATCTAAAGAATTTATTTCTAAGTTATAGGGTGTTTCTTCCTCATCTGAGGATTCTTCACTTAGGCGGCTACTGTCAGATTTGGAGTCTAAATCAGAAAATTCAAACTGATTTCTGCCTACCAAAAAATCTTCGATCTGTTTATCACCTTCAAAGACCTGCCAATATTTTTCGTTGTCTGGCACAGCAGGTCTGAATTTGGTCTGAATGATGATCTGTTGGTCACTGGGGGTCTTGGGGTAGGAACTGGCTAGACAAGCTAATCCGTTTGCAATGACATTTTGAACCCTAGGAATGAACACTAATTTGTATTCAACAAACGTTTTCAATATGTCTTCAGTGTCGTTCCTATACGCCCTCAGCCTAGGATGCTTGGCTGTGTATTCTCCATTCACCTATTTAATAAGTAAGTCGGAGTCTCCCCTCACGACTATCCTACGGGCTCCTATTTTCTTTAACCGATTTAGACCCAAGATCAGAGCCTCGTATTCAGCAACATTATTTGTGCATTTGAAATTCAGACTATAGGTGTGGCTCTCAGCATAGTCATTTTCTGTGTTGTGTAACCATACCCCTGCCCCTGCAGTCCTTTTAGTACAGGACCCGTCAAAGCTCATTTCCCAAAGGGGGCTATTCTCATGATTATTATTGTTTTCTCCCTTACAGTGGGGTTCGCCATTACATTGCTCTATAGGGTCTATACTAGGCTGTGGATCTCTTTGTTCCTCGTGAAAAGTATGAGGTTCAGGGATCTGACTAGATGGTTGTTTACGTTTTGTTTCTTGTTCATTCGGAGTTAGGTCTCCGCCGCATATCCTACAGGTTTCATTACGGTTTTCTTCTTCGTTGTCCTCTAAATCCAGAGCAGCCATTATGTTAAAATCCATGGCCTCTGCCTCTCCGTTTGTATTTATGTCCTAGGACCCTGACTCTTCTAAGGATTCATCATTACAAAAGATGAAGGAGTCAAGGTCTGTATGTATAGAATAAACAGGTGAATTTTCTAGTTTTTCGGGGCTACTGACTAGGAATTTCATCTGTGTCTCCCTATACAATTTTCTAATTTGGCCAAAGATTGGGATTGTGGCATATGAGCCATCCATCTGCATTGTACCCTGCAACTTGGCTCCCCATGATCTTGATAGTAGCATGCCATACTTGGGTGGCACATCTTCCACCACAACGTCCATGACCATGCATTTAGCTGGGATTTGAGTTAAGCTCACACACAAGTCTTTGATCAGGCCTAGGAACTTTACTCTGCTAGAGTCGAAAGAGTATAAATCTTTGTAGGGTCTGGTTATCTCTAGAACTAGTCTTTCCATAACTACCTTAGGCATTAGGTTGTGAGATGCTCCAGAATCATGTATTGCGTTGTGCAGGATCTTGTAATGAATGTTGAGACTGATATAGAAAGGTGGATCTACCCCCTCCTGAAACTTCCCCTCTATCTTAGGTCCAAACAGGAGGGCAGGCTGATCATCATTCAAATTGACAGATTCACTATTCTCACTAAGGTTCAAAGCCTTCAAAATCTGGCCTTTATATACATCCTGAGTAGCCAGCTCAGAAAGTGGGACAGACATTTTAATTCTTGCAATCTCACTTTTCAAATTGAAAGTGGACTGAATCTTGGGAATGCTCATCTCTGTTTTATTTGCCACTTCCTTAGTGGCTGAATCAGTGGGCTGATTCTCATTATGTACAGTGTTTGTGATAGGTTTATCAGGAGCACTAACTGTAGCGCTAGTGCTACTAGTCGGTTGGTTTTGTTTATCATTCTTTTGGTTGTCTTTTTATTTTTTTTTCCCAGAAATTTCAGCTGATGGTTTGCTACTTTCAGTAGTTTCTTTAGAATATTTCTCAGGTCTCTTCTTGACGGTGACCTCAGAAGCTTTTGGTTTGGCAGTTTCTTGGCTCCTTTTACTTCTAAGTTCATATTTCTCTCTAACCTGCATCATGGCATTTTCAAATCCTAATCTGTAATCTTCGGATTCCAACCATTCTTCCTCCCAACCAGAGGGTGAAGGCTGGTCTTCTTCTGAATAATAGTTATGGATTGAATATTATGTTTCAAACATGTTTATTGTGTTTCCCTCAGACTCTTCTATGATTCCCTCATCTTCATCAAGAAAATTCTCTTGGAATGGGGGAATAACCTGTTGGTCTGATTCTCTTTGTCTGTTGGGAGTGTTATTGTTTCTTCTAAAGTTTTGGTTCTGGTTTTGGTTTCTATTCTATTTACTGACTATGACAACCATTTTTCCATCATTTTCTGTAACCTTTCCACATTTTTAGACAACTTATCATAATTTTGGTCAAATGTGGAAGCTACATTGTCATCTCTATATGTTACCCTCCTCTCAGACTTCAGCCTTGCTCTCTTTTCAATCAGGTTGGCCTTTATATTCACTGCTCCTTTCTGCATGTCCTCCAGTTTGTTGTATTCCTTATCCCTAAGCTCATAGGCCATGTCAGCATCAAAGCCTTCGGGGTATTTTTCTAGGGCCATGCCTTGTGGAGGTTTCATATGTGGAGGAAGGGCATTATAAACGCTATTAAACCTTGTTGTGTAATCATGGACACTCTCTCCTACGTTTCTTTTGAGGGTCATGTATTCTGCCAGGAGTTGGCGAGGGTTTGCCCTAGTTTTCCATTTGTTTATGAAAGTCTGATATAAAGCTGGGAGATTGTTTATGCTACCTGGAGGTAGGCCTTTGAACCATTTCTTCACATCACCCCCTAAGCTCTGGGCGAAAATTCTCATTTTGACTATATCATCATCAATTTCCATGTAGTCAAAAGAATCCTCCATCTTATCTACATTTTGTTGGGCTGTGATGGGCTCCCTTGCAGTGAAGTGTGGTATCTTAGACTGATAATCATTCGGTAAGGGTACTAGAGGCTGAGGTAAAACCAGAGGTGCATACCAGGCTACCATGATGATGTTTTGATGGGCTAAAGGAGCTTCAGAAATAGGTATATGGATGACAGGGATATTATGACCAGCAGATGACTGATTAGCAGACCTAGGGTGACTGAGCCCCAAGTTTTGTATGAAATGTATATCATGAGGTGTAGATGGAGGGGTCTGTCTATTCCCAAGGTGTCTACCACCTTGCTGTGGTGAATCAGGAAGCTCAGGGTCTGGCTGGTCTAAGCTACTGAATGACCTAGTTGTAGATAAGCTGTTAGGTAGGTCTAGGTCGAGGTAAAAGTGTGATAGAGCTGTAAGATCTTCTGGTGCGGAATTAGCTCTATAGATGTGACTGGAAACAGTTGATCTTTTAAGTGTAGGAGCTCCCTTGAGGATGCTCTTGGGGTTATCAACTATTTCAGGTGGGTCTGGGTTAGGGTAAGCTCTTGTATGAATGGTTCTAGAAGCCAGAATGTTGTTTTCTGATCAAGTAGCCTAACCCTACTCGTTACTTCTACTGTGGTCGATGCTGTTATGGAGGTTGGTCTCCCAGTGGAGTCTAATGTGAACCAAGATAATAAACAGGCCTACTGATCACCAGTGGAGTCTTTAAAACGTTTAGGAGCTATGGAGTCACCAGGTGGAAGGTTCTAGGATGTTTTGGAGGGTACACTGTCCACCACAGTGCTTATGAGATGTCCCCTTTCAAGGATATTCTCAAAACACAGCAAAATCTGACCAGAGATCGACTAGGAGGGCGTTTACCAGATATGTCACCTATGAAAGAGTGTGAGTTCTGGAGGCTACCTGGCCCTTTCCAGACTCTGTCCAAGAGTATGGGAAAACACAACAAATGGTATAGAGGTTGATGTGAGAATAGGAGTGTTTAACTGCCAACCTGGCCAGATTTTCTAGGTTTTTTGAATGCTTAAGAACATTTAATGTGTAATGCACTCATCCCCAGTGGAGTCTCCATTATGTTGGGGTCCCCATGTTTTGGACAGATTGGCAAGACCAAAAGATGAGACAACATCAGAACCACTTTCAGACCTCAGGTTCTAGCCCTCCTGGGTCCAGAGAGGGATCTCTCTATATGAGAAAAGGTTTATGTCTATGAGGCTCAAATGTTATGATTTTAGGCTAGTTATAAGGCTTAGGGTTTGTTTGTTTGATTGTTTGTTTTCGTTGTTGGTTATCAGGAAAGAAGGGTTCAATGTAAGGCCAGGGTGAGAAAAGAGGGATAAGGCAGAGGTGAAATATTCCAGGATATATTCAAAACCATTGGGCAATGGAGTCAGGAAAGGATTTTCTTACTACTCAATGGGCAAGCTTTCAATTGGGCTAGTCATCTGAAACATAGGATCTTCAAGATGATTGTGTGATGTGGGAAAGTATGAGGGGGGAGGTAACAAAGATTTCAGGACACAGCGTTACAGACCAGCAGGTTTCACAAGGATCCTAGTGGACAGGGCTAACTCTAATCCCCAGTGTTCCAAAATCTTCCAACTAAATCTGTAACAAGGAACATCTAAGAACTGAATTCATTTAATTCATACATTAGAGAGCAGGCAACAACATCCACTACACTGGTTAAACCAACTGAAATAATTTCTTAGATAACACATTCAGGAGAGAAACATTGATGGAAAGGAGAGCAGAAACATAGGGTACCTAACAAGGGTAAATCCTATGCCAATATTCTGATGCAAGCCAGTAGAAACGAAACGAAATGAATGTAAACACAGATATAGGAAAACATCACCGCTGATTCAGATCAGGATCCAAAGAAATGTGCTTGTCATATTAAATAAAAATACCAATCAAGTACAACATTGCCAATAGCTGAATACTCAGTCTGAAAACATTTCCTTCAACCTTTCTTACAATCTTTACACAGAGACTGTGTCTCAAAGAAACTACCTGCAGTTCTCTGATAACTGATCAACAACTTTTACAATGAGTTTCTTTCTGACTTTATAACTCCGGAGGAGTAGACGAGGTAGGTGAAGAACTAAATGCAGTATTAAACTTCTGAAAAGAAAGAGGGCCGAAGCCCATTCTGTATAAATCTTATGCATTAATCTCTGATGTTCTTTGGGCGAACGAATGATCTTCTTCAGACTAGGGATTACTCTGATATGAATTTGATGTGTTCGGACTGCAGTATTGTGTGGTGCTATTGGTGAATAAACAAAAGATAAAGAAATGATAAAGAAATATGCCATACTGATGAAGTAAATTCTCTGATAGTACTGGGGCTGTTTCAGGGTAGAAAATCTCTCCAGAACATGACATAGATTGAATGCTGCATGGGCGCTCTGTCCTTTATGGAGGGAAAAACATTTTGCTACTGTATAAACCCCTGATATGCATTGATTTCTACGTGCTGTACCTTTGCATAATCTATGGGATCATCGATCTGGTGCTTTGCCTCTAAACTATTGTATTAAAGCTCAAAAACCTTCAATTCTGAATGCTGAAATCCTTAATCATAAGCTGGCCCTTCTCCACGGCTTCATAAATGTCTTGATCTGCAAAATCTAGGCTTTAATGGCACCGGACAGATTTCTTGCGAAGGTTAAACTATCCTTGGGTAATATTCATGACACTGCAACCATTTTTGGGCATTCCTATTGTAGTACCAGCTTCCAGATTTAATTGTGCCTGTGCAACACGCCATTGAAGTAGTACATATTGAACCATGGCGTTTCTTCGCCTCTGATAGCCCTGCAAAAACATGAAATTTGTTCAAAAAACAATGGCTGGGAGTGGATGATAGTGGATGATAGTGGGACTACGGAGAAATGGCAGAAAATTTCCGTGGAACGGTGGAGAACAGAGATGGCGTAGGTTGGCGGAATGCAGAGGAGATTTAAATGAAAACCTTAATAAACCTGACCTATGAACAAATATATGAAACAGGAGGGTGGCTAACAGTGAGACACGTGGAGGTGACGTGGCGGAACTGGATGGCGATGGAAAAGTCAACAGCGGGAAGACGATTTTGGACCGTTGGATCTGAGAGGATATCGACGGTGGGAAACACGGTGGAGGGAAGTGGAATGGTGGGCTAGGAGTACGGTGATCGTGGATTAAAACCTATGCAACTCCGTCAAGCGATGAACGTTAGATGAGAAAAGGCGGATCTGACAGCTCGTATGAATATCGCTGCGTGTCCCATGCCGAACGTTAATGTGCGATGGGAGGGAGGTTTTGCCGTCGTACAGGAGACAGGTGTCAGGCGTTGTATGGAATCACTGGGCAATGGAAAAAATACCGCCCGAACCCTGTTAGTGGTGCGATGAAAACCAGGCTGTTTTATGGTATGGCGCGCGGTGAGGACCACAGCGGCGGATACACTCCAAACCGTTGATCTGGCGGTGAATGGACAGCGATGGCACGATCAGTGGTTTGAACGGGTGAATCACGAGCGTCGCGGGTTTAAACGATCGCCGTTCGATCTATATGGATCAACGGTGGAGAAAGTGCCCGATAAACATATGGAACCAGCGCCTTCGGGGCTAGCGCTCGGTCATAGCACTGGGTTCTGTGGGAGGAAAAGGTGCAGGGATTAGCGGAGAAGGGGCTGAGGCATATTATATGGTCCGAAAGTGGGTTTTTAACCCTTTTAATGCATTCCAAGGCTTGAGGAGGGTAACGATGGAGAGACAGAGGGGAATTTTGAGGAAACCAAGGGAAAGGGTGGGAATTTATGGAGATTTTGAATGAATTTAGGAGGTTGATGAGGGTATTGGGGGATCAAAATGGGATTTGGAAGAAGGGGAAAAGAAGGATAGAATGGGGGAACAATGTAGGGATACAAGGGGCGAAATAAAACCCTTTGGAGCGTAATTCTTTATCAGCAAGGCTTATTGACTTAAATCAGCAGAGGGAAATAGTTACAAGGCAGGGAACTACAAAAGGCTGCAAGGATGATGTGTTTTCAAGGGAAATTCATTCCTTGCAGGCTCACAGAACAAACTAGCCCCTTGCTTTCTCGTCAAGAAATTTATAAGGGGCTAACAGGCTACAGAACCAAATCTTTGCCATTGAATATTTTTCATAAGCTGGAATATATTTTCGTGGCGATCCTGATATGCCTCTTCCTCCAGGAACACAGTGGGATGAGTCAAGTAAATCAATCAATTTGATGTGTTTTTTAATTCTCTTTTTAGTTCCCCAAAGTGTTCCTCAAGGTCTTTCCTCTCAAAATTCTATAACACCCTCCTGGTGAAATCCTCATAAGTGGTCAATCCAACATGTCCTATCATGGTTATCCCACACAACCACCAGTCATGAGCTTCCCCTATAGATGTAGCGTGACAATTTTTTTATTGCCACTCCCTTCATCATCTGTTTTAGCTGGAAGTATAAATCCAACTTCTCTACCCATGATCTAGCTAATTTATTAGAAGAGCCATTAAAATTTGGGAGAAACAACCTACCCATAGTATGTGGAAAATATGTCCCTTGTGTGTAGTTTCTCCCACTCTGTCCCTTGGTCCTATTATTTCCATTTACTTGGAAAAAGTCTATGAAAGTGACGGCTTCCCTAAAATCGGGTCCATAGGACTTATACTCCAAGAAATAGTTCCCCATAGGCATGTCCTCCTCCCATTGCATCCCACCAGCTCCAGATGTCAAGAACGTGGGAATAATGGATTTAGGTGGTGTGTTAGGAATAAGAGGCATATTGGGGTTAAGGGATGTGTGGTGATGTGAAGTGCCAGAGCTTTCACCTAGGTGTAAGTCCCCTTGAACTCCCTTACACTTATTGTTGCTACCATTCTACTACCTCAATTCCTCAATGATATTAGACAAGTCCTGTACTACCTTCAAAAATTCTGAGGAAACTCCAAGTCCTTACTCCTTCTGTCTCCCTCATTGTATTCCATGTCTATTACCACAACCTCCAATTCATTTATCACAAGATCTAGAGTACTCCGTAACATCCTTTATCTACTCTTGTTGCACGGATGAATCCCTCTTGTGGACAACAGAGATCTCCCTAGTATCCTAAGGATATCTAGAAACAAACGGATAGATGTAGACCACTTTCTCTAGACTATTTTTCTTAAGAATTTCTTATTAACTATGGATAGATACTCCTACCTGAAGTCCAATTCTTATTTGGTCTTCAATCCAGTCGCTCTAGAAGTTATTGATCCAGCATATATGATCTGCAATCAAAGACAGGAAAACAAGATCAAAAGCATATGCAAATTATGATAATTCGAAAGCAATAATCTATCTTAGTGATCAAGGAGTCTAAGAATTAAATCATTCAAAATATAGATGAACAAATCAATGAGAAAATAGAATCCATTTATATTAAATTTGAATAAAAGAAGAAACCTTACAACCTTAAAGCCTTGATGTTTGTACAGGTTCTTCCGCGGTCCCGAACAGTCGTTTTCCTTAGTTTGACAACACTCCAACTCTCTAGATCAGCATAATACTATGGCCATGAGTATGTAATCTCTCTCATGCCAACAATGCCAAATGTGGAGAGTATAATTTATTCAGCAATTCTCTTCTACAAGCTAAGAAGTAAGTATCAACTACTAAGTATCAAAAAGTACCAATAAGTATCCAAAAAGTACCCTTGAGACTGAAACTTGGTCTCAATTAATAGCTGAAGAGAGGTAGTTTCAGCTCCAAAAAGGAAGGGATAAAGCCCTCTCATTATGGGATTTTAGCTCCAAAAACCAAGGGATAGCTCCATTTATGAAGGGATGAAGGTTCATGAATGGAAGGGACGAAGCTCGATCAACTAGCGCTTCTAGAAGGCCCCAGCTGGGAGAATATTCGACCAGTTGGGCTTCTAGAACTTATTTTTCTCTTTATTTTACCTTTTAAGGGGGTCCAAAGTTTTAATGAGCTTTATGTGCGGGATGTACCGCAGTTTTATAGCAATTAGCCATGGTACTGTAGGGAAAGACTAGGAAAAGTGTGAGAGTAGGATTTTTAGGATTTTTAAGAGCCTATTCCAGTTCCAAGACTTGATTTGGGGAACTTTATGTTTTTAGACTTCTGAAGGAGCAATAAATAGGTAATGATGAACCCATATAGACAGCTAAATGTCATGGTGACAAATTTTAGTGTAACAAATTTCCCCTAAAGTGCGAAGTATGAGGAGTTGTGAAGAATTTTGAAGAGTGAAATGCTTTATCATTCTAAGGATCAGGCTGTAGGCACACCGGTTGAATCCCTGAAAAAACATTCAATGCAAGCATATATAGATATGTATATCATCGCTGAGGTAGGCATTCCCATACTCAGATCAAAACTAACTATATGCTCTGGTACATAAATAATTTTTGAATTGCATGAAGAGTAGACACAGTATAAAAGCATCCATATGTTAGAAGTAGTCTACTGTATGGTGAACAATAAAATTCCCTGCAGCCTAGATGGTGGAAACTAGATCCAGGGTCTTGATTCCTGCTTCTCAAACTAGTATGATTCTATCCATGCAATTGATTTTGTCGGAGTTGAACATGGTAGAAACCACTTGATTACCAGTCAATGATGTAAATTGTTAACAAGTGTGAGAGAAACCACCAATAATGACAATGGTTCTCAAAGTGCTCAGTACAATCCATGAAATGTGAATTTGTGACCTGAAGTCGAACATTTCACAGAATCATTCGATCAAAGGTCAATGACGCAACCTGCCATCGAAGGTGAGAAATCTGCCATTAGGGCATGCAAATTCCAAGGTACTGTTAGGATTCTAGATCAAATTTCTAGATGATGAGCTGTCGGCGATAGAAAGTGATCCGTCGTAGGAAATTCCACGACATGAAACCATTAGGTCAAGTTTTGAAGAAATTTTTAGCAATAACTAACTCAGGGATGGTCAACGTGAATGGAGACAAATTTTTGCAATGAATGGTTTATTAAACTGGTCTCTTGAACACATAATGACACTGCAGATGGTGATGATTGACCTAAAGCTAATATCCATAAACTAGCTGAAGTCTTTCAATGTGGTTTGATTAACTGCTTGTTCAAAGGATTTTCCCAACCCAGACATGAATGTGACAAAAGTGTCGTGTTCAAAAGTGGTATACAACTTTTTTTTTTAAATGAAGTATGACAATTGGATTCATTTTCTCTCTTTTCCCCCACCATTTCTGGTAAGTACCTCTTTATTTTTTACAAGCTTGAGGAGGATAACATTTGCTTGTTATATAAGCTCATCCTTCAGATGAGTCCAACTTAGTATTAAAATTGAACCCTAATACGAAGTGGTCCATTCCTGTTTATAATTTACAAGTTCTTTATTGTTAATTTTTAACGAGTCTAGTATAGGTGAAACTTGGTGTTTTTCAATTTTAGGGAGTCAGAAGAAAAACTTAAGAAAACTCCTTGGGTGGAAATTTTCATAAATTTAGTCTCTCAATCCTGAAAAAAGGATAAAATAATGCAGGAGAGAACTCTATTGACCATGATTAGTCAACGTATATATTTTTTGTAAATAGTTCATTTCAGTCCGGAAAAGAGGTAAACTTATACTGAAGGGACGAATGTTCATTTCGTTTAATAAGTTCGAATAGTCAAGTACTCGGAAATCTATTCATGTTTAGAGAGTCTGAAAAGGGCTTAAAAGAGGACTCCATGGTTTTTATTTTTTTGTAAGTTTTAACGAGTTCGAAAATGTGATAAAAACGTACTCATATAATGTCGCTTTTTCTGTCAATTTTAACGAGTTTGAAAAAGTGACAAAAAGCATACTCACCTGCCAAAATGATTATTTCACCTGAAAATCCTGTATTCTCCTCAAAAAACCCAAAGAATTAAACATACATGTTTTAGATAAGTAAAAATTATTTAAAAAACAACCTTTCAAAGTAGAAAATAACAAAATATTATTTTATTTATTCAAAAAATGTTACAAAAAGTAGTTTAACCAATTCATTTTTACGATTTGCATCCAAAGTGAAAGTTGAGAGCTTTTGGTAGAAAAAGTTTCGAAGGAGATATCAGAAGAACCGACCATCCAAATCCAAAATCATTGAATCCAGGTAATCTAAAATTCATTTCTCTTCATTTTTATCCATTTACATTCTCTTTTTAGGCTTTAGAATAATTTTTTAAGAGAAAAATTGTTTTAAAATATTGCTCTCGAGGTACTGCAGGTAAAACACACAGTACCTACTGTTGAGCCTCAAAATTGTGCTTTCTTTCATTCCATTTTACCTCATTTTCCTTTGTCCATTGCTATCCTAGACCCAATTGATCAATGCATATAGTTAAAATTACTTCTAGAATGATTTACATGACTGACTTGCTAAGTTTTGTGATTTTTGCCATTGTAAAGCATTTTGATCGGAACTAGCTGCAGAATGCAGACATTCCGTAGCTAACCGGCGATTCTGTAGCTGTCTTCACGTTTGAGTATGTTCCAGGTGGCCTCTCAAGAAAAACCGCATATGGGCATAATCCACGTCATATCTAGATGGTTCGTTGCTCATCATGGAGGAAGAAACGAATTCTGGGTATGGTTTTGGAACGTGGGAACACATTTAGGAAGGAAGACTTCTATTAGGACTGTCTCAGTCCAGATGTCTTTTCCTTTTCACGCAGCCACTTCAAGAGTCCTAATGCGATTCCGATAAGGAAAGATAGTGTTCCTGAATTGTTGCAAATCTTGTTATTTACATTTGTTATATAAACACTTGGGAAACCGAGAGCTATGTTAGATTTTATGCTAGATTTTGCTTAGATTCTGTGCTACATTTCTGAAGACGCAGAGTGCTATGTTCAAGTTATTTCATCTTTAATGAAGCAGACAGTGTTGTTTTGAAAGCGTTGATTTAATTTGGAGTTGAATTCCGTCAGGTGGTAGAGGGCCCCTGCCTCTTGCACGAATTTATTTGCGTAAATTAGATAAGTATTCTAGCTGCCTTTACGCTTTTGAATTTGAATTAGTGGTTGTTTTAATTAGCTACTGTAGTTGTACTCATTCTAACTCTTCCACAAGAAGAAGCTCTTCCAAAAGATTATAATGATGAATGGGAAATGGCTATAGTATTGTCGGATTAGAAGTTGAATTCATAGTCGTTTTTAATTAGCTACTGTAGTTATACTCATTCTAACTCTTCCACAAGAAGAAGCTCTTCCAAAAGATTATAATGATGAATGGGAAATGGCTATAGTATTGTAGGATTTAGTTGTAATTTTCGTTGTTCACTATCACAGTTACACTTGTTCTAATCACTCTTCCACAAGAAGAAACTCTTCCAATAAATTCTTAAGGAGTCCAAGACATGACTGTGATAATGAATGATTTAGTTGTGTGTTTGCACTAAGTACCATCTTTGTTCTTGCTCTTAAATGCTTGTCCAAAATATCATAATGATGAGTGGGATATGGATATGATATCTTAGTTTTTCATTGCTTTCAGTCCTTTATGTTTGCATTTGCACTCAATTACACAGTCAGAATTGTTCTAACTCTTCCAAAAGAAGGAACTCTTCCAAAATATCAATAATGATGGAAAAACAGACTGTATAATTTCATAGAATAATGCATGATAGTATAGTTAGGATACTCCGGAGTTTCATTGCACTTAATTCATGTTCAGTTACTTTGTTTTGAGTTTGATGATGACTTGTAGTTTAACACTGTTTTAGGCTAGTGACATTTTAGGTTTGGTTGTAGCTCAATTCATTGCATTTGCACTCCATATTCAGTTGTCAGTCACTGCATACTAGATTACTTCAGTTGTTAAACTTAACAAAACAACCTTCATTATTCACAAATCTCTTCTTGTTCTAAAATCCATAATTGACTCATCACTACATGAACAGAAGACCATATCACTTTAAGGCCTGAAGTACTTTTGCAATTTTCTTATCATTTCATAAACAAAGCCCTCTCTCAAAAGACTAATTTGAGAAAGAAATTAATAACTCTTGAGCCAGGTTATGTGACATTCAATTGAATTGCAGAATAGAGTTAGAAAACTAGTCCTAGAATAGAATATCTTATGATGATATCAATGTTTTATTCCAAACATACTTCAACAAATCTCTAACCAAGGATAAAATGCTGCATCATTATAAGTTAGTTGTTTAAACTGTTTAGTTAGGAAGATTTGCATGTTTAGTTGATCATTTCTCAAGTTGAGTTTATGTTTTTAATCATTTCCTAAGAAGTCATTATCAAGCTTTGTTTTTGCTTAGTCATAGTTTAGATTTGATTCTACTTCAGTGTTTGCAATTGCATTTGACATTTGTTATCAATCAATTAGGTTTCACTTTGTTTCTAATCATTAGCTTCATTCCATCAGCTTTATAGTCATCTTTCTTGTGAACATAAAACCACCAAAAGACCAAAAACATCATAAATCATCACAAAAGACCAAACACATCACAAAACACTACACACAACGCATTAGGAAACAAGCACCTAGGTACATATAGTACACTTCACTTCAGCAGTTTACCAACCCTGGTTGACAATTAAATGAGCTCAGTTTAGGAGACTAGATTGAGACCAAACATTTTGGCACCGTTGCCGGGGAAGTGAAAACTAGGTAACCTTTGTTTCTTAGCATCCAAAAACAATTTTATGCGTAGAGAGAGAGATTCAAGGGGAATATTTATAAGCAGCAGAGGTAGAAGTTTGATTTCTAGAACACCACTTGTTTCATCTAGATCCAGAGCTAGTATACCTTCAACTCATACCCATATTCCATCCTCCCTTGATCCTGGACTCCTAGAAGATTTAAGGTCAACTATCCCATTAGAGAAACCTTCCACTTCATCCAATGAACCTGCCATAGAAGAAGATTTGAAAACTCTTGTTGGGGACACAAACCTTTCCACTTCCACAGGAGAGTCAACCATGGCAGAAGAAGGAGGAGGAGGAGTTTTTAATGGAGAAAACACACTATTTGGAGGTAGAGGTAGAGGTAGAGGAGAAGGAGGTAGAGGAGAAGGAGGTAGAGGTGCAAATGGAGGAAGAGGTAGAATAGGAAGCTCTTTTGGGTTTCCTATACTTGATGAAGAAACCAATACAACCATGAAAAACATTTCACCCTCTGTCCTTCCGAACTTCTATGGACTTAAAACTGAAGATCCTGAAACTTTCTTATTCGAATTTGAAGTGATGTGTAGGACTTATGACTACTTACAAGATTCTCAAAAACTGAAATTATTTCCTTCAACTTTGAAAGGAGCAGCATTGAAGTGGTTTATGAGTTTAAACAGTAGTTCTATTAGAACATGGGAAGACATGAAACAAGCATTTCTAGAGAGATACTTGGATTATTGTATGACGGTTAATCATAAGGAAGAAGTGTTCAAGATGTTACAAAAAGAAGATGAAAACTTAGAAGATTTGTTGGAAAGATTTAATTACAACATCAAAAGGGAAAAAATGGAAAATCTAGATCAAGACACCTTAAAAGCTCTTTTGTTAAAAACAATTAGGGATGAATGGTTGGATATCCTTAACATGATGGGAAAAGGGGATATATCACAACTTACATTACCTGAAATATCTGAGTTATGTATCAACCTTTCAAGAGGGAAATCTAAAACTGTCAAAGGTCCAAGAGATCCCGCTCTTGCAAGGGCAAGTAAATCTGCTTCTGGGACAGTAAGTAGATCAGAAATAGGACACATGCTTGATGAATTTAAATATGATATCTTAGGAAGTCTTAGTGAACAAATAGACACCCTTAAGATACAAAACAAGAAAAAGGCTGAATCTGATGCTTTGGCAATCTTCTGTCCCAAATGTAGAAAGAAACATGCCTTGAGAGAATGTCCTTTAGATGTAAAAATTGTAGAGACCTGTGTCATTTGTTTTGAAAAACATGAAACCAAGAATTTTCCTTCTCTTCCTGGTCTGAAAGCTGTCTTTCAGGAAGATACTCCTACAGACTCCACAGAATCTCTTAACTTTGTATCTAGAAGACCTTGGCAGGGACCTTAGACACAAGGATTCCATGATCAAATGTATAATCAACCTCCACCTTGGAATTCTTGGCAGCAACATTGGCCCCAATTTCAAAATCAATCTCAATATTGGGCACAAGGAACACAAAGTCCCTATGGAAGATACTCTCCATACTATTAGTATCCACCATCCTATCCACCATATCCACATTTTTATCCTCAAAATCCTCAACAAAATTTTCCTCAAAATCTTCAACAAACTTTTCAACAAAATCCTCAACAACATCATTAGAGCCAACCACATCAAAATCAACCACTTCCATTACCATTCCCTCAAAAATCCAATCAATTGCCAGCTCAACCCATACCAAACCCCAATAATAAGAACCCTCAGAATACATACATGATAGAAGGTCAACAGTTTCCAACTTATTTAATTACTCCTCTAGACCTTAGTGATGTTCAACTTAGGTCTGGAAGGATACTTGAAAAGAGGAAACCTTCTGTGATCATACAAGAACAAGATAATTCCGAGGAAGACTCCCTACGGGTGAATAAAAGTCTTGAGGAAGACACATCCTTTCAAGACCCACACATTGAAAAACTAAAACAAAAAGATCCAATAAATCCAACTCCCGTATTAGAGCAACCATCCACATCTACTTCTATACCTCCCTTTCCGGAAAGATTACAAATTGATAGAGGTGTAGAAAAACAAATCATGGTGCCTAATTATGATTTCTTAGATGAATTGAGAAATGTTTGTATTAAAATTCCATTATTGCAAGCCATCAAGGAAATCCCAATTTTAGCCAAAACAATAAAGGAGTTGAGTATGAAAACAACAAGAAAAAGAATAAGAGAAACCAAGAAAATTCAACTGGTAGGACAAATAGCAGACATTATGATGGGCAAGATTACTATTCCAAAGTACCTTGACCTAGGAAATCCAGTTGTCAAAATTCACATCAACGGAATTGAAATTCAAAACACACTCATTGACTTAGGAGCAGCAGTAAATATCATGAGTAGACAAATCATGGACAAACTGAAACTTCCTAATCTTCTCTTTACACCCACACTATTACAATTAGCAGATAGATCTGTGATCAGACCAGATGGGGTAATAGAAGACATTCAAGTGTCCCTAGACTCTTGGGAGTACCCTGTGGATTTCATGATCCTGACACCCAAGAATAATCTAGGAGGCCATCCTGTTATACTAGGAAGACCTTGGTTGGCTACAGCTGATGCTTTTATTAGTTGTAGGTCCGGTGATATGTATATTTCCGATGGTAGTTCAACAAAGAAATTCACTTTATATCCTCCAGCTAGGACAATTACAGATCTAGATGACACTCAATGGATAGAGGATGAAGAATATTTACATCCACTCTTCACAATTTCAGAAATTAGTGAAGATAATCAAATTCTGAATACTCTAGAAAACTTTGAATCCTCTCCAGAACACAAACATGAATCATTTCAAGAGGGATCCAATATTGAGTTTTTGTCATCTAGGCATATGTCTCTTCATTCTATGGACAAATTTGGCAGCTCTACAAGTGAAATTTTTCCAGGCAAAACCTTGAACATAAACAAAAACCTAGAAAAATCTCAACACGAAGAGTTAGTCAAAGTATTACAGAGACATTCTTCTGCATATGCATGGGAATACACTGACATGAAAGGGATAAGTCCCAAGACTTGTACTCATCACATCTATATAGAGGCAAATTGTAAACCAATCAGACAGCCTCAAAGACGGATGAATCCAAATCTTAGGGAAATTGTTAAGGAAGAATTGCAAAAATTGTTAAATGTTGATTTCATCTATCCTATTTCAGATAATCAGTGGGTTTCTCCTTTGGTAATTGTGCCAAAGAAAAATGGAAAATGGAGAGTGTGTGTTGACTACCGAGAATTGAATAAAGCTACTCTTAAAGACCATTTTCCCTTACCTTTCATAGATCAAGTATTAGATACATTAGCTGGCAAAAAGTACTTTTCATTCCTAGATGGGTTTAGTGGTTACAATCAAATCCAAGTAGCACTTGAAGACCAAGACAAAACCACATTCACCTATCCTTGGGGTACCTATGCTTACCGAGTATTTCCATTTGGATTATGCAATGCACCTGCAACATTCCAAAGGGCAGTGTTAGGAATTTTTTCGGATTTAATACATCACTGTGTAGAGGTGTACATGGATGATTTCACAGTTTACGGGAACACATTTGAAGAGGCTTTAGAAAACTTGGAAAAAGTCTTAAAAAGATGTCAAGAAGCAAACCTTTCACTTAGTCATGAAAAATGTTTTATGATGTTTACCGAAGGTATTGTTTTAGGACACCACATTTCAGGGGATGGGATTAGAGTTGATGAGGCAAAAGTTGAAGTCATTTCTAACCTATCCATTCCAAGTTGTCAAAGAGATGTTAGAAGTTTTCTAGGATTTACAGGGTATTATCGGAGATTTATAGAAAACTTCACCAAAATAGCATCTCCTCTCTTCAAATTACTCACCAAAGATTGTGAATTCAGGTGGACCTCTAATTGCCAGTTAGCTTTTGAAACCCCGAAAACCAAAATTTCTGAAGCACCTATATTAAGGGGACCTAACTGGAAGTTACCTTTTCATATCTCAACAGATGCTTCCGATACAGCTCTAGGAGCAGTATTGGGACAGAAAGACTTGATTCCCTATGCCATCTATTATATCAGTAAAAATTTGACTCCTGCAGAGTTAAACTATACTGTAACTGAAAAAGAGTTTTTAGTCGTTGTTCATGCCATAAACAAATTTAGACACTATATAACAGGCTATGAAACTTTTATTCACACTGATCATTCTGCAATTAGATATTTAATGAACAAATCAATCACTAATGGCAGAGTGATAAGATGGTTGTTACTCTTACAAGAATTCAACATTACTATTCTAGATAGGCCTGGAAAACAAAACACAGTAGCTGATTTCCTATCTAGACTCCAAAATATCGAAGATGACACTCCAGTTGAAGATCAATTTCCTGATGAATATCTTTTTGCAATCTCTACTCAAACTCCATGGTTTGCTGATATTGCTAATTATTTAGTTTCAGGAAAATTTCCTTCAATTATGAATGCAAGGGATAAAAGAAAAATCATTAATGATAGTGAAAATTATTCATGGGTCGCTAATGAGTTGTACAAGATAGGTCCAGATTTGATCATTAGAAGGTGTGTTCGTGAAGATGAGATGCCTGAGATTCTCAAGGCATGTCATGACGAACCTTGTGGCGGACACTTTGCAGATAAGAGGACAGCCTATAAGATCCTTAATGTAGGATATTATTGGCCATCCTTGTTTAAAAATGCTAAGGAGTATGTCAAAAGGTGTGACAGTTTCCAAAGGGTAGGGAAACCTTCTCCTTCAGGTGAGATGCCATTACAACCTTAGGTACACATTGAACCTTTTGAAAAATGGGCTTTGGATTTTGTAGGACCTATTAGTCCTCCATCAAGACAAAAGAAATACATATTAGTTTGCACTGATTATGTTACTAAGTGGGTAGAAGCTAAACCATTACTTGTTGCTAATGAATCATCCGTAGTTACTTTTCTTTTTGAGGATATTTTTACTCGTTTTGGTGTCCCAAGGGAAATTGTTACAGATCAAGGAGCTCAATTTACATCAAGGCTAGTGGAGCAAATGATGGAGAGGTACAAAATCAGGCATAGAAAAACTACTCCTTATCATCCACAAGCAAATGGTCAAGTGGAATCTACTAATAAGGTCATTGAAGGAATCCTAACAAAGACTGTTCATTTACATAGAAGAGATTGGGTAGATAGGCTTCCTGAAGCCTTGTGGGCCTATAGAAATACATGGAGAAACACAACAGGCCATACTCCTTATGAGCTTGTTTATGGAAAGCAAGTTTTGTTTCCCATAGAGTTCCAAATTCAAACCTTCAAGATGGCAGTTCAGCTAGGACTTGATTTAACGGAGGCACAGAAGCATAGACTGGAGCAAATTAATGAATTGGATGAGATCAGACAAGATGCAGTTCATAAAACAAGTCTAGTCCAACAACAAAGGGATAGATGGCATGACAAGTACATCAAAGAGAAGAAATTCAAAGAGGGTGACTGGGCTCTCTTGTTTGATTCAAAATTCAAGGATTTTCAAGGGAAATTTCAGACACATTGGCTTGGGCCATATGAAATTGTTCGAATTTTTGATAATGGGGCGGTAAAAATCAGAACTATAGATGAAGAAGAGGTCACTTTTCTTGTGAATGGTCATAGACTGAAGCTATACCACAAGCCACTCTCAAGAGAAGAGTTTGTCAAGAAGTTCCAAGAAAGCAATGATGTGAAGTTAATGAAGAAGAGTCTCTCTTCTTCATCAACTTGATTAAATTTTCTGAAGCATTTCTCTTTAAAAATAAAAAATAAAAAAAATAAAAATAAAGGTATAAACATGAAAACTAATCATTGATTGGCATGTTTATACATAAAAGATAGGGTGAAAACCAGAGTCTCTCTGACACTCTAACTTTTCCCGTTTTTGTTTTTACAAGTAGCTGTTACAAAAATCATAAGTTCAGACCCATAGTGCTTATGATCCATCTCATTTCATTTCACTCCATTCACTTGTTCATCCATACTCCATTTCATTCCATCATTCATATTTCACTTCATTCCACATATCATTCATCTCATTCCATCATCCATCCATCTCATTTTCATGTCAAAATTTAAAGTTTGATGTCTTGCTGTAAATGAATAAAACATGTCAAGGATTGCAGGGCAGTTCTTATGTTCTTTCACTCCATTTCATAAACTGAATCCATTCCACTTCATCATCCACTTCATATACATCATGTCTCATCATCCATCTTCATTCATACCATAAAACATTTCACCTATATTCCAAAAACACTCCATTACATGATTAAAATTCTCTACAGGAACATTCTGCAGCTCAACAGACATTCTGCAGCTGATCAGCCTTTCTGTAGCCAGACAGTCTTTCCGTAGCTACAAACCTTGAAGGCATCAATCAACAGACATTAGAATTGCAACAAAATTACCCAGTGTATCCATGAATCAAAAGCATCAAGAAAATTATGAAGACTCTTCCAAAGGTGAACAAAGAAGACAAAGACTACAAAAATCAAATGAAAGGCAGAGGTAACAAGTTTATATTATAATGGCATTTCATTAAAGTTTAGCATAGTTTTAGTTATGGATTGTTCGAAAAGGTTGTTTTAATTATTTTTATTGATCAAGACCAATAAACCCTCCACAGACTTTGGATTAAAATCTCTCATTTCAAATTCCATATCCGACATCATTTAAGCGGTTAAAATGGTCGAGGTATTTGAATTCTTCACGTCTCTTAACCAAATCATTCAATGATGATTCTCTTTGCCGTCGTAAAAATCTCCGCCGTCTCTTCAATCATTAATTCATTCCCTCCACCTCACTCCACTACTTCATTCCGTGACCACTGCCATCACTCCATTCTGTAGTCGGCATTTCATTCCGTAGACAGAGATATTCTTATCACTGAGAGCAGAGCCAAAGGATATCAGTTTGAATAGCATTGAGCATTATCATTGTAAACGCAGAGCAGAGAAAAAGGGTAAATTCAGAGGTATAGCAGCATGAGAATTTGAAGCCATTTGATTCCGTGGGCAGACAAAGTATCACTGTGGGCAGAGAATGAGCATTATCACTATAAACACAGAGGTATAGCAGAGAAGAATTTGAAGTCATTTGTCATCGAGAGATAGAGGTATAGCATTGAAGAATTTGAATCCATTTGTTACCAAAAGACAGAGATATAGTAGTATGGGAATTTGAAGTCATTTGTCACCGGGAGATAGAGGTATAGCATTGAAGAATTTGAAGCTATTTGCCACCGAGAGACAGAGGTACATTAATGTGGGAAATTTGAAGCCATTTGTCACTGTTAAACAGAGGCATATCAGTCCAAAGTTCCATTGTCAACAAAAGAATACCAGTCCGAAGTTTTGAAGCCGTTTTCATTGTCAACCAGAGGTATATCAGCTCGAAGTTTGAAGCTGTTGTCACTGTCAATCAGAGGTATGTCATTCCGAAGTTTGAAGCCATTTTTCATTAAGAAATTGAAGCCATTTCAATTCAAAGGTAAAAGTCATTGTTTTTGTGGATAGAAGAGTGTTAATTTGAACATTGAAGAAGCAATCATGGGTTTCATTATAATAACTGAACCAGTGGGTTCAAAATATTTAGAAGGCTACCCTCAATGCAAAGAAATGTTACAACAAATAGGATGGCTTCAATTTTTGGAGAAATTTAATGGCTTCCACAAGGAAGTCACTAAAACATTTGCAAGATCATTTCAAGGAACTGAAGTTGAAGTGGGAGATGTCAAATTCACTGTCACTGAAGTTTTCATTGCAGAGGCTACAGGGTTGCTCAGAACTGGAGAGAGATGGTTCAAAAACAGAGAATTCCACAATGAATCCTGGAAGCAAATTTTAAAATCACCAGGTATGGATGTCACTGTATTTAAGAAAGGAATTCCCAGTTCTGCATTGAAAAATAAATGGAGAAACATACTACTTCTTCTGCAAAAATTTATTACATGCGAGGGTAGATATGGGAAATTTTATGTCTACCACATTAGACTGATAATGCATTTTCTGGGGGAAGACCTAAACCTACCTTACTTCTTGCTTCAAAGCTTGAAAAAGATGGCTTCCTGTGTTCAAAGAAGGGTTCAATTTTTAGATACAACCCTATATCATCATGGTTTGGTTAAAATTTTGATTGAACATCATTTAACCAAAACAAATGATACATGGGACAATTTCTTGATAAGAAATCATTTTGAAGAGCCAAAAGAACCCACACCTGAACCACAGCCTACAAGGAGAAGTAGAAAATGGAGAGCCTCAAAAGTTGAAATTGACAAAACAGTCCAAGAGAGCAGTGAGGAAATCATTTTAGAGAAGTTGACTCAAATCAAGAGGCAACTTAAGAAAGAGAAGGTAATCAAGAAATCTACCACAGAGAAAGGAGAGGGATCCTCTCAGCCAAGGAGAAGCCACAGACTAAAGGGAAAACTAAAGAAAACTCAAATCAAACAAACAGGGGTGATTGATATAGAAGATGAGGAAACATCCATGGAAGAAGATGTTGAAGAGGATTTTTATGAAGGAACCCCTGAAATTGACCCTGCTCAACAAGAAATTTATGACTATGTGGAAACTTTGGAGAGGAGAACTTCAGAAAGCAGAGAGAGAACCCCCAGTCCTCCACTGTCTGAAATAGATATATTAAGAAGGGATAGGTATGAATTGGAATTACTTAATAGACACATCAAAAATGAGAATGAAATTCTCAAGGATCAAGTCAAGCTCAAAACTGATATGAACTCAACCTTATCCCTCCATATAAACAAAGTGGAAAAGACCAATGAGAAGTTGAAGAAAAGGAACAAGAAGCTAATCAGGGCACTCACCAACCTAGGGTTCAAACTTGTTATTAGAAAACCCAGAAGATCTCTAGCTTCCAGACAAAGGAGAAGGAGAGGATTAGATGTCCTTGCAGAAGCCTCTGAGTTCATAGGATAATTTGCATGAGGACATGCAAAGAGGCAGCAGTGGGGGTATGTTGAGCCTCAAAATTGTGCTTTCTTTCATTCCATTTTACCTCATTTTCCTTTGTCCATTGCTATCCTAGACCGAATTTATCAATGAATATAGTTAAAATTACTTCTAGAATGATTTACATGACTAACTTGCTAAGTTTTGTGATTTTTTCCATTGTAAAGCATTTTGACCGGAACTAGCTGCAGAATGCAGACATTCCGTAGCTAACCGGCGATTCTGCAGCTGTCTTCACGTTTGGGTATGTTCCAGGTGGCCTCTCAAGAAAAACCACATATGGGCATAATCCACGTCATGTCTACATGGTTCATTGCTCATCATGGAGGAAGAAACGAATTCTGGGTATGGTTTTGGAACGTGGGAACACATTTAGGAAGGAAGACTTCTATTAGGACTATCTCAGTCCAAATGTCTTTTCCTTTTCACGCAGCCACTTCAAGAGTCCTAATGTGATTCCGATAAGGAAAGACAGTGTTCCTGAATTGTTGCAAATCTTGTTATTTACATTTGTTATATAAACACTTGGGAAACCGAGAGCTAGGCTAGATTTTATGCTAGATTTTGCTTAGATTCTGTGCTACATTTCTGAAGACGCAGAGTGCTATGTTCAAGTTATTTCATCTTTAATGAAGCAGACAGTGTTGTTTTGGAAGCGTTGATTTAATTTGGAGTTGAATTCCGTCATGTGGTAGAGGGCCCCTACCTCTTGCACGGATTTATTTGCGTAAATTAGATAAGTATTTTAGCTGCCTTTACGTTTTTGAATTTGAATTAGTAGTTGTTTTAATTAGCTACTGTAGTTGTACTCATTCTAACTCTTCCACAAGAAGAAGCTCTTCCAAAATATTATAATGATGAATGGGAAATGACTATAGTATTGTAGGATTAGAAGTTTAATTCATAGTTGTTTTTAATTAGCTACTGTAGTTATACTCATTCTAACTCTTCCACAAGAAGAAGTTCTTCCAAAAGATTATAATGATGAATGGGAAATGGCTATAGTATTGTAGGATTTAGTTGTAATTTTTGTTGTTCACTATCACAGTTACACTTGTTCTAATCACTCTTCCACAAGAAGAAACTCTTCCAATAAATTCTTAAGAAGTCCAAGACATGACCGTGATAATGAATGATTTAGTTGTGTGTTTGCACTAAGTACCATCTCTGTTCTTGCTCTTAAATGCTTGTCCAAAATATCATAATGATGAGTGGGATATGGATATGATATCTTAGTTTTTCATTTCTTTCAGTCCTTTTTGCTTGCATTTGCACTCAATTACACAGTCAGAATTGTTCTAACTCTTCCAAATGAAGGAACTCTTCCAAAATATCAATAATGATGGACAAACAGACTGTATAATTCCATAGAATAATGCATGATAGTATAGTTAGGATGCTCCGGAGTTTAATTTCACTTAACATCATGTTCAGTTACTTTGTTTTGAGTTTGATGATGACTTGTAGTTTAACACTGTTTTAGGTTAGTGACATTTTAGGTTTGGTTGTAGCTCAATTCATTGCATCTGCACTCCATATTCAGTTGTCAGTCACTGCATACTATATTACTTCAGTTGTTAAGATTAACAAAACAGCCTTCATTATTCACAAATCTCTTCTTGTTCTAAAATCTATAATTGATCTATAACCATATGTACGGAAGACCACATCATTTTAAGGCCTGAAGTACTTCTGCGATTTCCTTATCATTTCATAAACAGAGCCCTCTCTCAAAGACTACTTTGAAAAATAAATTAATAACTCTTGAGCAAGGTTTTGTGACATTCAATTGAATTGCAGAATAGAGTTAGAAAACTAGTCCTAGAATAGAAGATCTTATGATGATATCAATGTTTTATTCCAAACATACTTCAACAAATCTCTAACCAAGGATAAAATGTTGCATCATTATAAGTTAGTTGTTTAAACTGTTTAGTTAGGAAGATTTGCATGTTTAGTTGATCATTTCTCAAGTTGAGTTTATGTTTTTAATCATTTCCTTAGAAGTCATTATCAAGCTCTGTTTTTGCTTAGTCATAGTTTAGATTTGATTCTACTTCAGTGTTTGCAATTTCATTTGACATTTGTCATCAATCAATTAGGTTTCACTTTGTTTCTAATCATTAGCTTCATTCCATCAGCTTTCTAGTCATCTTTCTTGTGAACATAAAACCACCAAAAGACCAAAAACATCATAAATCATCACAAAAGACCAAAAACATCACAAAACACTACACACAACGCATTAGGAAACAAGCACCTAGGTACATATAGTACACTTCACTTCAGCAGTTTACCAACCCTGGTTGACAATTAAATGAGCTCAGTTTAGGAGACTAGATTGAGACCAAACACCTACGGACCCTGATAATTTTCCAAAGGAAAATTATCGTGGTCCCACACTTTTCGTGTAGAATGCACATGGTAGCTCGCACTATCTTAATGCAAAAAGTGCGGAGGCACCGTGAACAAAATAAAAATATGTTTTATCTCAAATTAAGCCAAATTTTTCCATTCTAATTGAATCTAATCTTTCAATATGTCTATAGTAGAGTATCCATAATGCTTTAATGGAGAGAATGTGAACATGAGGCAGTAGATGAGGCAGCTATGGGAAATTTACCCAATGCGTGTTTTTAAAAACTGTGGATTATACAAATATTGGGCAATGCAGGGCATGAGGGCTAAATTAGAGCTCTTGACATGGTCGGTGAAAAGGTGGGATGTTCAAGAACATTGTTTCATTATCCGTGATCATCGGCTCGAAATTGAGCTGGAGGATATATACTTCCTTAAAGGTTTGTCCAAAAGAGGAGAAAATATTTCCTTGTTTGGCGCTAGGCAAGGTGGCCAGTCTATAGCTAGCTACCAACAAGAATTTTGTAACAAAGAGGCTGATCCAAAAGACAACCACATTGATATAAAAATCATTATTTGTCTTGAACTCAAAGTGGTCACGCTCATAGTGGCTAGATTGTGTGGGAGTGCAGCTCCACACATGGCTACTAAAGCCCAGATGCAAACAACTGTTGAATGCTACAGAGTCACCATCTTCAACTAGTGTGAAGGAGTGTTGGCCAATGTAAAAGGCCAATTGACTAGAGCTAAGAACACAAAGTTGAAAAAAATTTGGATATGGAGCTATTGTAGTTTCTTTTGCTCTGGAGAGGATTCCATCTCTTGCCCCCCAACTTATCTCGATTGATGCGGGTAGAGTTAGAGAGCCTCGGATGGCCTGCTAGGTATAGGTCATGGCCTGTCATGGAGAGGGTTTTGAGATAGTTCGATTTACACCTGCATAATTTCATGGCTACAAAACCAAATCTTTTCCATTAAAGATTTTCCTTATGCTGGGATAGATTTCCGTGGCAATCCTGATATGCCTCTTCCTCCAGGAACACAATGGAACGATTCAGTTAAATCAATCATTTTGATGCATTTTTAATTCTAATTTTTTATTTTGTTTTCAATCGTCTTAGTATTGATGTCAAAAATTTAAATGCAGATGTTGGTCCACAAAGACCAGCCAATCTCCGCCGCTTTGAGAGGAAGTGAACAAACACTATTACACCGCTAGAGAATCAGGCATCAGATATTCTCACTGATTTAGAGCAGAACCTGGAGAGGTTAACCAGAGATATTCCAGAGACTACTATGGATGATATTCCTTTACACCTCTAGAGGCATGTTGCTGGTGTTCCTGGCCAGTTTCAGACATATTTACGTAGAGTGGCACGAGCGATAGTGTATTATCATGATCATCACCACGGATAGTGGATGATCATTGCAAATCATTGTATTTTTGTTTTTTGTATCACTACCTTTCGGATCATAAGGTGTTTTAAACCTATGGTCCTAGACGATGTAATATTTTTTGAAACACAAACTTTATCTATGATATGACTACTTTCGACGGCTATCTTGTTCAAAACTTATCGAATGTTGTTTTAACTTACTGTTTTAATGTCATAAATGTCTATTTATAACATTATTATCTAATGCATCAACCAATGTATTTAAATTTCTAGGAATGTGTTGATATTCAATGTAATCAAACTGTCTTTCAAAGAGACGAACCTTCAAGAATAATCTCAGTAACACTAGATTTTTAATTGCATATAATCTATTTAAATGTAATACAATGAGTTCAGAATTTAACCTAACGATCAAATGCTGAATTCCAAAATAAATGGTATCAAATAATAACTCAATCACTGCTCTATATTCTGCAACATTATTCATTGTTTTACTGAGGCTTACCCCATGCATAGAAACTAACTCATCGGTGGGTGAATAGATGATCCAAGGCACAAAAGAAATATTCCATGTACTACAACAGGCACCATCAACAAAACCAATGTAGGCTTGAAGGGACGTCGACATCTGCAATATCAAGAGTAATCAAGATAAGTAGGAATAATATTCAATGAAAACTTTTAACTAGACACACTCATCTAATCTAAAGCAGCTAAAAAAAAAAAACTAATCTACATGTAAGATCTTCACAAAAAATCAAGCATAATATCTCTTTAGATAAAGTCCATTTCTGGGTTTACCTAAAGAGATCTCGTCATAATCAATCAATTCGCAAACCCCTTTTGCAAGCATAAGGACCATGCCACATAGGTTCAAATTTTCCAGCTCCTAGTTTATCGTTAGCTTGGTCATATACCAATACTAGGTCACCTTCTGAAAAAATATGAGGTGTAACAATTTTATTGTACTGAGCTTTAACGCATTTTTAATGAGCTTCGGCTGCCAATGTAGTGGTGCATTGAGTCTCATCTAATTGTGCCAGGTACAAAAAGTGTTTTTTCTCCTCAGAGGTAGCTAGTAGTAACTCTATGGCTAATTGGAGTGATGGTATTTTGCATTCAATTGGTAACGCAACTTCTAAACCGTAGACCAGTTGAAAAGGAGTGAAACCTATTGCAGTTTTTGCTAAGGTTCGGTATGCCCAAAGTGCCGTGAAAAGCATAGTATTCCAATTCGATTTATGAATTCCGATTATCCGTTTAATCATAGTGGTTAAAAATTTATTGACAACTTCAACCTGACCATTATCTTGCAGGTAATATGGAGTAGAACTATCATGGCACAAGCCAAGCTGGTCAGAAAGTTCAGTCATCATAATGTTTCGAAAATGGTTCCCATGATCGGTAACAATAGCTTGGGGTACACTGAATTGAGCAATCACGTGATTGAATACAAAAGTAGTTGTAGTTTTTCCATCTGCCGCAAATGTAGGCATCACCTCAGCCCATTTGGTAAAATAATCTACTGCTAGAATAATATACCCATGCCCCTCGGCCTAGTGAGGGTTAAATGTAATGAAATCAATGCCCCATTTTGGAATTAAAGGACCTACAACAATTATGGGGTGAAGAGGAGCGGGTGGTGCACACATCTTCTAATAAAAAATTTGACAATTGTGGCATTTTCAGACCGCAAGAATACAATCTTTAAATAAGAAAGGAAAAAAATAACCAGCGCGCAATATCTTTTGGGCTGTGGCATACCTAGACATATGACCACCACATGCTCCGGAATGGTAATCATTCAAAACTCGTTCAACCTCTTCATGAGTTAAACAATGTCGAAATACAGAATCCACACCACGATGATAAAGCGTGTCTCCAACAATATTGTATTGTTGGGATTGGTAATGGATCTTTCGTTTATGTGAACATGAAATCTCAGGCTGAAAATTTTGGGTTTGGAGATAAATGTTGATATCTCCATACCAAGGATCTAACGTACTGATAAGAAACAGAGATTCATCAGCGATCAGATGCTCTACCACAGTTTCCATTTCAGTATTTGGGAAGTCACACATTAGTTCTACGAACACTAGTGATTTCTTTGATTTGGATTTTTCAAATTATAAATCAAACTCTTGAAGGATAACTATCCATTTCGAGTATTTTACCCTGAGTAATTGTTTAGTCAAAATGTACATCATCGGGTTACAATTAGAAATCACAGTTGTTTTTCATAACAAAATGTAATGACGAAAACATTGGACAACTTGAACTATTGCCAAGTCCAATTTATCCACATGTGAGTATTTAATCTTTGTAGGATTGAGATTCCAATTGAGATAGTAAACCACATGTTCGTTTTGGAATTCATCTTCTTGAACTAAGACCATTCCAATAGTGGAATCAGAGACTGCTAAGTATAAAAATAAATCCTGGCTATAATTGGGTGGATGCAGTAACGGTGCATGGGTCAACACGTGTTTTAAAGCATCAAAAGATCGATCAGTGATCTCATCCCAAATGAAAGGAATATTCTGTTTCAAAAGCCTGGTAAAACCTTTGGTTAACTCAGCATAGTTATGGATGAATCTACACAGAAATTTTTCTTTCCCTTGCAAACTTTGGATTTGGCGGAGTGAGGAAGGAGGAGGTAAATTGATAATAGCCTCAACCTTCAAAGGGTCAACACGAATGCCTTATTTCAAAATGACAAATCCCAGTAACTTACCAGATTGTACACAGGAAACACACTTGTGTGGATTCAAGCGAATCTTATAATACCTACATCTCATAAAAATCGCTCGTAAATGAGTAAGATGATCTTCCCTATGTAATGAATGAGCAGGTAAATCATTGATATAAGGTTGTACAATGTGTTTAATATCATGAAACGCATAGGAAATTTCCCTTTGAAAATTTTCCCCAACATTCTTTAATTTGAAAGGTAATTTACAATATGCAAATGTTCCCCAAGGAAAACTGAACATTGTTTTTGGTTGATCGAGAGGGAGTATGTTTATTTGATTATATCCGAAAAATCCATCTATGAATGAATACATTTCATTTCCAGCACAATCATCAATAATTTGGTCGATATAAGGAGTTGGATAATTGTCCTTAGGAAAAGCTTTGTTAATATCCCTATAGTCAACACATACTCGTATTGTTCCTTGTTTTTTCGTAACAGGAACGATATTACATACCCAATCCGTTAACGGGATCGGATAAATAAAACTTGCTCTTAGAAATTTCTCAACTTCAGCTTTAATGACAGAAGATTTTCATGGATGTATCGGACGTAATCACTGTCTGACAGGTTTAGCATCCGGGTAAGTATTTATTTCATGAATGACAATGTTGGGATCGATTCCTGGCATTTCTTCATAAGACTAGGAAAATATGTTGTGAAATTCTTGAAATAGGGCTTTATATGTAGAAATTTAATTTGGTGTACATGAAGCACCTATATTAATGTTTTCAATAATTATGGGTTTTACTGAGATGTCAATAGGAATGGTGGAAGAAATTTTCCCCAAATTTACTTCAGAATCCAAATTTGTGATCGAGATTGGACTCTGAGGTTCCTCAACATAATCAGCTGTAAAAATAGAGGAAACATTATTTTCGAATTTATCAAGCTCAGATAAAAATTATGACCTATGATGAATATCATCCCATGGTAACTCATCTACAGACAATAATTCATGAAATTCTTTCATCAGTATGAAACATTTGTTGAAAATGATTAGGAATTGATGTTGTAGTCGATCTTGACGTTGAAAATGATTCTTCTCTGATCACATTCATTGGAACATTATCAGTTGATAAAGAATCAAAAAATGAATTTACTTCTTGATATGTTATCTCAACAAGACTCAAAGGCATCCTGCCATTGAATAAATCCAGTTCTGATTCTGAAGGCACTATCCAAGGATCAACAAATGGAATAGTGCTTGATGTAATCATATTGATAATAAAAATATTATGCGGTACGTTAGGTGGAGGCATAGAAAAAGTTCCCATTAAAGCATAATCTTTGATTAAACCTACTCCTACATCCTCATAAGGGATATTCATTTTTCCTACGTGCTGAATACTATTAGTAGAAGCTGGGTCAGACGAATAATATGAGAGTTGATCGACTTTCACAAACGTTCCTTGATGAGGAAACATAATTATCTGAAAGACGGATGACACGATAACGGTCATAGCATAAGACCAACTTTGACCTAGAAGAAGGTTGTAATCTAGAGGGGCATCAACTTGATCTGAAAATGAAATTATTTGCACTGCTGTTCAAAGTATTCATTTCCATTAATTTAAGTGTGCAAAGTGTTTGTAAGGTCTTGCAAGTGAAACAAAGTGTTCTTGGTAACTATTTATGAATTTAAGTGTGAGGAAGTGTTGTTTAAATTTATTGTTTAACAACTTTAATATGAAAATCACAACAGAATAATTTCACCATAAACACATAGCAACATGATGAGGTAGTTCACCCCTCCTGGGCTACATCTGTCGGGTCCAAGGCTCCCAATGGGCATGTCCTTGATATATTATGATGATAAAATTGGTAATATAGTGAAAATAAGGCCTAAAAATACCAAACCAACTATAAAAATGAATCAAGAATGAAAAAATTAGTATAATTGGCTTTTTTTTCACCTCAAATGTTTAAACATAGCCCAAAATAGCTCCAACACCCTCTAGGCCCTTATGGCTCTCCAAGCTTCCCTGAAGAAAAATTACCTAAATATCAACTTTGTTGGCTCTGAAACCTATTCCAATGGCTCCAGAATGCTGAGAATAGTCGAAATTGACTAAAATTTTGTCCAAAAAGGTTTAGTAACCTGAATGTTATGATCAAAACAACATTTGTCCAGTTTGGCCTAAAAAACCTCCACCAAGATTAGGAGGACTGCAGTTAGCAGCACCAATTTAGTGTCTCCCACCAAAAATGGTGGAACTGGTGCTTAACTTTGCGGACATTTTACTGAAACATTTATTGTTTGGTTGGGCGCGTTCACATGTCTTCCGCCCAAACTGCAACATAATACGTTAACAAACCTTCAAACGTAACCTCCGCAATGTTTTTTGGTGTGGCGACATTTAATGGTTGGCCAAACCATTATGTTCCGCCATGACCGCCAGTTGTGGAGCCCCCGGTCTCCGCACTGGGGCATATGATACTTGTATAATAGGGGGCTATCCCTTAGGGGCTGGCCTCCTTGCCACCCAACAATGTTGGTTTGAAACTTTAAATACAACATATGTCCCTCATATGCACAATTGATAGGCGGGCCGGTCGGGCGGTGGTGCTTGTAGGCATGAGGTCTCGAGTTCAAAACCCGCAGACCTACAATTTTTTTTTGCATAACCAATTCTTGATGGCCCGGGGTCACGTGGCAGCCATCGGGCCTGCCATGTGGCAGCCCGTGATTGGCCCAAAAATAAAAAGTCAAACCTTAATCCAATCACTGAATGCCACTTGTCAAATTGTGATGGGCTAGCAGGGAATATTCTGTGGAATATTCCCAGAATTTTTTTTTTAATAATTTCCAAAGTCAAGTCAACTCTGGTCAAACTCAGTTTTTGAAGGATATTGTAAACTTCAAACCTGCATAACTTTCACATACAGTGTCGGATTTGAGTGTCGTTCACAGCACCAGGATCGTATCGATGAGCCTATCTGGTCATTCTAGTTTCAACCAATTCTGAGCAATTCCAATTTTGAGCATTTTTACAACTTAGGACATGATCACCTAATCACACCTCCCCATTGGGAAGCTTTTGGACCCCAAAAGCCTTCATATACCTGTTAAGAAGATGAGGGTATAGGTCCCTCCCCTTTTCCACCTTAATCCACTTTGCCTTACTTTGTTTGTTTCCTTTAAGACCAACTCGAACATAATCAACATTTCACCTCCTTGAAGTGTGTGTCCTTCTGTCAAGGATAGCATCCTCTTTCAACTCATCCACAAATTCTGGCGAGAAATATTCTATAGATGGCAGCTGAATGTCACTTTCATAATCAGTAATTAAAGGAGGTTCATACAAACGTAAATTTTCCACATTCACAATGGAATACATTTGCATATATGAAGGCAAATCTAATTTAAAAACATTATTTCCAACTTTTTTAAGGATCTTGAATGGACCATAATGAATAGGCCTCAACTTTTTACCTTCTCCTTGCATTCTTTCCTTACTAATATGCAGCCATACCTCATCCCCTTATTGAAACTTATGATCAACTCTGTGCTTATCATGCCTCTCCTTGTATTTGCCTTGAATTTTTTCAAGTTTTTCTTGAACCTGCTGATGTATGAGCTGAATTCTTTCAATGAACATGCGATCTTTGTCAATTTCACTATGCCCATCAATGGCCACATCCTTCTCAACAATGAAATCTAAAGGTGACTTAAGCAAATACCTAAAGGAAGCTTCAAACGGTGAAGTATTTGTAGAAGAGTGCTTGGCCCAGTTGTAAGCATGTTGAATGTAATGCAAGTGCTCATCCCAAAGCTTGGGATGCTTGCTGTAATAACCTCTGAAAAGATGTACAATGGTTCTGTTCACTACCTCGATTTGGCCATATTTTTGTGGATGGAAAGCAGTACTATTCTTCAACTTGGTGTCCATCATCTTTCATAAATTGGACCAAAAATTTCCAACAAATCTGGAATCCCTGTCACTAACAATAGAAGTAGGCAAGCCATAATGAACCCATACATGTTGAAAATATAAATCAACAGTTTTTTCAGTAGTTATAGATTTCTTACATGGCATAAGAATACACATCTTGCTGAAACGATAAACTACTATGTAAAGATAACCATGCTGCTTTCTAGATAATGGTAGACCTCCAAAAAAATCCATAGAAACACTTTCCCATGGTCTAGAAGGTACTGGAAATGGCGTATATAAACCAAGATTCCTATTTCTAGGCTTGCTTGTATCACATAATGAACAACCTCTAATGAAACGTGAAACACTATCTACCATGCGAGGCCAATAAAAATACCTCTGTAAATGTGCCACTGTTTTGCTTACCCTGAAATGTCCAGCTATAAGAGAAGAATGAGCTTCTCTCATGATGCTTAGTCTCTCCCCCTATGGTATACATAACTTGCCCATATGAAACAAAAAATTATTATGAAAATGATAATCATTCTCCTCAACATGATTCCCTTCACTCAAGTTAGCATACACATCCTTAAAATCAACATCTGATGCATACTGTTATATGTAGCTCTCATGTACAATAGAATCATTATTAAGTAAAGTACTAGCACTAATAATAGGCCTTGAAAGAATATCGGCAACCTTATTGTAAATACCTTTCTTGTACCTTATTACCAAGTGAAATTGTTGTAGGAAACCCATCCATATGAAATGTCGTGTCTGCTGCAATTTACTTTGTGACTGCAAGTACTGTAAAGGCTAATGGTCGGTATGAAATTTTTTTTCTTTTCCCATCAAATAGTGTTTCCATTTTTTGAAACTTTGTACCAATGCATACAACTCTTTATCATATGTATGATAGTTCACAATAGCACCCTTAAATGTCTCAAAATGAAATGCGATAGGCTTACCATGCTGTAAGAGAATTGCACCCATGGCGTAATCACTAGCATCTGTCTGAATCTCGAATGGTTGTCTCAAGTCCGGTAATGCAAGGAATGGAGCTGAACTTATATTATCTTTCAAAGAATCAAAAGCTTTATGTTTCTTGCCTCCCCATTGGAAAGCACGCTTCACACTAGTCACTGCATGCATAGGAGCTGCTATGGCAGAGAAGTTAGAAATAAACTTCCTCCAATACTGAGCTGCACCCAAAAAACTTCTTACCTCTGTTATGGATTTGGGAGTAGGCCAATTCACAATGGCTTCTACTTTGGAAGGATCAATTCTCAAAGCACCTCCTCCTACTATGTGTCCCAAATAAACCAAAGAAGTCTTTCCAAATTCACACTTTGACATTTTAAGAAATAATTGATTTTTCTTCAAAATATCAAGTACTTTCTTAACATGCATGACATGCTCTTCTCTAGTCTTGCTGAAAAATAATATGCCATCTAAGTAGACAATAATGAAATCATCAAGAAAAGGATGTAAGACATCATCCATTACCCACATGAAAGTTGCAGGTGCATTGCATAAACCAAACGGCATAACAAGCCACTCAAAGGGTCCCTGTTTGGTTTTAAATACTGTCTTCCAAATGTCACTTTCTGCAATTATAACTTGATGATAACCACTGCGTAAGTCTAAATTAGTTAAATATTTAGCATCTTTCAGCTTATCCAACAAATAATCTATCCTTGGAAGTGGGTAACGATTCTTTACCGTTATCTTGTTCAATGCCCTGAAATCCACACACATGCGCCAAGTTCCATATTTCTTTGGAATCAACACTATTGGTGACCCACATGGTGAAGTGCTTGGTCTTATGAATCTTTTTTCCAACAAGTCTTTAATTTTCCTCTTTATTTCAGCAATCTTCATGATAGACAAGCGGTACATGTCGATGTTAGGAAGAGGACAATCTTGATGTAAATGGATTTCATGTTGAATCTCCCTTTTAGGAGGTAAACCTGTCGGTTCCTTAAACATCTCATGATGTGCATCAACTACATCATATAAATCTGATTTAAGCTTGGAATCACAATTTTCAAATGACTCATGATTCATATGAACCTTGGGCTTAACCATAAGAAGTACAAAAATCTTACTATAATTTACTAGCCTTTTTACCTGTCCCGCATTTACCATCGCTATATTTTCCTTCTTGCGATGTGCTCTAACAATGAACTCCTTGCCATATTTAAAGAGATGATACTTATTTTCATGGAGATGGAAGATCAATTTCTTGTCAAATAAGTAAGGACTTCCCAAAACAATTCTTGATATATCAAGCGGTACTACATCAAGTTAAACTATGTCAATAAAGTGTGCAGTGATGGTGAATCGCAATATGCACTTTCTTGAGACTTGTAATTTTGCATCCTTGCATATCCACCCAAGTGGATAAGGCTTTGGATGTGGAATGGTCTCAAGTTTAATTTTTTTGACCAAGTCTTCTGATATGAGATTTTCTTGTGACCCACTGTCAAATAGTGTGTCAATTTTAGTATGTTTTGAGACTACCCTCACATGGAACAATTCAATTCTTTCTTCCTCATTTGGAGCTTGTACATGACAATTTGAAGTACTAGTGCTTGGTTTAGTTTCAGTTTCCTTTCCCTTCATACTTTTCAAACCCATGGCTGCAATTTTGGTTTCGTCACCTGAATCATCACCTAAATCTTGTGGTGTAGTTGTAGTAACTGTAGTTTTCGTCTTTCCTTTGTTTTTAGTAAACTGAGTTTTTTTTTCAGGATGTAATTTCCAATAGTTTTTCTCTTCATGGCCCTCTCTTGAACAATGTTTACATATAAATTTTTCACCCTCTTTTTTGATAGATGCATTCTTTTTTCCTTTTCCCTTAAAGGTTTTATCTTTGTTCTTCCCTTTGAAAGGCTTGTTTCTACCCTCATCAAAAGTGTTCTTCCCTCTAGCCTCTAAATGCGAAGCTTGTACACAAACTTCGTCTAGACTAGTAGGATTGAACATAAGGATAGTATGTTTAAGGTAACTGTGCAAAACACCTATATATTTCATCAAAGTATCTTGAATTTGTAAGTCTACCCCTAATAAGAGTGCTCTTCTCCTAAACTCTTGGGTATAGTCTTGCACATTTTGTCCCTTAAGCTGTCTAAAATTTTTCCAATTCATGGTATCCTTTTGTAAATGAGCTAATGGATAAAATTGCTTTTTGATTGCAGTAATAAATTCAGCCCATGATAAAGTGATCTTACCATGTTTTTTAATTCCATCCTTGGTCTTGGCTTCCCACCATACTAATGCTGCTCCATCCATTCTCAGCGAGACTAACTATATCTTGGTGTTGTCATCATGAAGGTTTTGTATCCTTAAATAAAATTCCAATTGTCTGATCCAATTATCAAGTTTCTCTGCATTGACTTCACCGTTAAACATATGCAATTCAAATTTGACATCAAGCTTTAAAAATGGACTTTTACCAGTGGTTTTAGATTTGTGAGATTGATTCACCGTGGTCGAAGAAGACGATGTAGAGGAAGAGGATGAAGATGGGGATGGTGGATCACCATTTCCTCCATGTCCTTTCTTTGAATTTTCATCACTCTTCTTTCCTCCTAAGGAACCCTCTCCTTCTTTCTGGCTTTTAGACCCTTCTCCAACAAGCCTATCATTCCTTTCTTGGTAGAGTATCCTCACCATCTCAAGCATATCCAAGAAAGCTTTCCAGAATACCCGTTCTTCTTCCTTGGGATCCATATATTTAGGAGCTTCTCCCTCTCTTGAAGACATGCTTGAATATTCTTCTATGGCTCTTGGAGGTGGTTCTCTGACCCTTCTTGGTTGTGGATTATTTTGTGCACTAATCAAGTTTCCTTCACCTCTCTTGAGTTTAAGCCTAGTAAGCATGAAAACTTGCAAACAAATAACTATATCTTTGCATAAAACAAATGATAAGTAAACACTATAGCTTCTAAGGCTCTAAACCTTAGCTCTGATAACAACTAATCTGAAAATGAAAGTATTTGAACTGCTGTTCAAAGTATTCATTTCCATTAATTTAAGTGTGCAAAGTGTTTGTAAGGTCTTGCAAGTGAAACAAAGTGTTCTTGGTAACTGTTTATGAATTTAAGTGTGAGTAAGTATTTAAATTTACTGTTTAACAACTTTAATCTAAAAAACACAATAGAATAATTTCACCATAAACACACAGCAACATGATGAGGTAGTTCACCCCTCCTGGGCTACATCTGTCGGGCCCAAGGCTCCCAATGGGCATGTCCTTGATATATTATGATGCTCAAATTGGTAATACAGTGAAAAGAAGGCCTAAACAGACCAAACCAGCTGTAAAAATGAATTTAGAATGCATAAATCAGTATAAATTAGCTTTTTTTTCACCTCAAATGGTTAAACATAGCCCAAAACAGCTCCAACACCCTCTAGGCCCTAATGGCTCTCCAAGCTTCCCTGAAGCAAAATTACCTGAAGATCAACTATGATGGCTCTGCAACCTACTCAAATGGCTCCAGAATGCTAATAATAGTCGAAATTGACTAAAATTTCATCCAAAAAGGTTTAGTAACCTAAAATTTATAATCAAAACAACATTTGTCCAATTTGGCCTAAAAAACCTCCACCAAAATTGGGAGGACTACAGTTAGCAACACCAATTTAGTGTCTCCTTCCGAAAATGGTGGAATTGGCACTTAACTTGGTGGACATTTTAATGAAACATTTAATGTTTGGTTGGGTACGTTCACATGTGTTCCACCCAAACCGCAACATAATATGTTAACAAACCTTCAAACGTAACCTCCACAATGTTTTTTGGTGTGGTCACATTTAACGGTTGGCCAAACCGTTATGTTCCACCGTGACCTCTGATTGTGGAGCCCCCGGTCTCCACGCTGGGGCATATGAGAATCGTATAATAGGGGGCTGGCCCTTAGGGGCTACCCCCCTTGCCGCCCAACAGTGTTGGTTTGAAACTTTAAATGTGACATATATCCCTCATATGTTAAGTCACAATTGATAGGCGGGCCGATCGGGCGGTGGTGCTTGCAGGCATGAGGTCTTGGGTTCAAAAGCCGTAGGCCTACAAAATTTTTTGCATAAAAAATTCTTGATGTCCTGGGGCTACGTGGCGGCCTTCGGGCCTGCCATGTGGCAGCTCGTGATTGGCCCAAATATAAAAAGTCAAACCTTAATCCAATCATCGAATGCCACTTGTCGAACTGTGATAGGCTAGCAAGGAATATTCCCTGGAATATTCCAATTAATATTCCAAGGAATATTCCCAGAATATTCTTTTTTTAATAATTTCCAAAGTCAAGTCAACTCTAGTCAAACTCAGTTTTTGAAGGATATTGTAAACTTCAAACCTGCATAACTTTCACATATAGTGTTGGATTTGAGTGCCATTCGCGGCGCCAGGATCGTATCGATGAGGCCTATCCTCCCGTTATGGTTTCAACCAATTCTGAGAAATTCCAATTTTGATCATTTTTACAACTTAGGACATGATCACCTGATCACAACTACTTCCACATCTAAATTAACGGTTTTCCCTTCGACTTCTATAGGTATATTCTGTAAAATTCTGAATGGATGGAATCTTCTTCCATCAAAATATTTGAGGATTGTTGGTGACTGGTTAATGGTTGGATAACCAAGTGATTTCCAATATTTTAACTACATGATACATGTAGATGATCCTTCATCAATAACAGTACGAAAGAAACATCTATTTTTGACTAGTATTGGGATCTGAAAAGCCATTTACGAGGTGTAAAATTTTCTAAATCGAAGACCATGAGATTTGAATCCTAAAGGTCTAGAGCTCCAATTGCTGATAAGAGTAATTTCCTTTGTGTTGGCCATGATTGCAGCACTTCCAAGGCTGACATTGATGAAGGAGAAATTGCTAAATCCTCCACAATGTTGTAATTCTGAGCAGATCTTGCATGTGGATTGAAAGATGATTTAAGAAGTACACCTTTGGCAAGCTGTTTGATTACTAAATCAGGATTCAATTTCTATATATGCAATGGATCATAAACCGAAGGAGATGTAGCTGGTGGAGAACTAGAATTTTCTACTTCTTTACCAGCAACAAGGTTTTTACTACCATAATCTTGCAATCGAGTCGTAACCATAAAAATATCTGTTGATGTATTAGAGGAAGATCCAATCATTTTTCTATCTTGAACATGAAAATGATCCTTCAAAACAACAGGTGTGGATGAAAATTTGATGAATTTAGATATCTCAGCCCTATGTAGACATTCCTTAGTGAAATGATCCTCGTCACAGATAAGACAAGGATAACGAGGTTTCCGTTTATCATCAGTTGATTCATTTTTATCAATTTTTTCTTTGGGAGATGAAGTCTTTTTATTATTTTTCGTCCCTTTATTCTTGTTGCCAGCTTTCGACTTTGTAGTAGATGAATCTACAATGTGAATATCTGCATAATTTTCTAGGGAATATTGTCCTTTTGGTGAATCAGGTAAAGTTATTATGGGAGAAGTAACCTTTGAAGATTTCTTCTTACTCTTAGTTGTACTAACTGGAATAGTTACACCATCAACGACATGAGACCCTGAAGGAGTTGCTGTTATCTAACCAGGATGGGGTAAATCGGTGATTTTCTTGTACAAAGTACCAAACTGGGTATATACCAAGTCAAGATACTGAGCTTGAGCAATAAATTGTTCTTCTGTGACAACTCCTACTTTTTCTACATCTTCAGTGATCTTTGGTAGCAATGATTTTACAAACCATCTGCTAATATTTGATCTAGGATAAAAAAAAATTACCAAACTTCTTCTACGTTTCCATTCATGAATATTATCTTATATGTATGTAGACATAGATTGTTTTAGTGAAGTTAATAATTCCGTGCCATTGTCGTATTTGACTGGCAATTGAAAATGAGTTAAGAAATCATTTGCTAGAGCGTTGAAATTGGTAAATGAGCCTCGTGGTAATTCAATGTACCACTTGGTAGCTAATCCTATTAACGTTCTTTGAAAAAGTCTAAGTTGAATGGAATCATCGATTAATGAGTTTGATGCACACAAAAGGTGGTAAGTCATGACATGGTTAGAAGAATCCTCTCCTGATTTTCCTTCAAACTTTGGGATATCAATGGGAAACTTATGCAGCATAGGTGGCCAATACGGATGATAATAGATAGGATCATTCATAAGGCGAAATAAATTCGGTAAATCTAAAGTTGCTATGAATGGCAATCGACGGGTAGGGTATTGTTGATAACCTTGTGAGACTAAACCAGTCCCAGGAGGAGGATATCCAAGATAACCTGGAATAGGTTATGCATTTGGAATCAAAGTGCCCCTTAGATAACCAGGAATAACCAGACCATATTGGGGTTGAACAGGTGTCTGATATGTATACCCAGGGTACGGTTGTTGCCGGTAGACTGGAGTTTGAACAGGTCCATATTGATACGACCCTTGATACAGTTGATAAGTAAACTAAGGTTGAATTGTTATAACTGTACTTGTACCAGGTTGTTCTGTCTGCATCTGAACAGTAGTCTGAATTATAGGTCTAGACTGTGGAATAGAAACCTGAGGAATTTGTACTGATGTTTGAGGGGTGGATGTGATAGGAGTTGTAGACACCCCAGGAATAGGTGTAGTTTGTTGAACATAAGTCTGAGCAGCAATTTGGGGTGGAGTCACAGGCGTACTCGGACCAAGTTGTTGAATAGGACCAGATGCAGGTGTTTGAATGACAGGTTGGATAGGTTGTTGGGGTTGATTATAACCAAATGGTTGTTTAGCTTGATAATAAGGTACTTGCATATTTGGTTGTAAATTCTGTTGTACTTGAGATGAATCCCACACCATTCCGGGATATGAAGGTCCCAATGAAGGTTGTACATAAGACGGATCGTAACTTGGTTGAACATATGGCTGATAATTGATTGGATAATTTCCACCTCCTTGTAACATTTTTTGTTCTGGATAGAACTTTTTCCCTAAAGGAGGTTGCAATCCTTGAGCTGTGTACTGCCCTTGAGGTTGATATTGACCTTGAGGCATGTACTGACCTTGAGGTATATATTGTCCTTGAGGCTGATACTGACCCTGAGGCTGACCTTGGGGTATGTACTGTCCTTGAGGTTGATATTGACCCCGAGGTATGTATTGTCCTTGACGTTGCCCCCTAGGCTGTATTTGACTATTTTGAGATTGTCCCCTAGGCGATACATTACTACCTTGAGAACCAGGGTTCGGGATATTTCCAGACATCATATAAACTTGCTCATTGTTCATTGTTGATTAATTTGGACCAGATGATGACATTGGTTTTTTAGGAAGAGGAGATTCTCTTGAGAATGTACCAGAGAGCGACTGATAGCCTACATGAATAGACATACCACCATATAAAAAAAATTCTGGTGATTTAGTAAACATAGATGACTCACTAGACATGTTTAGCTGAGGTCTATAACCTATTGGTGTAGGGAAAAAGGGAATTCAGGGTGGCGAGTAATGAAGACCTACATTTTGTAGAAAATATGTTAATGAAGAATACCAAGTGTCTTGTATAAAAGGGTTGTAAAAAAATGATTCACGTTCTCTAAGTTCTAAAATTTCCCGAGTTGACGAAATAACAACATCTTCCTCTATATCAATGATTTCTTCAATAATAATGAGACCAGGAGGAATATCTTCTGTAATCTGATTTCTTACTCTAGGTGAATCAGGATAATTGGAAGTTGGATTAGGTTTTGATGTAGCAGGTTCAGTTTTCGATTCAGAAATTTCAGGTTCTTCAGGTGATAATTCACTTGTTGTAGAAGCAACTTTAGTTAATTTGGAAATTGAAACTGTTTGTGGAGTATGTTCTGTTATTTGTGGTTGATTTACTTCAGAATCAGGATGAATATTTATGGATGATTCTCCTTGTTCTATTAATCTAGTTCTATCGATAAAATTTGGTATCAAAGATTTAAGTCCTTCTAGTTGGCTTAGTGTGTACTCAGGGGGCTTCCCTTGAGTTCTACATGATCGTCTCGGTAATTCAGCCACGATTAAAAGTTTTAACACATGAAAAAAAAGAAAAATTCAAACAAACCCTAAAGTTGCTAAAGAAACAATCAAAATGAATCATACGCCTATAAAAATCTAAGAGATCAATCCACACACAAATAGTAGATTCCCGCACTAAAAACACTAGTTGGTGATGAATTCCAACATCGTAGAATTTTAACACGGAAATGGCGGCTGGAAAATTTACCTTGACAACCTGCTTAATGAAATAGACCAGTGCAAGTTTCTCCACTTAAACCATCTCGAGTGAAGATAACCCTCTGGAGAGTCCAAGTGAGTCTAGTTGACGTTTGCTCCAAGTACAGTGGGATCTCCCCTCCACCGTCACCTTGGGAAAGAATTCTAAAGTTTATGGTCACTAATGTCACCAACGGAAACACATATACCTAGGGGAACAGTCTATGATCTGATATACACAGAAGGGAAGAGTAACAAGCTCAATCCCCTTGAAGGCTCCTTGACATAATCCAAGGTTTACCAACAAGTGACCCCAGGCTCCTCGACAATGGTCAATCTGAGGTTTACCATTTTTAATACGTGTGCACCTTATATCATTATCAATGAGATAGGTATGATTACCTCACTAGTTCAGATATGATCTCATGCTTGATTCCTTTAGGAGGAGCTTCCCAGAGCAAACATGCTACAATTGGATTTTCCTACTGCAAGATCGACTACTTGTTTGTTTTTATTGTCTTGGAGATTTAACTAAAACCTATTCCAAGACACTAGCCTAAGTTATGTTGGTGAAAAGATCCCTAGAAAATTTAAAATTTCTAGATTGATTTTAATTAAGTGTTACTTTTAGTTAGCATTTTCTTAGGAAAATAGGTATGGAAATGAAACTTGATGATGTTTTAATGACCCGACTCAAAATTCACTACAATGCATCTATATGATAAACAACTCATTTCTTTCCAATGAATTCTAACTAGAGGAAAGAGTTGAGAGATTTTCAGAGACTTTCAAAATATCAATTCTTTCTTTCCTATATAAGAAACTTTGAAAAGGAGACAATTCAGAGATTCCAATTCCAAAAAAGATCTTTTGCTCAAAATGAAATTCCTTATATCATTTAGATCAGAAACAAAACAAACTTCTTCCAAAAGAAAACTAAAAAATACTAAAATAATAAAATTCAGAACTAAAAGAAATGTCTAATATTGAACTCTATCTAAAAGTTGAAGGATGTTTAAGCCTAGTTTGTAATCTAACCAAGAATTTTCTGCTTATTCCAACGAGAAAAAAAACATCCAAAAGTAGTTTTAAAATGAAATTCAGTCCTTATCAATCTAAAGGTTTTATAAGTTTTCAAATGAAAATAAAATCAATTTTTCATAAGAATAACAATTGCATCAAGTTCAATGGCTCAACAGAAAAGTAATGAAATACCAAGTAGCTGAGGTATACAAAAGTTTCTGATTCAGAGCAATGGGAGGACTAGGCAAATTGTTTACTCATAATATGCAAACTAACTGAGTAGATCACTTAATCACAGAAATTGCTGAAAGAAACTTTTCAAAGAAGTCTTTGACAACCAAGACAAATTAGGAAAAGAACAAAAATCAGGTAATGGGATGCTAGAAAACATATTTTCTACTTTTTCTAAAATTTTCTAGAGATCTGCAGTTTTTAATAGAACAAGGTGTGGTACTGCACTTCATTCTACTAAAGATTGCAGAGTCTACCGCTCTTTTTTAAAGGAAAAAGTGTAGAAGGTAGGAAAAGTAGAGAAAAATAAAAATACATATTTACAGTCAGTGATCCTATTGATTTTTCTACCCAATCAAGTTTTGAGCTAATCTCAATCAAAGAAATTTCAAAAATCAAGCTGAAAATGGAAGAAAACTAAGTTCACAATTTCCCCAATGGAGTCACCATTTTGTTGCACGGATGAATCCCTCTTGCGAACAAGAGCGATCTCCCTAGTATCCTAAGGATATCTAGAAACAAACAGACATATGTAGACCACTTTCTAGAGACTATTTTTCTTAAGAATTTTTTATTAATTACGGATAGATACTCCTACCTGAAGTCAAATGCTTATTTGGTCTTCAATCCAGTCGCTGCAGAAGCTATCGATCCAGAATATAAGATCTGCAATCAAAGACAGGCAAACAAGATCAAAATCATCTGCAAAATATGATAATTCGAAAGCAATAATCTATGTTAGTGATCAGGGAGTCTAAGAATTAAATCATTCAAAAGATATATGAACAACTCAATGAGAAAATATAATCCATTTGTATTAACTTTGAATAAAAGAAGAAACCTTAAAACCTTAAAGCCTTGATGTTTGTACAGGTTCTTCCGAGGTCCTGAACAATCGTTTTCCTCAGTTTTACAAGACTCCAACTCTCTAGATCAGCATAAGACTATGGCCATGAGTATGTAATCTCTCTCATGCCAACGATGCCAAATGTGGAGAGTATAATTTCTTTAGAAATTATCTTCTACAAGCTAAGAAGTAAGTATCAACTACTAAGCATAAAAAAGTACCACTAAGTATCCAAAAAGTACCCTTGATATTGAAACTAGGTATCAATTTATAGTTGAAGAGAGGTAGTTTCAGCTCTAAAAAGGAAGGGATAAAGCCCTCTCATTATGGGATTTTAGCTCCAAAAACCAAAGGATAGCTCCAATTATGAAGGGATGAAGTTTCATGAATGGAAGGGACGAAGCTCGATCAAATAATGCTTCTAGAAGGCTCCAGATGGGAGAATATTTGACCATCTGGGCTTCTAGAACTTACTTTTCTCTTTATTTTACCTTTTACGAGGGTCCGCATTTTTAATGAGCTTTACATGCGGGATGTACTGTAGTTTTGATAGAAATTAGCTGCAGTACTATAGGGAATGACTGGGAAAATTACGAGAGTAGGATTTTTAGGATTTTTAAGAGCTTCTTCCAGTTCCAAGACTTGATTTGGGGAACTTTATGTTTTTATACTTTTGAAGGAGCAATAAATAGGTGATGATGAACCCATATAGACAGCTAAATGTCATGGTGACAAATTTTAGTGTAATAGAGAAAAAGCCTCCCCATAGTATGTGGAAAATATGTCCCCTACGTGTAGTTTCTCCCACTCTGTCCCTTGGGCCTATTATTTCCATTTACTTGGAAAAAGTCTCTGAAAGTGATGGATTCCCTAAAATCGGGTCTATAGTACTTATACTCCAAGAAATAGTCCCCCATAGGCATGTCCTCCTTTCCTTGCATCCCACCAGCTCCAGATGTCAAGAACGTGGGAATAATGGATCTAGGTGGTGTGTTAGGAATAAGAGGCATATTGGGGTTAAGGGATGCGTGGTGATGTGAAGTACCAGAGCCTTCACCCAGGTGGAAGTCCCCTTGAACTCCCTTACACTTGTTGCTGCTACCATTATGCTACCTCAATTCCTCAATGCTATTAGACAGGTCCTGTACTACCTTCAAAAATTCTGAGGAAACTCCTCATCCTTACTCCTTCTGTCTCTCTCATTGTGTTCCATTTTTGTTACCACAACCTCCAGTTCATTTATCACGAGATACAGAGTACTTCGCAACATCCTTTATCTACTCTTGTACCTCTCTCTCCGGTAAGTCACATTTTTCTTATTCTTTGTTGTCATATACTGATGCTTCTCCGACAAGTTGAGCCAATTTTATAAGCTTTGATACCACTATAATATTCCTAATGAATTTTTACAGTAAATAAAAAATCATGCATATACATAAAATCCATGAAAAGTAAACACATAAATCAGTCCATGAAATTTCACAAAAAACTATGATACTGAACCATTTTATTAAAAATAAAGAGGGTACAAAGTGGTGCTGGAAATTGTGCACTTAGGCTTGCCCATGGCACGCTAGAAAATCCCAAGGAAAGCTAGCAAAGCCCAAGTGAATAATATGAAGTCCGCCTTCAATTATGATGTTTCTCTCTCCTAGATCTGTGCTGAACTGCCTAGAAAATACGTTGTTGGATGTGAAAAAATATTGTTAGGGCCTCCTCCGGCACTCAGAAAATTTCAGGAAATTAACCCTAGGCTATCTACCAAATACCCACAATAACCCACGAATGAATTGACCAATGGTTGAACTTGAAATTTTAACCCCATTTCCCTCAATGGCATTGTTGCTGGGTAATTCAACCCACCTATAAATCCTACTGCAAAAATCCCCCAAAATGGCTGCAATCATCCTCAAAACACTTCCTCAGAATCCTCCTCAAGTTTTAGGCCCAAACTCCCTTCCTCCTCAACACCCAAGTGTGACTCCTCCAAGGACTGCGCAGTGACTATGTTGTTGCTACTGGAAACTTCCACAAACTCACACTCCCTACTCTTGGATTGAATTAGAATATGTGAGACTTCCTCCTTGGAATGGAACTTGAATTCCACTGAAGCAAGGGTTGAGATTTTCGCTTGGAAACGTTTGTGTGTTGAACAACACTTGTAGACTTGGCTTCAGCTCAAGCATGCTAGTCTAAGACAACTTCTCAAATGATCATGAATGCCAAAATGAGTGCATGTCCTTCCTTTTTGTCAAAGTTCCTCCAAAGTGCCTGTAATAGCTTTGGTTAAAAATTCATGTAAAAAATATATGACCAAGGTCATGGGACACGTATTCCAAGCTCAATGGTGGGAAAAAAATTCTAGTAGGTGTTCATTTCAGTTATTATGGATAAAGGAAATTGGAAAAGGCAATGGAAAAAGCTTTGGAAAGGCATGATGCATTAATTGGAATTTTATTTATGAAAATAAGAGAAAAGGGAGGTGAAAGGTCACAATTTGCATGTGAGGATGAAAATGAAGGAAAATAATGGAAATTGTAGAAAATATATGCCTCATTGATAAAAAGGCTTCTAAGGATCAGTTGGAAATATTTTTCTCACACTTATGGCTCTGATTATATTCTCCCTCTCATACTCTTGGATACTTGGATTTTTCTTGGAGCACCCTTGGAGGAGTGTGGCACACTTTGGATTTGGATCAAGAAGGAACAAGAAATGGAGGAAAGTTCAAGAGGATATCAGGATCAACGACTAGAACTGGATTGCTTTGCAGGTATTAATTTCCATGTATGGTTTCCTTGCTAGTTTTGTAATGCATGACACATGAATGTGGTTTCTCGGTTATGATATGTTATTGGCATGGATGATTACTTGGATTGAAAATGGATTTTCCTAGCCTTTCCATTTCCCGGATAGCCATGGTGTTGTGGGTTCAGTTCCATTTCTTGTTTTTTGGTTGGTTCTCACGTCCCTTTAGTTGCGGGTTGATTTATTAGTTCCTGGAAGCCTTGCTTGGACAAACATTCTAGAAGCCCGATGGACAACTATGGGTTGAGTTACTAGTCCTGGAAGCCTTGGTTGGGCGAATGATCTTGAAGCCCTAGGTGGGTTGAGTTACTAGTCCTGGAAGCCCTGGTTGGACAAACACTCTCGAATTCTTGTAATAGTTGGGGTTGAGATACTAGTCATAGAACCCCTGGCTGGAAATTTTTTTTGGATCCATGTAATAGCTTAGGTAGAGACCAATCCATGATGGTTGTGATGTCTGACCATGATGTGGAGTCACTTGTTGGGGGTTGAGGTGATTTGACCTTTGGAAGCCCTGGTTTGGTTTTGATGGATTCTATTGATGAGATCCCACATTCATGCTTGGAATATGGCACAAGGGTGACTGGATGAAGAGGGATTTGGCTCAACCATTTCTATGATCGGGTGGAACGTGGAAGTATAGAACTTGGTTGCATTTTTCTTATGGAAATAGGAGCTCTTTTTCCCTTGTATTGATGGGTAAATATGCTTGTTATTATATGGTTTATATGGGTTTTATGTGCTTCTCTTTTATGTTGCTTATATGATGGTTATTACTGAGTTTTATGATGGTGATGAAGTATGGATATTATCATGTGTAATATTCCAAAATTAGCTTGCAGTTAATTGGAATCTTAATTTTTTCTTTTTTCATTTAGATAGATGAATAAGTGGGTAGGGAGACCCATAAATCTCTTTAGTAGGAATAAAATTACTCTTAATGTGAATAAGGGTCATCTTAATAGCTGGACAAAGTACCCTCATGTGTGAGCATGGGTTGGAGCTTGTGGATGGGGTCAAGTTTGACCAAATCAATAGTGCTGGTATGGAGGGAGTGGATAACCAATGAGAGACAACGCAGTGTTAATGGGAGGAAGTCTCCATGAGAGTAGTGGCTTTAATGAATGGGACCCAAGGCGGGAAGGCTCACAATGAATATAAGGAGGGGAAGGAAACCATAGATGGGAATGTTGTTGATTATTATTATGTTTTTGGTCTGTATGAATTCTTGCACTCTTCTATTGTTTAGCGGAGTTTGATGTGCTGTTTAGCACAATGGTGTTCCCGAGAGGGAACTCCACACTCATCCTTGGGGGGCTTTGAGTTCCCACTTAGAAGAGGTTTGTGAGCTTCATATCCACATTCTAGCATTCATGCAAGCTTCAGTATTCAGCTACAGTGTAGTTTCTTGTAGAGTTGTGTTGTGTTGCAGGGCAGAGGTAGTGGAGGATTGATAGGGCCACTTTATGTGTTTTTTTTTTAGTGGAGAGGTAGCCTTTTAATTGGGAGGCTAGCAAGGAGGGTCCTTGGGCCTTATTTCATCATTTGGTACTAGGCTAAGCTATTACCACCCTTACAACGCAATTTCCCTCTTAGACTGCGTTATTTTGGAGAGAAGTTGCAGTGATGGTTTCAATGCTTTATTTGGAGGGTTATATTTTAAGTGAAGGGATCAACCTTTCACTTGGATGATCTATTGGAGGTGTCTCATAAATTTCCATATCAGTTTTAGCCACCTCCTTCTTTGTGCTTCAGTTGCAATGATTCTTCAGTCCTAGGGTTGTAGATCACCATCTTGTATTTTGGGTATTTTCAGAAACCCTTTCAGAGTTGTCTTTGAAAGGTGCTAGGGAGCATAGATCTCTATTCCCGGCACTATTTGAGCCATATATCAGGAGATCTACATTATTACATTTTCCAGTAGCAGTTATCCTCATTAAAACTATGCTGTATTGATTCTCCTGCATATTTATAACATCTATATTTCATGTTGTAGTATATGTGTTCATTGGAGGCTTGTTTGCCTTAATTATTTGGGTTGTGCCCATATTTATTGTTCTTATTTGCTGCTGATTTACATAATAAAATGGCTCCATTTTTGTCCCACATTTTGGTGTAATGTTATTCACTGCTATTTCCATTATTTTGTTCTATATTGTTGGTTTTCCTATTTTGGGATATTATAGTGGTATCAGAGCATAATCTTGGCTCAGCTTGTGTATTTCGGCCAATATGCTATCAGAAGAATAAGAGGAAGAAGCAAAAAAATAAGAAATCCACAATTATGGAAAGAATAAGTTTTGTCTCATATATTTTTAGATATATGAAGGACCTCTCCAAGGAGGTCAAGAAAATGAGAATGGAGAGATACAATGAAACCTTAAGAGGGTTTCAAGATGAGGAAGGTCCATGCAATTCCTATCAATAACAGAAGAAACCGGTATTGTATAGAGCTCCAAAACAATCTATTATGTCCACTTTATTTAAAGAGGAAGGTGAAAGGCATGGAGATGGAGGAAAATTAGATCACAAGATTCTAAGTGAGTACCTTGCAAAGTATAAATCTAAATCAAGACTTTCAAGGAGAATCTAACTCTCCAGTAGTTCATTCAGATCAAAGAAGAGAGGAGACCTTGCAGAAACAGTAGAAGAAAAATACACAATAGATTTCTATTGTCTAAATTTGACGGGTCATCCATATGCACAACAAGGGCTTGGAGAAGGAAGTTAGATGCATTCTTCCTACTACATCCAGTAGAAGAAAGAGAAGTTGTTGAGATTACAGTGCTGCACCTTGAGGGTGAAGCAAATATTTGGTGGTTCAGCCATTTGAGGCATGCAAGAGTGACTGCTTATGCATATTTTAGTCAAAGTTTGATCAAGAAGTTTGATAAGAGGAAACCAGAGGTAGTTTCTATTGAGACATTTCCTGACATAGATGAGAAAGCACATAAGGATCCAAGGGAAGATGTCAATATTATCATTCTAGAAGAAGAGAAACTTCCACCACCACTTGCTGCAGGAGTACTTGCATCAGGAGAAGGAACACTTGCATCTTTGCAAGGTGGTCTTGATTTCTTGACATTGAGAGTCCCATGCATTATTCAGGAGATGCATGAGGAGGAAGAGACTTATACCAGTGCTGGTGTAGTAGTAGAGGAGAAACCATCACCATCACTAGCAGTTGGAGGAGTCATTACAACGGTAGGAGGAACCCTAGTAGTTGTACAAGATGTTCCCAAGGATTAGATTAACCAAGGTATGCAAACATTTCCACTTCCTATTATTTTAGCACATCATATGGAGAGTTGTGGGGACATGCCATCAGGGAAATTTCATGACTAAGGGTCAAAGCACATTGCTGATTTGGATCAAAAGTCTATCACTGCGTAGAGGACCCTTGACTGGTTCAAGGAGGAGATATATAGTCATCCTGGTATCTCATTGATGAGCTACACACAACACTTTGGGTTGGAGTGTAGATTTTTGGAGGATAGGATGAGCATAATCCTAATTAATCCAATGCAGAAATGTGTGTTCAACATTGTGCATGATCATGAGATAGCAGATGCACCATCATGGAGATCAACAGTGCTGTCATGGAGCAACATTGATGAGTTTGGGGCCCAAATATTATTGGGAAATTATAATGACCATTATACTTGTGTAGCATTGGATAGGCAGATGGTTGATGAAAGCCATCTTATGATGGATAACATCTCCCATTATTATGGTAGACCCTTCTTGACGAGCACTTCACAACTCAATGAGAAGCTTTTGCCTACAACATATCTGGAACCTTATGGGTTCAACTTGGTCATCGATGAGTGGTCTTTATGTGGATATCTCTAGAAGGTTTCACTTCAACATCACATGAAGTGCAAAGATAGTGATCAAATTTGGGAGGATGGTATTCTCCATGAGTGGATACCAATATGGAGCATGATAGAAGACACCCACAATTGGATGGATGGGTGAGGATGAGGAAGAAGGGGTTGATGAGACACTTGCAGAACTATGACATAGGGTAGGAGGAGGCATGGTTGCGCTGGCTACTCTTAAGAGAGTTTGGCCATTATGTGACATATTCTATTATAAATGGTGTGTTAATGGTTGGGACATGGCATGACACTTGCATCATGTGGTAGCAAGGAGTTGGGATGTATTGGGGTGATGTGATATTTTTCATGTAAATCATCATGTTTTTACTCCATGGTCTGTATGATGATGGTGTGAGGAGGAAGCAAGAGTTATTGTTGCTTTGGTTACTCTTGGGAGAGTATGGGATGATTTTCTCCCATACCTTGCATGATGTTTCAGGAGTATATGGTGGCACAATCATGGTGCAAAGGGGCTACTCCTTAGCTTTGGAGGATCAGGGGGTACTTCCACATAGGAAGGAGTCTCCCATATATAGCAACATTGTGGTAGATGAATTTGGCATTTGGTATGTCTAAGAATGGAGGCATGAGATGACAAGAGCCTTATCACAAAGGCAAACAATGTTGTCACTGGAGGGTATGTATCTATTGATGGAGTGTTCCAAGGGTCACTTCACATATGATGCACTTGATGGACAGGTAGGAGATGTGAGTTATGGAGTAGATGATGGAAACATCTATTACTCAGATATGATCTTCTTGACTTGGATCTACAAGAACAAGAAGAAGGCTTTACATGCAGCACATGGTTCATTATTTTCCATTCACCAAGGCCTCATGGAGACATATCAGACCACTATGGAGATATCATCCATGGACCTCATGATCATCTTGCTCAAGGTACATGGTAAGGATTGTGTTTTTGTGCACAATGATCCACTAACTGAGTATTTGTATTTCATTTCCATCTATGTATAGTTCATTGCTCCTAAAGGGGGAACTCTTTCTTATAGACTTATTGTTCCATTTGGGGCCATTAGAAGTGATGAGGATGGCCACTCCCTAGGATATTTTGGGGAGATGATATCTTACTCAAGGTGTGCTCAGTTGGCACCACACATTATTCACCTTCTCCAGACATGTGAGAGGATTGTGGCAACAAGTAAGTGGTTGGGAAACCAATCACCGTATCATATTCTAAGGTAGTTAGGAGTAATACTACACTGGTTCCACTTGAGGGACTATTATCCTCCTTTAGTATTTCATATGGCAGCTAGTGTGTCATTGATTTTGATCCCATATGTTGATGATGTTCTTATCATTGTTGTTGGCATGATTGGAGGGAGGGCACATGGACTAGATTTACCCATTGAGAATGATATTCCCCACACTTCTTATGCCTCATGCTTCAGGGGGAACATTAATAAGTATATGGATGCTACAATAGATCTCTTGTTTCCTTATGAGGGGAGTGTTGTTAACTTGAGAACTTGGGAGATTCCTCTCATGAGAATTTGGGAGATGTTTTTCTGTGAGTTACCACTTTGGAGGGTGACCCATTTTTTTTAGACGATAGCTTGGGGATTGGAGCTTCACATGGGAATAAAGGTTCCCAACATTTTTTAGATTTCATGCCTCAATAATTTCTCTAGACAAAATATATTTTCCTCCATGGATATCCCACTTCTTCATGATGAGAGGCATTTTGTTTTACCACCAAAGGCTAACTTGTACACTTGGGAGGAGTAACTAGGGGACAGGTTGATGAGAGAACATCTTGTTCAGTGGAGGAGCTTATCATATTAGAATGCTATAGGAGGAGGAGAGGAGAATTTGCAGTTTTATCCTTGTAGTTTCTTGAGGACAAGCAACATTTGGGAGGGGAGGACTGTAATATTCCAAAATTAGCTTGTAGCTAATTGGAATATTAATTTTTTCTTTTTCCATTTAGCTAGATGAATAAGTGGGTAGGGAGATCCATAAATCTCTTTAGTAGGAATAAAATCACTCTTAATGTGAACAAGGGTCATATTAATGGTTGGATAAATCACCCTCATGTGTGAACATGGGTTGGAGCATGTGGATGGGGTCAAGTTTGACCAAATCAACAACGCTGGTATGGAGGGAGTGAATCATCAATGAGAGACAATGCAGTGTTAATGGGAGGAAGTCTCCATGAGAGTAGTGGCTTTAATGAGTGGGACCCAAGGTGAGAAGGCTCACAATGCATATAAGGAGGGGAAGGTAGCCATAGATGGGTATGTTGTTTATTATTATTATGTTTTTGGTCTATATGACTTCTTGCACTTTCAGCTATTAAGCCGAGTCTATTGTGTTGTTTAGCACAAGGGTGTTCTCGAGCGGGAATTCAACACTAATCCTCAAGGGAATTCGAGTGCCCACTCAGGAGAGGTTTGTGAGATTCATATCCACATTCCTACATTCAAGAAAGCTTCAGTATTTAGCTAAAATGTACTTTCTTGCAGAGTTGTGTTGTGTTGCAGGGCAGAGGCAATGGAGGATTGATAGGGCCACTTTCTGTGTTTGTTTTTTAGTGGAGAGGTAGTATTTTCATTGGGAGGCTAGTAAGGAGGGTCTTTGGGATTTATTTCATCATTTGGCACTAGGCCAAGCTTTTCCACCCCTTACAACGCAGTTTCCCTCTTAGGATGCATTATTTTGGAGAGCAGTTGCAGTGGTGGTTTCAGTGCTTTATTTGGAGGGTTAGATCTTCAGTGGAGGGATCAACCTTTCACTTGGATGTTCTATTGGAGGATTCTCATACATTTCCATATAATTTTCAGCCACCTCCTTCTTTGTGCTTCAGTTGCATTGATTCTTCAGTCCTAGGGCTGTAGATCACCATCTTGTATTTTAGGTATTTCCGGAAACCCCTTCTGGGTTGTCTTGGAAAGGTTCTAGGGAGCATAGATCTCTATTCCCAACACTATTTGAGCCATATATAAGGAGATATACATTATTAAATTTTCAAAGATTAGTTACCCTCACTAAAACTGTGTTGTATTGATTCTCCTACATTTGTATAGAAGATATATTTCATGTTGTGGCATATGTGTTCATTGGAGGCTTGTTTGTCTTGATTATTTGGGTTGTGCCCATATTTATTGTTCTTATTTGATGTTGATTTACATAATAAAATGGCTCCATGTTTGTCCCACATGTTGGTGTAATGTTATTCACTGCTATTTCCATTATTTTGTTCTATATTGCTACTTTTCTTATTCTGGGATAGTACATCATGTTTTGATTCATAACTGCATGAACAATGCATCTATGCCTAAATATACTATAATGTAGTTAATGTGATGTAGCAACAATGGTTCTTAGCGATTCTCAGATAAGTATGAGACCCCTATGATCATATATGTTGTTTACACCTATAAATTACATATTTGTGACATGTTTTATGAAATGTTTGTCATGGCTAGTAGGGGTATAGTCAAGTCCTTGTTCAAATAATTGCTTTAGCATCATTGTTTCATTGTGTTATTTCATTCATGAACTTTTCATTTAGTTCCAGGGAGTGGCTTTGGCTCTGGGCCTGAAAAAGTGCCTTAAATCCTGAAGACACAAACACAGATTAGTGAAATTTAGTCCTTGGACACAGGCATGTAGGCTTGTGCATGCATCCAGAGTCTCCCAGATGTAGGCATGCAGGCTTGTGCATGCTTACGGGGGTTAATTCGGTTAAAAAATCAGTGGGACTCAAGGCCTATAGGCCTGAGTGGTTGGGTTAGCTATTGGGAGTTCTAATGTTGATGTGGAAGGTCTGTTTGATGTGTTTCCATCGATTCCACTTCCTTCAGGTCACCTAGGAGGTTGAATCATATCATAGTAACTCTTCATCACATGTTTACCCCAATTTTCCGATTACTTGGTTAGATGTGGGATGAGGGTGGTTATAGAGTGGTATTAGAGCATTCTTGCGCTATTTTTTGGTAGTGTGTTGGTCATGCATTCAAAGTGGTTGCATATGTGTTCTTTATGATTTTAGTCTTATGCTCATTGCATTTGCATGGTGTTGTTCATGGTTGTAGTGATGTCACCATATGAAGGTTGATGTTGTTGTTGTGAGATGTTTCATCACGAGCGTATGGTTGTATATGAATTTGTTATGCATTTCAGTGTCTACATGTTGTTATGCATGCATTGTCATGGTTATAGTTATGCATGTATAGTAGGTCAAAGATACATCATGAGGTCATTGTATGAATTTTAGGTCATTATTATGCTATTGGTATGCTATGATGCTAATGTGTTGACTAAGATAAAGAAGAATATGTAAATCACCAGAGTGAGGTTGCAACACTAGGGGTAAGAGCATATCTTCATACATGTATTGTATGTTTAGCACGCAGGTATGTTAGTTAATGTATTGTTATATACATGTTTGTCATTTTATTATTGTTGTGGTTACATACATGGTAGATGTTAGTGAGTTAGTGTAGTCATATGGACATGTTGTAATCACTAGAAAATCAAACAAGCAAAGATTGATATTATTAAATGTCAGGCAGAAAGATTTATAGGAATGAGGAATATTAGAGAATTTGAAGAATTTAAAAAATCTCTAAGGTCCAGAAGAAAAATCAAATTGTGCACTCAAGACCATAGCAGAATGAGTCTCCGTGCACATTTTTCTTCGATAGGCTTGCCTTTGTGCGTCTTTCCCTCAAAAAGCCACACGGACGTGAGAGTGGTGGAAGTCATTTTCTGGGACCACAAGGCACACTCTAGGAATTTATCCCACACTTGAGGATGCCTAAGCATAGCTGCCCAAGCCTCCTTAGGACCTCAAGGGAGCACATAATGGAATAATGTGGCACACAATGGAATCATCCTCCTCTCTTGGGTCACCATCCATCAATGTACCAAGAGAGGGAAGGAGAGTTTGAATTATTCTATAAAATACCACCAAGAGATGAACAAAGGGATAACACATTGTTATGTTGGCCAAAATTGCCCCAGGAAATCCAGTATTGTGTGATTTGGAGTAGAGATAGAGGGGATTCAGTTGTTGGCCATCCAATAACTCCAATCCTTCACAGTAGAGAGAGGGAATTTGTGCCAAGGTAGCTCAGAGGTAATGACATCCTTGCATCGGGTCTTAGAACTCCCTAGTTTTAAGGGCCCCTTGGCAAGTGGGAAAATTTTTAATCCTTTATTCTCCAATAACACACAATAAGAGGGGAAGTAAGCGCCACTATTTGGATTATTGTGTTGTTTGACTCTATTAATAGATTTTGTATTATTTGTTTTAGTTTATTTTTTATTTTCGCTCTATATATGCATGCTATTTCCTTATCTAGTATGTTTTATGTTTTGGCATGTTCCCTAACCTGCTGACTCCCTTGATTATGTGCCTGTGACCAGGAACTTAAGAGGAAACAACCACTCCTCTTAAGCAAGTGTGGATTGGTACACTCGTGCACCAAATCCACCAACACAGGATTAGCGACTCCATTGATTTTAATTCTTATTTAATGTGGTTGTGCCTTTTGCAGAGACCTCTTTCTTTGCTCTGGAGTTTGGCTTGAACAAACCCTTTTCTCTTATTCTCTACCTATTCACCCTTAGTGAGAGGCCAAAGCTCAGAAGCTCCAAAACATTTCTTGTAGGAAAATCACGTGGCTTTTTCACAAACAGATGCGCCCGACAATGCGTGTTCAATAGTGACTTGCGTGCAGACTTCGCGCCTGTATGAGCCTTTTGCACGTGGAAACCAGAGGCAGAAAATTTATTCTATTTACCTTCATTTCCTATTTGTAAAGTGACTAGAAGCCCATAAGAAATGTTCCAGTAGTATGTGAGGTGTCCCATGACTTTTTAAAACTCAATCTTGGCTTCATTTTAGTAGTTTAGGTGTTAGTTTTAAAATTTCAAGTTTATTTTCTCAAAGTGAACACATAGTTTAACTAGGGGGCAATTAACTTGCATTCTGAAATAATTTATGTTTTGTGAATTTAGACACCAAAAAACACATAGGTAATTAGCTAAAGTAAGTGGCCCTAGTACACACATTTTTAGCTAAATATTTTTCATCTTCCTAGTTTAAAGTCATTAATTTTAGTTCAATTTTTGGTAATAGGATTTGGGACTAGGATTTAATTATCCTTACGGAGCAAGTAATATCTATTTACTTTGCACCCTTGGGTGATCCTAGGAATGAATCTGAACACTCTCTCCTGATAATTTACCATCTCCCTTTAATTGATCATTTAGAATAACTAGGTAACATTGTAAGCGACCCATATCCACATAATTTTTTATTTTGAGCAAGGAACTACCAAACGTAGTTTAATAAGGGATTTTGAAAAGGATCACTGCATATCCACATGTTTAAACTATTAAATTTTTCACCTCTTTCTCACACACAGTTATACCTTAAGTGAATCAAAGCCACCTAAAACTAACTTAAATAAACTCATTAAACTCTCCCCACAGGGGCAACAAGAGATTTATAGTTTAAGTTAGGACCAAGGGGGTAGGCATCCAATAAGACGCCTTTTTCAATTTACATATTGAAACATAGAATTTGAATTTTTAGGGAACCTCTAAATTTGTCTATCCGCCCACGACAAAGAAAACCCGAGCGCCACAGAGACCCGATTCAAAGGGGTTAAGATTAGGCTTATTTCCCACAGTATTATTCGGGGCTACTTGAGCCATCTAATACTTGGTACTGGTAGCTGAATTACCAAGAATCTCAAGACTCGAACGCTCACATGGAACGAAGGTACTTAGTGGAAAAAACTAGGGTATCCTTCCCTATAGGTGATGGTGTAGGCAACACTATATCCTTTACCATTACCTTGGTCGATTTTCTTTGGTTGACTGCGAGCGTCGCTAATTATTTCAAGACGTTGTGCCAACATTCACAAGATATCTTCTGAAGGCCCAGTTACATTTGAGCGTGTGAGGATGATTAGGCATTCTAGGATTTGAGTATCATATGCAAAAACAACAAAAACCATATTTTTTGATTGATTGGTCACATAGGACTAATCTAAAGGGAAAAATTATCTTTCATTTTCGCTTTGTTTTATGTATGTGATCGTATTTTTTCTTTGATTATAATCTTTATCCTCTCAAATATTTACAAAACCATACCTATTTGACGCCATAACAGACCCAATGGGACCTTGCCAATCTAGACATCTTTTGGATTTCCCCCATTAACGGGAGGGGTTCCAGGTCTTTTTCCATTTAGGCATCAAAGAAATAAAACTATGACCCTTATTGGTTCATCCTTTATTGGGGCATCATTAGTTGGGAACTCTCGTCAGTCACCTAAGGCCACACCAGTGAACACCCCCACAAAGTCACCACATAGCACTCCTCCCACAACCCCTAGGGGGCAGAGGAGTGCTACCCATTCAGGAATCCAAGTGAATTCATAGTCGATTATGTCGCAGACAAACCCTATACCTTACCATAACATTGTCATCATAGTGTGCAATGGATACCAATTCACAGTCACCTTTCTTAGCTTCATTAAACTTACCAAATTTAAACAAGTTAACAAATGACCCTATTACACACAACCCTACATGGCCACCCATGCCACGAAGCTCCCTTCAAACATTCCAAAGTTTGAAGGGAAGCAAGCAGAAGACCTTGGAAATCATGTTATGACTTTTCGCTTTTGGTGTTTGTCGAATAGCATCATTCACGATACTATTCGACTGAGACTATTTCAACGCACCCTAACCGAAATAGCCTCGAAATGGTATGTGGAGAAACCATTTGCTACATATGGAACTTTTAGCACCCTTTATACTGTGTTCCTGACCTATTTTCAGTTACCCATGCACCACAATTCTAGAACGGAATTACTGATCCACTTTAGGAAAACACCCACCGTCACATATCTCGGACCATTTCCACGAATGGCAGCGACATCGTAGTTTCTGCAAGGCCAAACTCGAAGATTGAGTTTTTTTAGACTTGTTCCTTAAAACTCTCATTGCAGAGATTTCAAAGCCTCCAATATCTGAAGAGGACACCATCTGTAAGGCCCAACAACTTGAGTTGATATACACACAGTCATGATATATTTACAATATCCTTCCTAATGCCCTACACCTGCAAACTTACAAAGAATTTCTAGGTGTGTCAAACTCCGTAGATGGTTTGATTGGGTCATTGACCCAAAATCACCTAAGTAACAACGTTCAATACCCGGGTTACACATATGATTCTGACCAGAACATATCACAACCTGACTACTAGATTCACCATGCACCTTCAAAAAACATGACCAATAGGGCGCAGTCGTACCACCATCAGCAAGGAGGTCCATATCCTTCGGCTCGGGGGACCCAGTATGCATCTAGAAATGCTGACAGAAGAGCTCCCCCCCAATAGTCATTCACAAACCAGGGACGTGGGAACTGTTAGGGTCCTATAATAATAGGATTCATAATTTTGAATTGACTGTGATTAGTCTTGTAATATTGTACATACTTTTATTTTTGTAAATTGTTTTCCCATATCAAAAAATGTAAAGAGGGCAAGTACTAAAAGAAAAATCAAAGGACTAAAAGAAAAAGATCAAAAAAGAAGATAAAATATGAACCCCACCAAAAAAGAGATAAAAATAGATCATGAAAGTGATGCAAAGTCAAAATGCCACTACTTTTTTACTTTACTTTGCAAAATAAGATTGTGTGCAGCTTGTAAAAAATGCCACAATCCATGATGGTCAAATAGCTTAATCTTGACTTATTCATGTTTTAAATTTCATGCTGATAGTTAGAGAATAAAGATCTAGCCAAACTATTTAATCTTGGCAGATCAGTAGTTAGGTAGAGAATAATAATGAGCTCATCAGTTTAATCTGAGCTATTGGAAGTCATAAGGATAGAATTATATAGTTTGCTTATAAAATAAAAATAAAAAGGGTCACCAAGCTTAAATGCATCCATATAAATGAAGAAAAAATGTTAGGGTAAATGATGGGTAGGCAGAAGAGTGTTACAAGGCATGGAAAGCATCAAGTTGGTAATTTCATATCACTAATATCCCAAAATCCTCTTCCCTTTGCTAAAAACCCTAATGCAACTCTTAAAATGTATTTTCCCTTGTAAAAATATCCCTTCCCTTCATATTAATCTTTTTCCCCTTACTTCACTTATTTTCCCTTACTAAATCCCTTTTCCCTAGATTAAAATGTATATTTTCCTTTGAAAGGTAAAATCCCCCTTACTAATTTCCCTTCTCCCATTTAAAAACACTAAAATAAACTTATCCTAAGTTTTAAATAATTAAAATAATATCGAGTCCCACTACCAAATCCCATCCCGATGTTATTTTAATTCATTCCTAGTGTATTTTAAAATCCCGCACATGTATTAATCCTGGGTTCAACTTTATTATATTAAATCCCGCATATATTACATTAACCCCCATATGTATTGCTTCTCGCATACATATAATTTCCCAACTGCTTATTTTATTATAACTATAGTTTTATTAAAATCCCACTATTATAAAGTCTCAACCCACTTATAGAATATGATAACCCTGCCCTTTATATATTCTTAAACCTTTGTATATAGATAAAAACCCATCCAGAGATTCCATTCTTAGTCAGGGACCATGGTTCTGGGGCTCCATAGGACTCTTCATCACACCATGGTTCCCAAATTTTGATGCCAACACTATGGAGGTGACTAGAATGCCGGTCTGGGTTAGGCTCTACAATCTCCCGCTACATTTTTGGAATGAAAATGTTCTTGGCTGCATTGGAAACACCCTTGGTAGATACATTAAAACAAATACTCAACGTCTGGAGGAGCGCTTTTTCACCTTCGCACGAATCTGTGTGGAGGTTGACTTGAGCAAAGGACTCCCAGAGTGCATTATGCTGAATAACAAACAACAGAGATGGACACAACACTTAGATTATGAGAACACAGAATTCAGATGCTGGATATGCAGGAGCACAGGACACCTACAAAACTCATGCCTGGCAGCCAAAAGGGATAACAGAAAAAAGAAGAAACCAGAAAAAGCTGCTAAAGGTTGGAAATTTCCCTCTGAAGGGCCAGAACTACAGGAAGAAGAGGAGGAACCATCACCACATGAGAATCAACAAACAGATACCTCCTTGGGCACACAAGAACAGTAAATTCAAGATCCTCTCGACACCACCACAAAGACTCAGCAAGATATGGTACCTGGAGCACTAGACAGTGGGGGATATAAAATAACACATACTTTAGACACATCAGACTCAAATAAGGATAATGGAGCACAAGTGGAAGAAAATCAGCTTGTCCTTATTGAGACCACACCAACACAAGGTGCTTGGCGTAAGGTTGAAAAGAAGAAGGGGAGAAAATCCTAACTGGTTTCTCCTTTGTATTTTTATTTTGCGGCAACTTGAATGTCATTGGACAATTACCAGCTCATGCAACATGTAATTTTGTTTACTCATAAATAAAATTACGAATTTTTTCTTTGTGAAAAAAAAGATAAAACCCCATCACATGAATTAAAACCCGGGCCCCACCTCTTATCAAATCCCCAACAAATTCCTCCTAATCTCCCATCCGTCGGATATTGATTACTCAAATCCACTGGCCAATGCCTTATTTCACACCTCTCACTACCCGACCATTAACACTATGGAAGGGTTGTAAAATAAGCTCTTTCGTAGCCCCACTCCTCTGCTACGTGGTAGCCCCATGTTGTATCGCTCTCCTTGTTAAGTCCCTATATTACTAGTATAGTCCCTTATTGTTGTTAGTGTAACCCCATTATTGTTATTATTGTACCCTTGTAACCCCCATTTTGTTATTATTGTGCCCTTAAATTATTATTGTTAGGTCGGCTAGGATTACATTGTGGCCCAGTAGGATTACATTATGGCCCCATGGACTCCTATATATAGAAAGGAGGTTTTGTAAATTGTATTATCCAAGAATTGTTCATTTATGTAATGTATTGGAGGTTTCCCCCTCGAAGTGGCTCATTTCTAAGGCGTTGATATCTCTTTTCTTCTATTTTTGGAGCTGGTTACACAACATTTGGTATCAGAGGCTTTAGATTCTAGGGTTTCGCTGCTCCAAACAGGTCATTGTGGAATTTTCACTATAAATTTTTTTATACGAAGCTTCAGAAGCTGAAATTTTTAGGGTGCGAAGCTGAAAGCTTGGGGAATTGTGTCTAAAAATTTCAGAACTTGGTTCGCAATATTTTCGGAGATATGATCTGTGGAAGTTAGGTCTTGTTTTAGGCTCCTAAACAGGTCATCGTGGAATTTGCACTATAAAAATTTTTCTACGAAGGATCAGAATCTGAAATTCATATGGTGTGAAGCTGAAATCTTGAGGAAATTCTTCAAAAAATTTCAGAGCTTTTTTCGCAACATTTTTGGAGATATGATCTGTGGAAGGCAGTGCTTTTTCAGGCTCCTGAATTTCATCTCAAAGAGGTGATCGTGGGAAAATTTCAATAACTCTCTCTCTGGGAAGTGGATTTGAGTGTCGTAAAAATCGGTCGCAAGTAAACAGACTGTAGTTTCTTGGCTATCAATTTCAGAGACAAAGGACGAAACAGTGACACATGGAAAGTCCTACAAGTTTGCTCTACTGAACCAGTCCAGAATTAGGTCATTGTGGGAGATTGGACACAACTTTGTCTTGGAGAATCCAAATTAGATCAGACCTGTGGCATTTGAAAGAAGCTTCAGAGGGCTACTACAGGGCTGAATTTTAGATATTGAAGAGCCACAATCGCAGAGATAATCCAATTCCAATATCAAGCTCCTCAAAAGCAAGAAAAAGGTGTGTATTGTTTTTTTTCCGAATTGCATAAGTCTTGTTTGAAGAATCAAGTTGAATTGATTCCAAGGGCATATTGGAGAATTTTTTTCATTAATGGGTTCTATTATGCCTCCAAAAAATAATTCCATACCCATTAAGCCCTCAGAAAGCTATACTATGACGCATGAGGAGGAAGAATTGTTCATTTATGTAATGTATTGGAGGTTGCCCCCTCGAAGTGGCTTATTTCTAAGGTGTTCATATCTCTTTTCTTCTATTTTTTGAGCTGGCTACATAACATTTGGTATCAGAGATAAGTTGGATGGTTTGAAGGATCAAATAATAGCTAATATGGATGATAAATTAGTGGAAGATCACAAAGAGCATCAACAACAAGTTCTCGAACTCTCAAAGGATAACCCAACTTTGGTGCAGAATCTAATGAAACAACAGGAAGATCAACATCATATCGAAAGAAGTTATGAAGCAGTCATAGAAACAAGAACTCAACAAGTACGATCAATTTCAGAGTATCTCAGCAAGTGGAAGAACTTTCCTGTAGAATATTTCACATGGGAGGATGAGAATTTTATACAGAACCATCAAGAAATAATCAAGCGTTGAGGACAACACTTGTTTGAAGGAGAGGGGCATGTTAAGTCCCTATATTAATAGTGTAGCCCCTTATTATGTTAGTGTAGCCCCCCTTATTGTTATTATTGTACCCTTGTAACCCCCATTTTGTTATTATTGTGCCCTTAATTTATTATTGTTAGGTCGGCTAGGATTACATTGTGGCCCACTAGGATTACATTATGGCCCCATGGACTCCTATATATAGAAAGGAGGTTTTGTGAATTGTATCATCCAAGAATTGTTCATTTATGTAATGTATTGGAGGTTGCCCCCTCGAAGTGGCTCATTTCTAAGGCGTTGATATCTCTTTTCTTCTATTTTTGGAGTTGGTTTCACAACACTCCTTAGTAGAATACCACCATACCACTTTTGATCATATGAAAAATTCTGGGCTGTTTTCCGCCCCTTATGAATACCGCCCCTTCATTTGAATTTAACCTCATTCCCAAAGATTAACCACTGTTGGTTAAAAACAAATAAAGCCACCCTTTCCAGTATTTTCACTGTTATCTAATAAAATTTATGGAGAAGGAGCCTTGCTGACCTTTTTTTTTAGCTAATACAACGTTGCCAACCTAGTTTTAAGCCAAATTTAACTAGAATTCAAACCTTTTGATGCTAAAGCTGGTGCAGAATTAGCCTGAAGACTTATAAAGGCCAGCAAAGCTTTCGCTGCCTTCAGGACTTCCTCTACAAAAAAAATTACCCCTTCCAGGTATTCCTGAGTGTTGAGCCTTGTATTTAATTAATTCAACCCGTTTAAAAGCCTTGCAAACCAATAGAAAAGCCATTGTTACCTCCAAAACCCTGTTTGTAGAATATAGTCATCTTTTCACAGTATTTTTAAGGGCCTAAGCTTATTTCTTGATCACAAAAAAGTAATAATTGATTAAATAAAACAAAAAATTTCTTCCCAAGGTATTGTAATAGTCAATCCCCTACAACCTCCAGTTATTGATGTTGAACATACCCCCCTTGTAGACAAAGACTTCAAAATTAGTGACTTTGTCACTGATTTCAACCTCCTTGAGCACCACTGCTAGAGCCATGATAAGTCAATCTATCAAGCTGATGATGTTTACCTTTGGGAGTCAAATTTTCCCAAGTATATTGTCCCACATATCTTCCAGTGTCCAGAGATTATCAGACTCTACCAAGCTAGTTATATGCCTGACCAAAGAGCCCTTGTAACCCATGGTAAAGAGATTTTATTCACCATCATAGCTGAATCAATAAACCAAATGCTACAAATCTAGCCTAGGCCTGATAAATCCCCACTGTCTATTGAGATCCTCACTGAATTGTATTTAAAGCTGGACTTCCCCAAGAGGTTCCAGATATTTCAAACATTTATTCCCTCATTAGTAGAAATTCTTAAGATTAACCCTCCTTATCCACCTTCTATTTTTTCTCGAGAGAACTGGGCATATTATCACCATGCTATCAGGTATTATAGGTTATTTCACTGATGAGCATGTTGATGCTTCAGTCCTAGGTTTTCTGTCTATTTTCTCTTCTGGTTAGCCTCCTGCTTCTACATTCAATTTTGCCCAGTACCTCTTTGATATAATCCATGAACATCTGGTTAAATTACCAGAGGAGGGAGTGTTCAAGTATTCATCTGTTTTTTTCCATATGTTCCTATACTTTCAAGCCGAAAGATTTGCAATAAACCTTAAAAAACTGGACATTGAAGGTAATCCTTAGTCAGTAATATTTTGGACTTCATTAATCAGGAAAGATTCCACATAGTTCACATACGAGGACTTCATTGACTCATTCATCTATCCAATTTTCAACATGCTGAACAATAACATTCAATCAAGAGTTAGTGATGATATAAAAAATGTCTTGCGGTTATCAGAACATAGTAGGACAGAAGATTGGTATCTTTACCAGAACCACACTAAGATTAGGGTATATGGATGTCAACTCACTCCATATAAGCTGCCCAAATACCACCCAAGGAGGTTATTTGCACTTGAATATATTAGGTAGATCCTAAACTCTAATGAGGTTAAATTTTTATTAGCGAAGAAGAAAACATAGTTTAAAATAAAAAATCAAATTGGTCCTTTCATTTGCAATAATAGGACTACTAGTCAACAAGAAGAAAAATGTCTTCAAGAATTCAAGTTCAGTGAAAGTTTCAAATGGAATTGTGCTCCTTTAGGAGTTATCAACAAACTAAGAATCAAATTTAAACTAAATCCTTTTGTCCATGAATCCAAGCCAGAGATAGAGAAGTACTCAAACCAGTTAGAGTGGTTGGAGAACACTTTAAAAGAGGTAGAGAAGCAAGGTGATACTAGTTCCATCTTGCAAACTCTAGCCCCACAAGATAGAAACTCCAAAAGGCCAAGAGAAGAAGGATCATATTCAACTAAAACCACCACTGAAACAAAATTCAAATTGATGTACAGGAAGAAGCCCAAATTAAATCTTCTAAATGAACAAGTTGAGACAATTGAGATAATTGATACAAACATAGTGGATAAAGAGAATGGACCTCCAACAATTCCAAAGGAAACTTAGCAACCTTCAACATCCAATACTCAAACTATTTAGAAGAAACATAGTGTTGAAGTGTCTTCATCAAGTAAACTAGCAAATAAAGAACATGATATCATGGAGAAGTACAAAGAAATAAAACTCAGGAATGAGGCATTAAAAGTAGATACTTATGCCCAATTCTGGAAACAGACACCTAGTGACCAGAGCAAGTTACTTTCTACATTTGATTACAAGACCAGGAAGATGCAGATGACCTTCTTACAACCCATAGTGAAGAATCCAAAGTTATCAGCTGATTATAAGAAAACAACATATGAAGTTCAAGCCAAAGATCGTCATCCTATAGAACAAATAGAATTCCATAAGCAAGCTGGAGAAATGATATAATCCACAATTAACAACAAAGCCATGAGTGTACAAAAGCTGCAAAATACTCTAGAAAACATCAGAGGACAGTTAAAGTTAGAAAAGGCTTCCTCACAAGCCAAGGACAATAGAATCAAATCACTAGAAGAATTGTTCATAGAGGTAGGATATGATCCTAGGAACATTAAAGTTGCAGAAAAACTCATCAAGAAAAAGAATGCAAACATTGATGCATTAAAGATGCAGCTCAAATTTCCCCCTACTGAACACCCACAAGAAAAAGAAGTTCTAGAAAATGAAGGCCAAAAATATGAAATGATGAATCTCATCATTCAGTTGACTGCTCAACTGAAAGAGATGGAGAATGAGATGGATAAGTTAGTGAAGGAGAAAAAGGCCAGCATGGAAGCAATCTCTGTCACTTCTATTCCTACAGTTACTATAGCAGTTCCTTCTACTTTATTAGCTTTAGTGCCCACATCAGTTCTGGTAGCTACAACACTTCTCACTACATCAACTACAGAATCATCTACAACAGGAGTTCATCCTAGTGATGAAGCAGGTAAACTAGTTAAAGAAATGCAAGATATGTCCATACAGACTCATGAAATAAATAGACTTAAAGAACATATTAAAATTCTAGAGGATGAAAAGAAACTAGTTCAAATCATGCACAAAAATGAAACTCAGAAGTCAAATAGACTACTGAGAAAGTACATAAATTAGAAAAAGGACTGACATTGAAAGAACCACTTACCCAAGAAAAGAAGCAATTGTGGGCCAATATTATTGAATCTGTCAATAATATTTGGCCATCTATCCAAGTCAATTATGAACAGAGGGATTTAATCAAAGCAACAAGTGAAGCCATATAGAAAGTTAAGGAAGAACTTGGTAAAAATCCAGAAGAGGCAGCTGAGATCATTAAGTTTCTTAATTCTAAGAACAAGCAGGAATTGGAAGAAATTGGCATTAGTGACAGAATTGAGACAATCCTTGAGGTCAGAAAAGTAATTTCTAAAGGAACTTAATGGTACAACTGGAAGACGAGTATCAGAACATGGAGCTTGCAATAACTATATTCATGGTGAAATTTGATATTCTGAGGAAAAAATTCCTACCCAATCCTCTGGTTATCAATGACAGATTGATGAAACATGAAGATTATGATAAGAAAATCATAGAAGTGGAAAAGGAACAAGCCAAAAATTACTCCATGAAAGGAATTCCTATAGGAAAAGTGATCTATCATAGTTTTGAGAATATTTTTTACCTACAACATGAGGTAAATCATCTATTCATTAACAAATCTACTTTTGTAAAGTACACAGAGGTTGATGAAATTTTCAGAATAATGGTAAAAATTAAGTTACAAGATGCGGAAGCTTGGGAGAAGTTATTTGATTTACTTTGAAAGTGAGATGTAAAACAGATCCAGGTAAAACATGAAAACAAATCCAAGTAAAATATGAAAACAGAGCAATCATGTAAAGTATTAACAGGTTAAAGAGTATCAGATCAGGCAGTTAAAGTGAAAGACAAAGTTTAAAGTCAAAACAGAGTTTAAATTGAAAAGCAGAGTTAAAGGCAGTCAACATAGAAGACACTCAACATGAAGAAGACAACTAGCGTTGAGCAACAATCAGAGAGAAAGAAGCAAAATATCAACAAGCAAATAGAAAATCCAAATAAAATAGGGACAACTAGCATTTAGTCTCCTAGGTGTCTTTATGTTCTTGCATGAAGATATTTATTTTTCCTTGAATAATTCCTAAGTCAGTTTTAGGATATTTTGTAATAGTTTTTGTATAAATACTTCATAATTCAAAGTATTGTGGGTGGATTGTGGATTGGAAAACATTTATATTTGTATCAATCTAAAGCCTGAGGGTTCATTGTACCATTTTCAAGTCAGCAGGCTGGATTGAGCAATAAAGACATTATATTACATGATTCATGTGTTGGGCCACTTCAGTGAAGTATCTTTCTATTGTTAAATTGTTATTTTCTGAAGTTTTTCACATACTTGCATGTTTTCTGAATCTAAATTATATAACAAGAATTTTATTTCATAACTTTTTTAAATACACTCTGTCTTGTAATGTTATTCATTTTCATGTTTTCTTCTGATATCTAGATTAGGGAATTCTTCATTTCTCCCTAGTTTAGATTGACCTATGTCCTATTCCTTCATTATCCGGATCTGAGAATCCTTAATTTCTCTCTCATCCCGATTGAAACCATTTCACCTTCTAGCCTAAAGATCTGAACCAGCTCAGCTACCTTGCCCTATGAACACTTTCTTTAGAACTTGATTTTGATCTGTTGCTTGATACATTGACTCCATTAGCGCAATGGAAAAAAGACCCGCATCTATCCATCTGAATTTTTAATTCCACCACCAAACCAAACCAAAATAAAAAACCAATCAATCTTACATAAATAGCCTAAAATCAACTAAAAACAACAAAGTTAAATTATAAAGAGAGAGCCCTCTCTAAGCATTAGGAAGGCTAGTTCCTAAGCTTAAAAGTAGGTTTGTCGTTACCTCTAATATTCTTTAAAATAAAATATTAACAACCCTAGGAATTATTGGAGTGATAACATACTGGTGACCATATTGGGGAGATCAGTCCTCAGTTTTAAAATAAACCTTAAAGAAAATACTTTTCATCATCTTTTCACCTTAAGGTTGTTTTAAGGGTTTTTACAGAAATTTTTCGTTAAAAAATAAAATTTTGGCTTCCAAAAAAATATACTATACCAGGTCTCATCCTGATCCACAACTTGTTGTAATAGTTGATGATCCTGACAGAATTTTATGGAAAAAAAAAAAAAAAAGTTTAGGAAGTACAATTCAATTAATCAAAGCAAATTCACTCCCCAAACAATTATGAAGTTTACAAGATATTGAATTTGATTTATCTTTTGAATACTCTTTGTTTAGAACTAAATCAGAAAGTTCAATTTATGATAGTGTGATAGATCCTAATTTCATTTCATTTATTGAAACTAAGAAGGAGATTGTTTCACTTGATTCAGATCAACAAGCTCTAGAACCATTTGATAAAATTGAGGCTTTAACTGCAACTTTGATTAAGGATATTGATGAAGCTTATTTTCAACATTCTATTGAATTAACTGCTTTATCTGCTTATACCCCTAAGCCTTCTACCATTCATTTAGAGTTTGTAAATTCATCTTTATTTAGTACCACCTCATCTATTATTTCCACTACAGTTTATTCCATAGAATCATTCATCCCCAAGCTTCCTCTTCAACCTAGAGTTTTATTTCCATCTCCAAATACTTCAAGTTCATATTCTAGCACTGCTACTATATTTTCAAGTACTTCAACATCATTTCCAAGTACATCTTCTACTATCCCAAGCTCATCTGCAAGTACTTCAACCTCATCACCAAGCACCACAAATTTACCTCCTAGCCAAGCTAGAATCTTAGCCATGGCAGCCAGATATGCCCCATTGGTCTTACCAACCTAATTACATCCCATGCCCCGGGATTACCAAAGTAAAATATTTCAATTTTATGGAACTGGTTAATACAATGCACAACAACATGTTAAAAAAATGACTGATTACTTTGAATTGCATGAAATTGATGAAGTTGATGTTCAAATGAGACTGTTTGGCCAAACTTTAGCTGGAGATGTAAATAAATGGTTTAAACCTTTACCTGCCAATCATATTAGTGATTTAGAAGCTTTCCATAGATTGTTTATCAATAGATGGGAGAGAAAAAAGAATCCCTTACAAATATAGTCTAAATATGAAAACATTAGAAGAGCTCCTAATGAATCAGTTTAGGGCTATTGTACTAGATTCAACAATATCTATAATGTTATTCCAACAAACATCAAACCCCCATCAGATCTAGCTTTAATCAAATTTCCTAATGGTTTTGATACTGATATGTCATAACAATTAAGAGAAAGAAACCCAGAGACATTAGAACAAATGTAAAGCAATGCAGTTAGTGTAGAAGCAAATTTGTTAGCTAAAAGAGATAGAATGAGAAATGAAAGAAGAGTAACAATTAAGAGTGAACCATCTACATCGGACAGTAAGATAGATAACTTAGCAAAAACTATGGAAACAAATGATGGATATATTAGAAAATATGGAAATAAAACCACAGTGGGATAATCAACAACAAGGTCCTCAAATAAGAAATCCAAACTTTAGAAAGAATCCCAACACTAGTAAATCTAGAGAATCAGCACGTGATCAACAAATAAGACCACCTTTCCAAGAGAACTATGCTGAAAGTTCTCGCCAAAATAAAGAAGATGAAGACACTCAGATTAACTTAATGGGAATAAATGATGATAATACTATTTTTCTTACACAAGAAGAACATGAATTATACATGCTACAACAGTTACTGTTAGAATCTAGGGAGTCTTTTGATTATAAATAAGGTTATGAATTTACCATTAATGAAATTCACAAGCAACATAACCTTAGGAGTAAGAAAAACACATAAGCTCCTACTAAGAAATATGCCCAAACTCAGACCAAGAAAACAGTAGAAGCTCCTGCAACCAAAGTACTGCAAATTCTCCCTAGAGAAACTCAACAAAACTCTAGTTCAACTCAGAAAAATTCCAGTATCAGAAAATTTCTAGTCCAAAAATTGTACCTAGTCCTAAAATTGTAAACATTATAGAAATTGTTGATAAAACAACAACTGATCCTAAAAAATCTATTGTTGTTAAAACTTCACCTGATACCCAAACAACTACTACTGCCAAAACTACCACTACTACTCAAACTGTCCCATACAAGAAGATTGAAAACAATAAAACAGTGGAAACACAAACAGAAAAACCAACTGTGGATAAAGAAGAGAAAAACATTCATACTACAATTGGAAAAGAAGAAATCATTTAGTTAGGAAAAACTCAAGTACCATTCAATATCCAAAATGAAATTGCCAAACTAAAAATACCAATTCCTTTAATAGAGTTGGTAAAACATGATTTATACAAATCATAGATCATTGAAACACTAAACATTAGCGAAGGAGAAGATTCTGTTAATCTAAATGATGACCAACCAGAATTACTGTTTTGCCCTGAGGTAAATGGAAAACATCAAGAAGGTGGTGTTCCTCCTTTGTACATTAGCTTGAGTATTCATGATCAAATTTTACACAATGCTATGCTAGATTCAGGAGCATCCCACAATTTAATGCCAAAAGCTATTAAGGGAACTTTGAATCTAGATATCACCAGACCATATAAATATCTTTTCTCTTTTTATTGTAGCAAAGTTAAATGTCTTGGCCTAATAAAAGACTTGTCTGTTACTCTAGTCCAATACCCAGGTAAGAGTATTGTCATGGATATTGTAGTAGCTGATATCCCTCCAAAGTATGGAATGTTATTATCTCGCTCATGGGGAGAAAAACTACAGGGATCTCTACAATTAGACATGTCTTCTGCCACAATTTCAGTGTTTGGTCAACCCAAAAAGCTTTACATAGAAACTCTAATGCAATACATGGTCAGTAGTGCAGAACAACCACAGAACTATCCTATTTATTCTATACACTCTGATATGGATTATTTCATTTTATGTAATTCAGATACTATCATAGATAAAAACACAGCATTGAAACAAAAACATAAAGAATTTGACAATGACAATATATTTCATGAATTTATGTGGCACTTAGACTTTGATGGCTCAGTAAACAGACTAGGAGAAGGAGTAGGAGTTTGGATTCATAGCATGGAAAACAATAATTTTGAAGGTCATGCCTTTAGGTTAAACTTTAAATGTACAAATAACATGGAAGAGTATGAAGCTTTAATCTTATGACTGCAGATTGTTAGAAAACTAGGAGGAAAAAGAGTTTCTATCATGGGAAACTCAGAATTAATCATAAAACAAATCAGAGGAGAATATTTTGTGTATAATCCTATACTAACCCAACACATAGAAACAATTTTAGATCTAATTAAAGAGTTGCTTGAAATTTACTTTGTTGTTATTCTAAGGAAAAAAAAACATGCAGGCACATAGTTTGGTTGCTTTTGCTAGCACCTGCAAACTACCTTTTCATCCAAATCACCAATATACAGCAGAGGTAAGACACAGGCCTACTATACCAGACAACTTGAAATATTGGCAGATATTTTCACAAGATGCTCAAATCTATAATTTTATGAATGCTGAGGGAGAATTCCAAAGCTGTAACATAGATACTGATTGTACAATAGATGATATAATAGATAGTGAGATAGATGTAAATAATTTAGATTTGACTGAACCAACTAAATTCACTCAAGTAGAAATAGATAAGTTAGAGACTGTAGAAATAGAAGAAATAGAAAATTATGATTATGAGATTTTAAACCTTAAAAATAAATTTTGCCTAATGGATTAGCCCCATTAGAAGATCTTTTTTATTAAAATGATGTAGCAAGAAAACCAAAAATGGAACCATTAAAATCAGACATAGAATAATGTAACATAGGAACATAACACAAGCCTAAGCTCATTAAATTATCCAAAGCATTACCTCAAGATGAAAATCTGAAATACATAGCTTTGTTTAAATAATTTCAAGATGTGTTTGCATGGAGTTATGAAGACCTTAAGTCTTATGACACCAGCATCATTCAACATAAAATACCTATCAAAGAAGATCAAAAACCATTTAAACAAAAGCTTAGGAGAATCAATCCAGTTCTTATGCCTTTGATTGAAAAAGAAGTAAAAATGATGTATGAAGAAAAAATCATAGCACCTATCAGATATTCTAATTGGGTCTCAAACTTAGTTCCCACTAGGAAGAAAACAAGGGAAATCATATTTTTTGTTGATTTCCGGAACTTAAACAAAGTGTCACTAAAAGATAACTATCCTCTCCCAAAAATGGATCATATTTTACAGAGGGTGGTAGGATCATCCAGGATTTCATTGCTTGATGGATTATCTCGGTATAATTAAATCTTAGTTCAACCAGAAGACCAATCAAAGATAGAATTTACTACTCCATGGGGTACTTTCATGTATTTGAAAATGCCTTTTGGATTGGTAAATGCAGGAGCTACATTCCAGAGAGCTATGGATATAGCTTTTGCCAAGGAGATTCATGATTTTCTTGTCATTTATCTAGATGATATAACAATATTCTCAAAAACAGACAATGAACATCTAGATCATCTCAGACAAGTATTTATTAAATGCAGAAAATTTTGTATTTCTTTGAATCCCAAAAAAACTCTCTTTGGACTTGAAGAAGGTAAACTCTTAGGACACATAATTTCAAAATAGGGAATTAGGATAGATCCAGATAGAATAGAGGCCATTTTGAACATAATTCATACTAGAAATATCAAGGAATTATAGGCATTCTTAGGTAAAATTAATTTTCTTAGAAGATCTATTTCTATTTTAGCAGAATTAATTAGAGAATTGAATAGCATGTTAAATAAATATTCAACACTTAAATGGACAGTAGAGGCTAAACAATCTTTTGAATCAATAAAACAAGCCCTTACAAAAACACCAGTCCTAATAAGTCTTGATTTCAAAAAAGATTTTATTATTTTTTCTTTTTCTTCTGAACATACCATTACAACAGTCTTCCTGCAAAAGGATGATCGGGGTTATGAACAACCCATTGATTTTTTCAGCAAATCCTTAAGAGATGCAAAACTAAAGTACAATATAATGGAAAAACAAGCACTTGCTTTAGTTAAGGCTATTAAATATTTCAGAGTGTATATTTTATACTCACACATTATTGTATATGTCCCAAATTCAGTAGTAAAGGACATTCTGACTCAGAATGGGCCTGATGGTAAGAGAGAAAAATGGATTGCCACTATATTGGAATATGACATTGAAATAAAGCCTGCTAAACTCATTAAAGGCCAAGGTTTAGCCAAAATCATCGTTGAATTGAACTGTCAGGCCTTAAATATAAATTTTATTTCTCAATTAGATGATCTGGAAGAGGTGGCGACTCCACATATCAGTGAACCTTTTTTAGATTCACCTTGGTATGCAGATATCATATTTGTTTTACTAAACTTACAAGCTCCTCCTGGTTTTTCTAGAACTAAAGGTAGATTCTTAAAGTTAAAAGAAATTAAATATTGTATCATAGAAAATGCATTGTTTTGGAAAGATCATGGTGGCATTCTATTAAACTGTTTACTAAAAGATGAAGTTGATAAAGTTATGTAAGGGTTTCATGCACGTGACTGTGGAGGACACCTTTACTAGAAATCAACTACTGATAAAATATTGAGGGCAGGTTTTTACTGGCCCAATATTGTTGTAGATGTTAAAAAGTATGTGACTTCCTGTCACAAATGCCAGATATTTGAAGGGAAGAAAAAGCTATTACCTTTACCCCTGAAACCCATCTCCACAGAAATGCCATTTTAGCAATGGGGTTTATACTTCATTGGTGAAATTCAACCACCCTCCTCAGCCCAACATAAATGGATTTTGATAGCCACTGATTATTTCACCAATTGGATAGAAGCCATCCCTTCTAGACAAGCCACTGATTCTTTCATTATATCATTCCTTGAAAACAATATATTGTCTAGGTTTGGATGCCCACAAAATCTCATTACTGATAATGCGGATTTTTTCAAATCTAAGAAAATGATTGACTTCTGTAAAAAATACCACATCAACCTTGGCCATTCCACTACATATTACCCTCAAGGTAATGGACTTGTAGAATCCTTAAACAAAATCTTGGTTAATATCATCAAAAAACTGTTAGAAGAAAACAAGAAGACCTGGAACAAAAGGTTAATCAATGCCTTATGGGCAGACAGATTAACTACAAAAAAATCCATTGGTACATCGCCCTATCAACTAGTATATGGAATGGATGTTGTTTTTCCATCCCCTTTGGGGGTGCCAGTGATGAAGATGATCCAAGAACTGCATGTAGAACCAAATGATATCCATAGAAGGATAAATCAAACCATACATTTGTAGCGAACCAAGGAAGACGTCTATGTCAAATCACAAGTTATCCAAGATAAAATAAAAAAAATTATTTGACAAGAAAACAAAGGAAGATTATTTTTAGGTGATAAAGTGCTTAAATGGGATTCTAGAAGAGAAGATAAAGGTAAACATGGTAAATTTAATTTCCTATAGAAAGGTCCTTATGTCATTTATGGTTACAAAGGTGAGAATGCATTCTTTTTGAAGGAACTAGATGGATTAGATCTACCAGGAGGACCAGTTAATGGTAGGATACTAAAGCATCACTTTTCTCCATACTAACCATTAGTTCACTTTGTTTACTTTGCTCATTGTAAATACCATTGCAAAGCATATATTGGATTGGATGTTTTTCTTGTAAAGTTGAACACTGAAGAGAAGGCCCTAAGCTTTGAAAGATAAAATATCATAAGTATGAATAAAGAAGAGCTCGGTCGAAAATAGTTTCAAGGAAATCATAGTCAAAGTTCAAGGCTACTGATCTTAAAGTTCTTGACATTTCACCAGGAAATTCTATCCCCATGTGGAGCCACAGTTAGGGTCCTATAATAATAGGATTCATAATTTTGAATTGACTATGATTAGTCTTGTAATATTGTACATACTTTTCTTTCTGCAAATTTTTTTCCTATATTAAAAAATGTAAAGAGGGTAAGTCCTAAAATAAAAATCAAAGCGCTAAAAGAAAAAGATAAAAAAAGAAGATAAAAAATGAACCCCAGTAAAAAAAGAGATAAAAAATAGATCCTGAAAGTGATACAAATTCAAATGCCACTATTTTTTACTTTACTTTGCAAAATAATATTGTGTGCAACTTGTCAAAAATGCCACAATCTATGATGGTCAAACAACTTAACCTTGACTCATTCATGTTTTAAATTTCATGCTGATAGTTAGAGAATAAATATCTAGCCAAACTATTTAATCTTGGAAGATCAACAAGCTAGGGATATAATAATAATGAGCCAATAGTTTAATATGAGCCATCAGAAGTCAAAAGGATGGAACTAGATAGTTTTCCTATAAAAGAAAAATAAAAAGGGCGCAAGCTTAAATGCATCCATATAAATGAAAAAAATTTCGGGTAAATGATCGGCATGCAAAAGAGTGTTATAAGGCATGGAAAGCATCAGTTGGTAGTTTCATATCAATAATATCCCAAAATCCTCTTCCCTTCACTAAAAACCTAATTCCACTCTTAAAAGGTATTTTCCTGTAAAAATATCTCTTCCCCTTCATATTAATATTTATCCCCTTCACTTACTTTTCCCTGCCTTACAAAATCCCTTTTCCCTAGTTAAAAAAACATATTATCTTTAGAAAAGTAAAATTCCCTTTACTAATTTCCCTTTTTTCAAAATACCCCCTAAAATACACTTATCCTAAGTACTTTTTTAAAATAATTTCAGGCCCGTTATGAAAATCCCACCTCGATGTTATTCATTCTTAGTGTATTTTTTAAAAAATCCTACACATGTATTAACTTGCTTAACTTTATATAAAGTATTAACTCCCATATATATTACATTAAACCCCATATGTATTGATTCCCGCATACATATATTTCCCCCCAAAACCTTATTTTATTATAACTATAGTTTTTATTAAAGTCCCACTATTATAAAGTCTCGACCCACTTATAATAGACTATGCTAACCTCACAATTTGTATATTCCTAACCCTTGTATATACATTAAAACCCATCGCGTGACTTAAAACAGCCTCGGGGCCCCACCTCTTATCAAATCCCCAATGAACTCCTCCTATTCACCCATCCCTGCTGAAGTTTGCAACAAGAAAATAGTGAAATTGGCATCCCAAAGCAAATATACTTGATCCTAGTGAAAATTAAGCACCTACACTAGGTGGGGCCTACAAGATATTTTTAGGTGTATGCATATTTTTAGAATGGTAAGAAAAGTATATTTATATAGGAATCTATTTATATTATTGAGAAAACTATATGTATGGATGGGCGTCTAATTTTGGAATGCATGTGAAAATTTGTTTCGTGGAATGCATGTCTAAAAATAGAATGCATGTCGATTATTTTTATCTCTTAACAATAATTAGATAATAAATAATAATCTATTCTCTTGAAGAACTTGATTTTAGTTAACTGATGTGGAAAACCAGTTAATTGAAGGAATTTCAAGTTCAAATGTTGGTTGGTGGGACATGCTAGTGAACTTCGTTGTACCTAAGTGATACAAAGTTGTAACATTGTTGGATGTGTAGTTATGTGAACTGTAAAGTAGTTTAACTCAGTTAAGTGAGTTAAACTCAGTTGTGATAGTTGTAACTAGTTGTAACTAAAGATACACTAGTGAGAGATCGCGAATTAAATATTAAATTAATTTGCATGGAGTGATCTCACATGCACCAAAGGTTTTACTACTATTAACTACATGGATTTCCAGATCCAAAGGAGATCCAGCTGAGAGATATGTGAAAGGGATGGGCTTGACTATCGCCTGTGACATTAGTGGGTGCACTCATGCAACCACACACACATTGGAGATTCCTATGATTATTTCGCAATCAAGGCAAAGCTAGAATGAATCATTCAAAGGTTCTTTGACCATCGTGGATTGTGCAATGGACAGGCTATTAGGAGGCGTAAATTGGTGCATGTATTTGCAATTTTGTGGCTGACAAAGGTGAGACGATTTTATATTGTACTAAGAGCTCTGATTAGAGTTTTGTATAAGATTATTTCATCATCCATGATATATACATAATATATGATAGTGGGGTTTTTAGCTTTATGCTTTCCCTGTAAAAACATCTGTGTTATGTGTGATTAATCTTTCTTCATGTGTTTGCAATTGGCGATTAAATTTATGCAAAGATTTAAGTAGAAGTATTATGTATTTAACAGTGGCATATAATTGTTAGATCAGGAGAATCGAGCAATACATAATTGTATTAAAATTTCTACATGGTATCGGAGCAAAGAAGATTGCAATATTGAAGCAGTAGCTGAGTTTGTTGGTGGAGACAATTCGAATTTGCTGCAAGAATTTATTGGTGCGACAGTTGAGTAAACATTGAAATGGATTTCAATGGTTTACGACTAGAGTATGCACTCGAGGGAATATTTAACTATATTGCGTGGAAGGATATGATGGAGGCGGTGCTTGAAGACAATGGCTTGAAGTAATTCATCGACAGTGATGTTCCTAAGCCCACTTCGATGGATGCTGCATTACTTGATGCATGGAAAAAGAAAGTAGCAAGGGCGATGCAGATTCTGTTGGAAGGTGTACGAGACCACATTATCTCAAGACTTCATGGGAAATCCCCTCCATATTCTATGTGGAAGTATTTGATGGATCTTTTCCAAAGCAGCAACAACCATAGGAAATTGGCGCTGAAGGATAAACTCAAAAAGATCAAGATGGAAAAGAACGACACTATTCCTGTATACTTAACAAAGTTTGTCCAATGTAGGGATGAGCTTGGGAGTGTAGGAGTAAGTGTTTTTGATGATGATTTGGTGAGCTTGGCTCTCTTGGGACTTCCTAAGAGTTGCATAGTTATGAAGACTCTGTCAATGGACGGGAAAAACTGTTGGATTGGGAACGAATATGGTCAGATCTAGTGTAGGAGGAGTTCAGGCAAAACACTAGAGATGGATCTTCATCAAAGCATGATGATGAAGAGGATTGTGCTTTTGCTACCAAGGCGAAGAAGGGGAAGGGGAAGAAATTCCATTCTAAATCTGAGGTCGGTGAAGATGGCAAGGAGCACAACATGTCCAAAGTGAAGTGTTTTCACTATCACGAGTATGGACATATTGCCACAAATTGTCCACATAAGAAGAAGAACAAGATGGTTGTTGGAGCTACAGCTGGTGAGGCTCTTGCCTCCCAATTCAAGCTTGAATTCTCATTGATTGCATGCATAGTGTCTAGTGCATTGGGATTGGGGTGGTACTTGGATATTGGTGCTTCGTTTCACATGACGGGAGATAAGAAAAATTTCAGTGACTTGGAGGAGAAAGATCTCCAGATGCATATTGAGTTGGGCGACGATGGACAATACAGTGCGACCAACATTGGTACCATTACCTTTCATAGGGCGTCAGATAAACTCTTTCATTTAAAATATGTTATGCATGTTCTAGGTTTGAAGAAAAATTTAGTCTTAGTCGCAATGTTAGTGGACAGAGGATATGATGTTGTCTTTAGTGAAGGAAAAATTTTCCTGCGACACAAAGCAACAGGGCAAGCCAAGAAGGTTGGGATTCGAGTTAAGAATATATATAGAATTTATGTAGATGGGATTTCCACTGAGCTTCCTACTATTGGGATGTGTGAGAAAGCCATGCAATTGATGCTTGAGAGGGAGCAGGATTTTCATGTAGGTAAGAGTGAACCTCAGGATGTGAAGTAGCCACAAGATGAGGATCATGGAGTGGGAGCAACCACTCATGCAGAGAAATTTCATGCTAGATGGGTAGAGGGAGTGCATGCAGCTATACCACCAGGTGAGAGGTGGGGTGACATGCATGAGTAATCCTAAGAAGAAATTTCTGGGCAGGATTCATTGAGATGGTGTGGATCTTATGAATTTAACCTGGCTACGAGGAGCCCACAATACAACAGTAGCAGGATCAACTGGATTGATGCAGTCAGATGTCGAGAGGACATGAAATCAAAGTGATAGTGTCGGATACTGGAGCGCATATCAGAGTTGACAACAAGTGTAGAGTGCATGGATGCAAAGGTCAGCAGTGTAGTGGTTCCCAAAGACATGTGCAATTGGTACCAGCAGAAGTCAGAAGACTTTGATAAAAATGCATTATACTGATTCAGTTGTTTGGAGGCTATTCAGTTTTGGAAGTGTTGCATGTGCGAGAAACACTAGAGAAGTGTTGCATACAAGGTTGTAGGGCGCACACAAAGGTTGCAGGGCGAATGCATGGAGTTGCATGTTGCATGCAAATACATTCATTTCTTTTTGAGAGGGAGTGTTGAATGTTGCAACAAGAAACAATGAAATTTGCATCCAGAAACATCATCCTTGATCCTAGTGAAAATTAAGCACCTACACTATGTGGGACCCACACAGGTTATTTTTAAGTGTATGTATTTTTTTAGAATGTTGAGAAAAGTCTATTTATAACAGGATTCTATTTATAGATGGTTGAGAAAACTATATTTATGGATGGGCGTCTATTTTTGCAATGCATGTGCGAAGTATGTTTGTGGATTGCATGTCTAAAAATAGAATGCATGTCAATTATTATTATCTCTTAATAATAATTAGACAATAAATAATAATCTATTCTCTTGAAGCACTTGATTTCAGTTAACTAATGTGGCAAACCAGTTAACTAAAATAATTTCGAGTTCTAAGGTTGGTTGGTGGGACATGCTAGTGGACTTAGTTGTAATTGAGTGATACAAATTTGTAACAGAGTTGGATGTGTAGTTATGTGAGTTGTAAAGTAGTTTAACTCAGGTAAGTGAGTTAAACTCAGTTGTGCTAGTTGTAACTAAAAATACACTAGTGAGAGATCAGTGAATTAAATATTAAATTAATTCACATGGAGTGATCTCATAAGTAACCGAAGATTTACTATCGTTAACTACATGCATGTCGATCCTGAGAATCTGGGCTTGAGAGATAGGTGAAAGGGACAATTTGAATATCAGTTGTGACATTAGTGGGTGTACTCTTGCAACCACACACATTGGAGATGCCAATGAGGATTATGCAATCAAGGCAAGGCAAGATCTCATTTATTCAGGGATTGTGATTAGCACAGATTGCGCAGTGGAGGCAGGCTGTCAGGATGTAGTAAATTGGCGCATGTATTTGCCAATTTTTGTATGACAGTGTGAGACAATTGCATATTGTACTGAGAGCTCTTCGATTAGAGTTTTGTATGAGATTGTTTCATGATCCATGATATATACATAATATATGATAGTGGGGTTTTTAGCTTTATGCTTTCCCAATAAAAACATCTGTGTTATGTGTGATTGATCTTTCTTCATGTGTTTGAAATTGGAAATTAATTTTCTGCAAAGCTTTTAGTAGAAGGATTTTGTATTTAATAGTGGCAAATAATTGTTAGATCAGGAGAATCCAGAAAATACATAATTGTATGAAAATTTCTACACATCCGTCGGATATCGATTACTCAGATCTAATGGCTAATACCTTATTTCACACCTCCGACTACCTGACCATTAACACTATGGAAGGGCTGTGAAATAAGTTGTTTCGCAACCCTGATCCTCTGTTACGTGGAAACCCCACGTTGTATCGCGCTCCTCAGTAGAATACCACCAAACCACTTTTGATCATGCAAAAATTGTCGAGCTGTTTTCGGCCCGTTATGAATACCACCCCTCCATTTGAATTTAACCCCACGCCCAAAGATTATCCATTGTTGGTTAAAAACAAATAAAGCTGCCCTTTCCAGTGTTTTCACTGTTATCTGTTAAAATTTGCAGAGAAGGAGCCTTGGCGACCTTTTTTTTAAGCTAATACATCATTTCCGACCTGGTTTTAAGCCAAATTTAACCAGAATTCAAACCTTTTGATGCTAAAGCCACTGCAGAATCAGCCTAAAGACTTATAAAGACTAGCAAAGCTTCCGCTGCCTCTAGGAATTCCTTTGCAAATAGAAATTACCCCTTCTAGGTATTCCTACGTGCCGAGGCCTGTATTTAATCAATTCAAATAGTTTAAAAGCCTTGTAGACCAATAGAAAAGCCACTATTACCTCCAAAACCCTGTTTGCAGACTGTAATAATCTTTTCACAGTATTTTTAAGGCCTAAGATTATTTCTTGGTCAGAAAAAATTAATAATTGATTAAATCAAACAAATAATGGCTTCCCAAGGTATTGTAACAGTCAATCCCCTGCAACATCCAGTTATTGATGTCGAACATACCCCCCTTACAGATAAATACTTCAAAATTAGTGACTCTATCATTGATTTAAACCTCCTTGAGGTCCACTCTTGGAGCCATGATAATTCAATTGACCAAGCTGATGATGTTTAACTTTGGGAGTCAAACTTGCTGAAGTATATTGTCCCACAGACCTTGCAGTGTCCAGAGGTTATCAGACTCTTCAAAACTAGTTACCTACATGACCAAAGAGCTCTTGTAACCCCTGGTCAATATATTTTATTCACCATCACAGCTGAATCAATAAACCAAATGCTACAAATCCAGCCTAGGCCTGATGAAGCCCCACTATCTATCGAGATCCTCACTGAATTGTATTTAAAGATGGACTTCCCCAAGAGGTTCCATATATTTCAAACATTTATTCCCTCATTAGTAGAAATTCCTAAGAGTAACCCTCCTTATCCAACTTCTATATTTTTTGAGAGAACCAGGCATATTATCACCATGCTGTCAGGTATTCTAGGTTATTTCACTGATGAGCATGTTGATGCTTCAGTCCTAGGTTTTTTGTCTATTTTCTTCCTTGGTCAGCCTCTTGCTTCTACATTCAATTTTTCCCGTTACCTCTCTAATACAATCCATGAACAGCTGGTTAAATTACCAGAGGAGGGAGTGTTCAATTATTCATCTGCTTTGTTCCATATGTTCCTATACTTTCAATTTGAAATATTTGCAATCAACCTTAAAAAACTGGACATTGAAGGTAATCCTTAGTCAGTAATAATTTGGACTTCATTAATCAGGAAAAATTCCATAGATTTCACATACAAGGACTTCATTAACTCATTCATCTATCCAATTGTCAACATGTTGAACAACAACATTCAATCAAGAGTTAGTGTTCAGATAAAAAAAGGTCTTGCAATTATCATAACACAATAGGACAAGAGATTGGTATCTTTACCAGAAAAACACTAAGATTAGGGTATATGTATGTCAACTCACTCCATTTAAGCTTCACAAATACCTCCCAATGCAGTTATTTGCACTTGAATATATCAAGTAGATCCTAAACTATGATGAGGTTAACTTTCCATTAGCCAAGAATAAAACACAGTTTAAAATAAAAAATCAGATTGGTCCTTTGATCTACAATAACATGAATACTGGTCAACAAGCATAAAAATGTCTCCAAGAATTCATGTTCAGTGAAAGTTTCAAATGGAATTATGATCCTTTAAGATTTATCATCAAACTAAGAATCAAATTTAAACTAACTCCCTTTGTCTATGAATCCAAGCCAGAGATAGAGAAGTACTCCAACAAGTCAGAGTGGTTGGAGAACACTTTAAAAGAGGTATAGAAGCAAGGTGATACTAGTTCCATCTTGCAGAATCCAGCCCCACAAGATAGAAACTCAAAAAGTCCAAGAGAATAAGGATCATATTCAACTCAAAATACCATTGAAATAAAATTCAAATTGATGTACAAGAAGAAGCCCAAATTAAATCCTGTAAATGAACAAGTTGAGACAATTGAGATAATTGATACAGACATAGTGGTTAAAGAGAATGCACCTCCAACAGTTTTAGAGGAAAATCACCAGCCTTCAACATCCAATACTCAAATTATTCAGAAGAAGCATAGTGTTTAAGCGTCTTCATCAAGTAAACCAACAGATAAATAATAGGATATCATGCAGAAGTACAAAGAAATCAAACTCATGAATGAGGCATTAAAAGCAGATAATTATGCCCTATACTAGAAATAGACACCTAGTGACCAGAGCAGGTTACTTTCTGAATTTTATTACAAGACCAGGAAGATGCAGATGACCTTGTTGCAGCCCACAGTGAAGAATCCAACATTGATCTCGTAGCCCCTACAATACTTCTATTTTTCCTGTCTACCACTGCATTTTGTTGTGGGTTGTGAGGTGTAGTCAGCTCCCTTCCAGTACCCTCCTTGGCACATAATTTTTTGAAGGCATTAGACACATACTCACGTCTATTATCACTTCTCAAGGATTTAACTTTCTGTCCAGTCTCATTTTAAACTAATGGCTTTGAATTCAAAAAAAATTGTATAAACCTCATCTTTCTTATTCATAAAATAGATGCAAAATTTTCCGGAAAAATCATATACAAAGATTGCATAATACTTTTTCTTTGCAATTGAGACTCCATAAAATGTTCCACACACATCTAAGTGAACTTGCTCCAAGATAGCTCAAAATCTATATTGGCCCTAGAATTAGTATTAACATATTTTCCAAGAGTGTATCCCTTGTCATGGGCCTTGGTATTGCATCGTAGATGCTGCAAGTCCCAATGATTCTCAACTGAAATTATCAACCTGGGGTTCATAAAAAATTAGAGGTGACAATGATATAAGAACAATAGGTTAAGTTATAATCATGTCACCCATAGTCATTAGATCAGATCAAGGCACACAAAGACCACTCCTCCAACTAAATATAAAGAGAAATTCTATGAAATTATATGATGGTTTCAAATAAATAAACATGATTCTAACTGTAGAATTGAAAATACCATTCATGAAAAGTGAAGACTAATTGCAATTTCTTGAAAGGAAAAAACTATAATAGTTGCAAAAATAAACTACACACTTAATCAAATCACTATCTACTTTCATGAAATAAACTATTTTATTCGATTTTCACACTTAATGAAATCAATGTATACTTTCATGAATCATCAATCTAATTGCAACTTGCTTGAGAAAAAGGAATTCATTCCACATTACAAAACTGTGAAATTAAAAAAAACTAAGTCTAATCTACTTGTTGTTGTGTTTTATTACTATTTTAGTCACTTATTCTTATTAGTGTAGCCCCCTTATTTTTATTTTTGTACCCTTGTAACCCCAATATTGTTATTATTGTGCCCTTACATTGTTATTGTTAGGTCGGCTAGGATTATATTGTGGGCCCATGGACTCCTATATATAGAAGGAGGTTTTGGTCATTTGTATCATCCAAGAATTGTTCATTTATGTAATGTATTGGAGGTTTCCCCTCGAAGTGGTTGATTTCTAAGGCGTTTATCTCTCTTTTCTTCTATTTTTGGAGCTGGTTTCATAACATTTGGTATCAGAGCTTTGGATTCTAGGGTTTGCTTGCTCCAAACAGGTCATCGTGGCATTTTCGCAATAATTTTTTTTCTACGAAGGTTTAGAAGCTAAAATTTGTATGTATGACTGTGATACTAGAACCTCTGACAAAAATTTCAAATGTTGGTGCACAATATTTTTTGATATATGATGCGGGAAGTTGCGGTTTTTTCGGACTTGAATTTCAACTAAAACAGATCATCGTGGAATTTTCGCTATAACTTTTCGTATAAAAAGTTTCAGAAGCTAAAACATTTAAAGTATGAAGCTGAAATCTTGAGGAACCTCCTGTAAAAATTTCAGATCTTGGTTCGTAATATTTTTGGAGATATGATCTGTGGAAGTTAGGATTGTTTTAGGCTTCTGAATTTCATCTTAATGAGGTGATCAGGGGAAAAACATCATAACTCTCTCTCTGAGCGTCGGCTTGGGATTGTGTAAAAAGTGACCACAAGTACACAAAATTTAGTTTTAAGTATATTAATTTTAGAGCCGGAGGAAGGAAGAAACGTTATCCCGTGGCAGATATACAAAGTTCTCTCTACTGATCCAATCCATAATTAGGCCATCGTGGGAGATTGGGCATAACTTTGTTTTGAAGAATCTAAATCAGGTCAGACCTGTGGCATTCGAAAGAATATTTAGAGGGCTACTTCAAGGCCAAATTTTAGACATTGAAGAGCCGAAATAACAAAGATAATTCAGTTTCAATATCGAGCTCCTCAAAAGCAAGAAAAATGTGTGTATGTTTTTTGAATTACATAAGTCTCATTTGAAAAAAAAATTAGTTTGAATTTATTCCAAGAGCATATTGAAGAACAGATATTAGTACTGGTTTCAAAAATTCCCCCTAAAAAGTATTCAACACCTATTTAGCCTTCATAAGGCTCTACTATGACTCATGAAGATGAAGAAACACAACATGCGATATCAATATTGCAAAACTGACAAAAAATGAAAAGGAAGTTTTGAAGAAAGACGTGGAAACTAAGATGGATGGTTTGAAGAAAGGCATGGAAGCTAAGAGGGATGGTTTGGAAGCTAAGATGGATGGCATGGAAGATAAGATGGAAGACATGGAAGCTAAGATCGATGAAAAAATGAAAGACAACATGGAAAACATGAAGAATGTTCTAAAAGTAGACATCGAAGGTTTGGAAAAGTTGATACAATAAATGTTTCCTAATGGCAAAAATATAGTAGAGGAAACTCATGATGAGAAAAAAATAAATGTTAATCGTGATTTTATAAACTCTAATGTTGGATGGAAGAATCACCATATTCCAAAGATGGATATGAGGAAGTTTGATGGCAAGGATCCGATAACATGGATACTACGGATGGAGCAATATTTTGATCTCAATAATGTGCAAAACACAACAAAGGTACGCATTGCAACTTTACATCTAGAACCAAATACATTTGTATGGTATCGATGGCTTTGCCGCCGTAAAAAAATTGTCATGTGATTAATTTTACGGAGGATATAAATGCTTTAATTATGGGGATACAAAAATAAATACCTTCTTTAGTCAGTTGATAAATCTCAAACAAAAGGTTTTAGTGGCAGAGCACATTGAGGACTTCCAAAAATTGAATATAAGGGTAACTGATATTCCAGAGGAACACAGGATTGATGTCTTCATAGGGACTTTAAAGGATAACATCCAACATGAAGTTCCTGTTTGGGAACCTGATTCATTGGAAAAGGCATTCGGGTTGGTAAGAAAAATTGAATGTAAAATTATGGCAAAAAGGAAGCCTACCACTTACATATATAAAGATGGAAGTGTTTCTACTCCTAGACTTCCAAAACCTACAAGTTTGACACCACAACAATTGGAAGAAAAAAGAGCAAAAGGGCTTTGCTACAGTTGTGATAGAAAATAAACTAAAGGTCATAATTGTGCTAAGAAGAAATTATTTTACATAGATTGTGAAGAGGAAGAACAAAATGAACAAGAATATTCAAAAGAAGAGGATATACACCAGGAACCAACCCTAGAAGAGGAAGAAATTAGTTCGACCATATCATGTAATGCATTGGCAAGAATTACCACTCCTCAAACTCTCAAGATAAAATGACATATCAAGAATAAAAAGGTAATAGTTTTGATTGAATCGGGTAGTACCCATAATTTTATTCATTGTAAGGTAATGAAAATTGGGTGCTTTCTCTACCCAACACCAGAATGTCAAGTGATGGTTGCAAATGGAGGAACTATAAATTTCTCTGGAAAATTCCATAATATCAAGCTAACCATGGGGGAATATGTATTGAACATTCCAATGCTTTCCATTCCTATGGGAGGCGTTGATGTTGTACTAGGAGTACAATGGTTACAATATTTGGGGATGGTAGCTTTTAATTTTCAATAACTTTTCTTGAATTTATTTTCAGAAGGAAAGGAAGTCGAATTATGGGGTATCGTAGGGAAGATGGGAAAGATAATAAGCTCTAATTTCATGATAAATATTCTGAAGAAAGAAGAAGGATGCGTAATTTCACAGTTATGCTCACTAGAAGTTCCAACATCAAAATCATCTATTTCCGCAGATCTCCAAAAAGTCTTGGACAATCATTCCAAGGTGTTTGAAACTCCCAAAGTACTCCCACCTATTCATGATCATGATCATGCTATTCATTTGATTCCAAGAAGTGTTCCTCCAAACATCATGCCTTATATATATCCTTATGTCCAAAAGAGCGAAATTGAACATATGATTGCATAAATGTTAGAGGCTGGTATAACTCAACCTAGTCAAAGTTATTTCTCTACTCTAGTAGTATTGGTCCACAAGAAGGATGGATCATGGCACATGTGTCTGGATTATAGGGAGCACAATAAGCTCACCATTAAAGATAAATTTCCCATTATTGTGATTTATTAGTTATTGGATGAATTACATGGAACAATTTATTTTACCAAGTTGGATCTTCATTCAGGATATCATCAAATTAGAATGAAGACTGAAGAGATTCTGAAAAAAAAAACATTTTGAACTCATGAGGGTCATTATGAATATTTGGTCATGCCTTTTGGCCTTACCAATGCACCTTCTACATTGCAAGGGTTGATGAATTCCATTTTCAAACCCTTCCTTAGAAAATTTGTGCTAGTATTTTTTGATATTATACTAATATACAACAGGTCTTGGAAGGATCATGTTCAACATGCTGATAAGGTGCTCAAACTATTGCAGGAGAAACAATTATATGAAAAAACATCCAAATGTTTCTTTGGAGTACAAGAGGTGGAATATATAGGTCATATATCTCACGAGGGTATTAAGGTAGACCCTAACAAAATTAAAGCCATTAAGGAATGGAAAGTCCCCACAACCATAAATCAGTTGAGAGGATTTCTTAGTTTAACAAGGTATTATCGCAAGTTTGTTAAGGATTATGGGATAATAGAAACACCTCTAACAACATTATTGAAGAAAGATGCATTTTCATGGAATCTTGAAGAAAATAAGGCCTTTGAACATCTTAAAGAGGCAATGTGCCTAGCACCGGTCTTAGCTACATCAGACTTCACAAAAAACTTTATTGTGGAAATTGATTCCTCAAGAAATGGAATTGGTGTTGTTTTAATGCAAGAAGAAAGACCCATTGATTTTGAAAGTCGTCCAATCAAAGGAAAGTATTTATAGAAAGATATTTATGAGAAGGAAATGTTAGCAATACTACATGCACTAAATAAATGGAGACCTAACCTAATAGGAAGACAGTTCAAGGTAAAAACTGATCAGGATAGTCTTAAACACTTTTTGGAACAAGGAATATCTTCAGAAGAGCAGCAAAAATGGGTCACAAAGATGTTGGGTTATGACTTTGAAATAATCTACAAAAAAGGGAAGCTAAATTTTGTTGCAGATGCACTCTCAAGAAAGAATGAAGAGGTGGAAGCATTTCTTTGTGCCATTTATATTATCCAACCAGATTGTATAACCGAAGAAAGGGATGAATGGAAGAAGGATGAAGAAGTGTGGACACTCATTCAAAATTTGCAACATGATCCTAGTACATCTGATACATTTAGTTGGAAAAATGATTCCTTATAGTAAAAATATTTCTTATATCTTTGTAAGAATTCCCAACTAAAACAAAAGATTATTTTTGAATTGCACATTTCTCCTTTAGGAGGACACTCAGTATTTTTAAAAACTTACCACAAGGTGAAGAAAGAATTTTTTTGGGATGGCCTTAAATCTGATATTTAAAATTTTGTGGTGGAATGTTTGGTTTTCCAGCAAAATAAAGTTGAGACAATTAAGACCCCAGGTCTTCTACAATCTTTATCCATTCCAAGTCAACGTTGGGAGGAGATTTCAATGGATTTTATCATAGGTTTACCTAAGTCTGAAGGAAAGAGTGTCATCATGGTGGTAGTTGATAGAATTACTAAGTATGCACACTTTTGTGCATTATCTCATCCATTTAAAGCAAGTACAGTTGCTACTACATTTATGGACACAATTCAAAAGCTAAATGGAAACCCAAAGGTTATTGTGAGTGACAGAGATCCCATTTTTACTGGAAATTTTTTGACGGAGTTATTTTCTTGTTTGGTTACTCAATTAGCTCATAGCTCATCTTATCATCCTTAATTCGATGGTCAAACTGAGATAGTGAATAAATGTTTGGAAGGATATCTTCGTTGTTTTGTATCTGATAAACAAACATAATGGGTCAAGTGGTTACCTCTCGCTGAATGGTGGTATAACACTTCCTTCCATACTACAACAAAAATGACCCCATTTATGGAACTTTATGGATATCATCCACCGTCCATCACATCACCTTTAAGAGAAAATTCTAAGGTTCAAGTAGTGGAAGATCACATCGAGGATCAACAAGAAGTTCTCCAACTCTTAAATGATAACCTAAATTTGTGAGAAAATCGAATGAAACAACAGGAAGATCAACATCGTAGCAAGAGAATTTTTGATGTAGGAGACTAGGTATTTTTATGGCTACAACCATACAAACAAATGTCCCTCAAGCAAGCTAAGAAGGATAATAAATTATTGTCAAATTACTATGGTCCTTACAAGGTGTTGCAAAATATTGGTACTATGTCATATAAAGTGGAGCTTCCTGCTTCTTCTCGAGTGCATCCAGTTTTACATGTTTCATCCTTAAAGAAGGTTATAGGTGAAAATTTTCTAGTTCAAACAATATTGCTAGAACTTGATGATGAAGGAAAAATCATATTGGAACCTGAAGCGGCCACGGAAACAAGAACTCGACAGCTACGAAATGGATAAATTTCATAGCATCTCATCAAGTGGAAGAACTTACCCACTGAAGATTCTACATGAGAGGATGAGAATTTTATACAGAAGCACCCAGAGGTACTCAAGCATTGAGGACGAAATTTTTTTAAAGGAGAGTGGCATGTTAGGTCCCTATATTACTAGTTTAGTCCCTTATTGTTATTAGTGTAGCTCCCTTATTGTTATTGTTGTACTCCTGCAAGCCCAATATTGTTATTATTTCTGCCTTACATTGTTATTGTTAGGTCAGCTAGGATTATATTGTGGGCCCATGGACTCCTATATATAGAAGGAGGTTTTGGTCATTTGTATCATCCAAGAATTGTTCATTCATGTAATGTATTGGAGGTTTCCCCCTCGAAGTGGCTGATTTCTAAGGCGTTGGTCTCTCTTTTCTTCTATTTTTGGAGCTGGTTTCATAACATTTAACTAATGGCTTTGAATTCAAAAAAATTCAATAAACCTCATCTTTCTTATTCATAAAATAGATGCAAAATTTCTGGGAAAAATCATCTATAGAGATCACATAATAATTTTGATTTGCAATTGAGACTCCAAAAAATGGTCCACACACATCTAAGTGAACTTTCTCCAAGATATCTCGAAATTTTCTATATTGGCCCTGGAATGAGGATTTAACATATTTTCCAAGAGTGTATCCCTTGTCATGGACCCTGGTATTGCATCGTAGATGCTTCAAGTCCCAATGATTCTCAACTTAAATTATCAACCCGGGGTTCATAAAAAATTATAGGTGACAATGATATAAGAACTGTAGGTTAAGTTATAATCATGTCACCCGCAGTCATTAGATCAGATCAAGGCACACAAAGACCACTCCTCCAACTAAAGATAAAGAGAATTTATATGAAATTATATGATGGTTTCAAATAAATAAAAATGATTCTAACTGTAGAAATGAAAATACCATTCATTAAAAGTGAAGACTAATTGCAATTGCTTGAAAGGAAAAAACTATAATAGTTGCAGAAACAAACTATGCTACTCTTATTATACATTTAATCATATCACTATCTACTTTCATGAAATAAAATATGTTATTCGGTTTTCACACTTAATTAAATAAATTTATACTTTCATTAATCATCAATCTAATTGCAACTTTATTGAGAAAAAGGAATTCATTCCACAATACAAAACAGTGAAATTCAAAAAAACTAAGTCTAATCTACTTGTTGTTGTGTGTTTGCAGTGGAGGACGGATAGAGTTGGAGTGGTCTTGGAGTCTCTTTAATCATGAAATAAAAGGTTGGGACCATTATTAAACTTCAAAATGCAAGATTCAAGGTCCTAGGGAAAATATGGTTTGATTTAGACAGTGGTACAGGGTTGCTACATGAAGTTCTATAGGAAGCCCGTTTTTGCTATAGTAGTGCCCTATGCTGCTACAAGAGTGGGCATGAGAGGTTTTTGAGATTATGGATGGTATCCTAAATGTGGAGGAAGGTGGACGAAGGTGAATGAAGAATGTGTGAGGCCTTTTCAATCCTAACGCCCTTATGATGCCTATCTTACGCAAAAGTCCATGCCCATGATGTCTTTCATAGGCCTTGGAAGGATAATATTGGTGATAAAGCCTGAGAACAATATGACATGTATAGGGGGAGGTGGAAATTCTTAAGTGGATGTGGATGAGTGGGAAAACCCCTGCAATTAACTTGGAAGCCCCTGTAGACCAACAATTAGAAAATGCATCTACTAATCAATGTATTGCAACAAGATAAATGAAGGTGAAAAAGATGAGTTCAATTTTATCTCTTCAAGATCTACTCTATCTTGCAACTTGAAAACAATTTGATTTCCAAAACAATGTTGCTAACCTCTAAGAGAGACAATCCAAACACGAACAAAAAAAAATCCAAAAATTGCTAATTCCAATAAATCAGAAACACATGTTTTTGGCTTGTGTTATAGAGTCTTTGACCACACTTCCAACAAGAGAGGTGGTAGTCCAACATGAAACAAGAATTTTTCAATATAACCCCTACTTAAAAAAATAAAAGAATAAAAATACATGAACAAAGAACAATAAAATAATACAGGAGAGGGCCTAAATCTTATGGGTTGGGCCCAAACCCAACCCTTTCTTCCCTCCAAGGTTAAATCAAATGTAGGCCAACAGTAAGCTTTCCATTAGAATAAGATAAGAGGCACATACATCATGTCAAAGATGAAAATGAGAGTGTAAAGCTCTTGGATCGAAATAGATATTCCTATCTCCAACAAAATTTTGAATCCTAATGAGCCCTTAGGCATGGTTATTTATACAAAAATTGACCGAGTGGAAATTCCCTTGAAAGGAGGATTTCTTCCCTCCAAAATCTTTAAATTGGTGGATCTGGTTCCCTTGAATCCTATCATGCACTTGAGTTCCTCGGTTTCTAGTATAATTCAATATATTGGTGAGGAATATTTGGTCTTAGCCTCCTATATTCTCTCTAGATCCCTCGAATGAGCTTGTGCATAGTAAATATTTCCAAAAATGCTTCTTCTTCCTGCATAATAACCACATTAGGAAACGAAATGTGACAATCACTCTTTAACATTCCTACTATGAACATTATGGAAAAAAAAATTAAATTAATGTAAGAAAAAGAGAGTTTAAGGGTTGGAGGATAGCACAATGAAACCTAAAATATAACTATTGATGAGACCCATAACTTACCCCCATGCTGAAGGTGTTGCTCACCTAATGAGAAAATTAGTCACTAATATTAATTTCATTCATGTCCCTGGTAGCCTTTCTAACATACCAAGGAATCTTGGATGGTGTGCCTTCTTGTGGATAGAATATTGCATTTTCTTCCATGTCTGTCCACTCCTTTTGTTATTATTCCTAGTATCTTCTCTCCTATAGGCCCAATAGTAAGGGAGGACTAAGTTTGGTCCATATAAAATTGATATTTAACCTTTGTATGGTCCATTTTTAGAGTGGATTTCTCTCCAGGGCATTCCTTAATATTTTAGAAGAGAGATACTCCCTAATTTGAAAATTGTGAGGAAGAGCATGTCATCTCCTTTGGCAAGGATGCAATATTTTAGTCCTCAAAAAACTAAAGGTATCCTCAAAGTGGAGGATAGCTTGTTCCTGTGTTGCCATGTACCGAGGGGCTAATTTTGGATTGGTGGAGAAGATGTTGTAGTACTGATGATAGCCTTGGGGCTCACTAATGTTTCTCTAATGTATAAAGATTCCTTCTCTTCTATGTTTATCACTCCCTTTACTTCTTCAGCTCTTGATTCTTCATGGGTCAACCGAGAGGCTAGTTCCATTAGTTTCATGTCCCCTAATCTTGAGTTGGGGACCCAAAATTTTATGTATGTGAGGATCATGTCATGCATATAAAACTCAAACATTTTGGCTTTGTCCTCAATACTTACCTAATGAAAATAAATAAATGAACTTTTTATAGTCTTGGAAAGGTAGAGAGCCATATCATGCCAATGTTTTTATTTGGAAGTGAAGCAATTTCCCCTTAAGGAATATGGCATAAGACTTGGATGGTTGTATTCATTATATGGATTCCATGGAAAAACTTGCCATGGTGGAAAGTTGCACCTCTTTTTCCTGCAACTGCTCCCTTAGCTTCTATTTTTCTGTCTGTTGATGCTTTTTCATGACTGACTCCCTTATCCTTAAGTTATTCAATTCCTTTCTCATTTTTTGCACTTTTTCCTCAATGAGGCCCATATATTCTACCTTCTTGTATCTTGCAATTCGAATCCATATATGATTTCTACCTCTTCCCCTTTCCAACTCAAAGAAGAGTGGTATTGCAAATTTTTTTTTGAAAGTACAAGGGGCCTTGCCTGAGTCATCTTCCCTTGGGTTTGATAGGTGTGCTAAGTATGGCCAAGGTAGCAACTACCTCTTGTTTTATGTTTCCTGTTGATAGGATTGTTTTCTTCCCTTGTGTTCGTGTCCTTTGATTTTTAGAGGGAATTTCAGTGTTCTATTCTTCCACTCTTTGTTTCTCTCCCTCTTATTCCTCTATTTTTACTTGCTCTTCCTATGTTTTTTCTTTCTCTTCCTCTTATTCCTCTATTTTTTCTTCTTCTTCCTCCCATGTATTTTATTCCCTACCCCCAGTATTATATGTCGATGTCTCCTCTTGTTGTGTGGAGGTAAGGGCTTGTGTCTGATTGAAGGCCTCCCTATCCATGTCCACAAAATCAATACAAAACATAGGGCTCTTTGGGTGGCTTAGGCATCCATGAAAATGAGCTTGATGAGGCCATGATGGGAAATGTGTTGGTGCTTCCCTCCCCTCACTTTTTGGCTCATTTCAATGATGGACTGTAAGAGGAAATGGGGAAAAAATAGCCTTTTTGAAATTTGTAACTCTTTCTGGAACATCAACTAATAGGGAAGCCTAAATTGGTAGGAATTCACAATGCTCAAAATCCACTCACAGGATATGTAGATCAAGATGTGAGAGGCTACTTCATCACAAGGGTAAGGGAGGCTCTCTCCTCTTACTCCATTTGTGTCTTCAACAAGATTCTCTTTATGGAGGAAACAATTTTTCTTTGCTGTAACATTTACTGTCTTATCCTCCTTTCCCCATCAAAAACCTAAGGTTATGGTGCTTAATTTTCTAATTATATCTGCATTGAAATGGATGTCAAGTCCTCTAACAATTGTAGTGGCACTATATTCTCCTTGAGAATTGAGGGACATGGAAAATTCATGGGTTACCTCATCATCACCGCTTTAATTTCTCAAAGAACCCCATCCATTGATGTCTCATAAAAATATCCCTAATAAGTGGATGTTGATGGCTTCCTTTGGTGTCTGCAGGTTCACTTCAATTGAAGCCTTCCCCCATGGCTCCTGATACTCCTACCTTAAGTTACCTGATGGGATTTTTTCAAGGTTTTCCTCTGAGAAGTCTAGGGTGCATAGGTAGGGAGAGAGTGGTTGATGTTTTTTTTTAGTGTTAGAGAAGAAGAAGGGTAATTTTCTCTTCTGTAGTGATAAAAAAATTCCTCATTTTCTTAATTTCTTTTCTTATGTAATAAAATATAGTTTCAAAGGACTTTTCTTGCACAAGGGTTTGCAACAGGATGCCTGGAGGAAATAATTTTCTTTTAATTAAACTCTATGACTTATCTATGTTCTTGGGGAATTTGAGTAAAATTTCTGATGGTGTGGGATCCATTTTGCTTCTTAATATCTCCCAGTAGCACCTCTTATGTGTTCTTGTAGCAATTTAGGTCCTCCTATAGTAACAGTATCCAGTCCTACAAAGCCTCGTGTAGCACCTACAAACTTAGTCTATAGTAGTTTAGTGGAACCCTGGGAGACTATGGTAGCAGCAAGCTCATCCTTTGGTACCTTTATGGGCCTCTCTAACCATTTATTTGGAATGATCTATTGTCTATGTGGAATCAAGCCTTTTACTTTTATTCCCTTTTGTGGTAATGGGCATGAAGTACGACGTGCCTGCTTGAGACCATAGAGGACTCTCTTGTGCTTACAGACATATGTCTCCCTGCTAAAGGTCTCAAACCATGTTAAGTCCCTATATTAATAGTGTAGTCCCTTATTATGTTAGTGTAGCCCCCCTTATTGTTATTATTGTCCCTATATTAATAGTGTAGCCCCTTATTATGTTAGTGTAGCCCCCCTTATTGTTATTATTGTACCCCTGTAACCCCCATATTGTTATTATGCCCTTACATTATTATTGTTAGGTCGGCTAGGATTACATTGTGGCCCCACTAGGATTATATTATGGCCCCATGGACTCCTATATATAGAAGGAGGTTTTGTTCATTTGTATCATCCAAGAATTATTCATTTATGTAATGTATTGGAGGTTGCCCCCTCGAAGTGGCTCATTTCTAAGGCACTGATATCTCACCTACACCGATTGGGTTCCCACGCATTTGGTATCGAGCTTTGGGATTCTAGGGTTTCGCTGCTCCAAAACGGTCATCGTGGAATTTTCGCTATAACGTTTTTCTACGAGCTTTAGAAACTTAAATTTCTAGGGTGCGAAGCTGAAATCTTGAGGAAGGTTGTCTAAAAATTTCAGATCTTGGTTCGCAATATTTGAGGAGATATCATCTGTGATTTGGGTATTTTTAGGGCTCATAAACGGGTCAATACGTGGAGAACACGCTACAATTTTTTGTCTTAAGTTTCAGGAGTCTGAAAATTAACGGGCAAGCTAGGAAATCTGAGAATTAGTCAAAATTTTCAGAGCAGTTGTATTCTTTTGGAGATATGATCTGTGGAAGGTAGTGCTTTTTCAGGCTCCTGAATTTCATCTCAAAGAGGTGATCGTGGGAAAAATTCAATAACTCTCTCTCTAGGCATTGGATTGAAGTGCCGTAAAAAGTGGTCGCAAGGGAAATTGCGCTATAAATTTTTTTGTACGAAGTTTCAGAGTCTGAAATTCATATGGTGCGAAGCTGACATCCTGAGGAAATTCGTCAAAAAATTTCAGAGCTTGGTTCGCAATATTTTTGGAGATATGATCTGTGGAAGGTAGTGCTTTTTCAGGCTCCTGAATTTCATATCAAAGAGGTGATCGTGGGAAAACTTCAATAACTCTCTCTCTGGGCATTGGATTGAAGTGCCGTAAAAAGTGGTCGCAAGTACACAGACTGAAGTTTCTTCGCTATCAATTTCAGAGACAAAGGACAAAAAAGTGACACGTGGCAATTCGTACAAGTTCGCTCTACTGAACCAGTCCAGAATTAGGTCATTGTGGGAGATTGGACACAAATTTGTCTTGGAGAATCCAAATCAGGTCAGACCTGTGGCATTTGAAAGAAGCTTCAGAGATCTACTACAGAGTTGAATTTCAGATATCGAAGATTTTCAAATACAGAGATAATTCAATTTCAATATCAAGCTCCTAAAAGCTAGTAAAAGGTGTGTATTTTTTTTTTCCCAAATTGCATAAGTCTTGTTTGAAGAATCAAGTTGAATTGATTCCAAGGGCATATTGTAGAATAGATATCAATATTGAATTCTAAAATGGCCCCTAAAAAGAATTCAACACCCATCAAGCCTTCCGAAGGCTCTACCATGACTCATGAAGATGAAGAATTGCAACATGATCTATCAAAATTACAAGAACAAGTGCAACAAATTTCACTCTCGCAAAGAGCAGCAAAAAATTAAATGGAAGTTTTGAAGAAAGGTGTGGAAGTGAAGATGGATGGTTTGAAGAAAGGCATGGAAGCTAAGATGGATGGTGTGCAAGCTAAGATGGAAGCTAAGATGGATGGCATGGAAGTGGGCATGGAAGCTAAGATGGACGACATGAAAGACAACATGGAAAACATGAAGAATGATCTAAAAGCATACATGGAAGGCTTGATGACAAGCTTAAAACCAGAAATGATTCCTAATGGCGGAAATATAGGAGAAGAACCTCATGATGAGAACAAAATAAATGTTAATCGTGATTTCATAAACTCGAATGTTGGTGGGAAGAACCATCATATTCCAAAAATGGATATGAGGAAGTTTGATGGAAAGGATCCTGTAACATGGATACTACAGATGGAGCAATATTTTGATCTCCATAATGTGCAAAACACACAAAAGGTGCGCATTGCAACTTTACATTTAGAACAAAATACATTTGTATGGTATCGATGGCTTTGCTCCCGTAAAAAAATTGTCACTTGGTCAATTTTTACTGAGGAAATGATAGCACATTATGAGGATACAAAGAGCAACACCTTCTTTAGCCAATTGATAAATCTCAAACAAAAGGGTTTAGTGGGGCAGCACATTGAGGACTTCCAAAATTGAATATAAGGGTAACTGATATTCCAGAGGAACACAGGATTGATCTCTTCATAGGTACTCTAAAGGATAACATCCAACATGAAGTTCGTGTGTTGGAACCTGATTCATTAGAGAAGGCATTCAAGTTGGCAAGAAAAGTTGAATGTAAAATTATGGCGACAAGGAAGCCTACCACTCAATTCTATAAAGAAGGAAGTGTTGCTACGCCTAGATTTCCACAACTTACAAGGTTGACACCACAACAATTGGAAGAAAAAAGAGCAAAAGGGCTTTGCTATAGTTGTGATAGCAAATACACTAAAGGTCATAAGTGTGTCGAGAAGAAATTATTTTACATAGATTGTGAAGAGGAAGAAGAAAATGAACAAGAAGAGGATATACACCAGGAACCAGCCCTAGAAGAGGAAGAAATGAATCCGACCATATCGTGTAATGCACCGGCAGGAATTACCACTCCTCAAACTCTCAAGATAGAAGGACAAATCAAGAAGAAAAAGGTAATAGTGTTGATTGATTCAGGTAGCACCCATAATTTTATTCATTGTAAGGTAGCCAAGGAATTAAATTGTTTCCCATACCCAGCACCAGAATGTCAAGTGATGGTTGCAAATGGAGGAACTATAAATTGCTCTGGAAAATGCCATAATATCAAGCTAACCATGGGGGAATATGTATTGACTAGTCCAATGCTTTCCATTCCTATGGGAGGTGCCGATGTTGTACTAGGAGTACAATGGTTACAATCTTTGGGGACGGTAGCTTTTAATTTTCAAGAACTTTTCTTGAAATTTTTTTCAGAAGGAAAGGAAGTCGAATTACTGGGTATTGCGGGGAAGCCAGGAAGGATAATAAGCTCTAATGTCATGACAAAGCTTCTAAAGAAAGAACAGCGAGGCGTAATTGCACAATTATGCTCACTAGAAGTTCCAACATCAAAATCATCTATTTCTGCAGAACTTCAACAAGTCTTGGACAATCATTCCAAGGTGTTTGAAACTCCCAAAGGACTCCCACCTATTCGTGATCATGATCATGCTATTCATTTGATTCCAGGAAGTGTTCCTCCAAAAATCCGGCCTTATAGATATCCTTACTTCCAAAAGAGCGAAATTGAACGTATGATTGCAGAAATGTTAGAGGCGGGTATAATTCAACCTAGTCAAAGTTCTTTCTTTGCTTCCGTAGTATTGGTACACAAGAAGGATGGATCATGGCGAATGTGTCCGGATTATAGGGAGCTCAATAAGCTCACCATTAAAGATAAATTTCCCATTCCTGTGATTGATGAATTATTGGATGAATTATATGGAGCAATTTATTTTACCAAGTTGGATCTTCGTTCAGGATATCATCAAATTAGAATGAAGACTGAAGATATTCCCAAAAAAGCATTTCGAACTCATGAGGGTCATTATGAATTTTTGGTCATGCCTTTTGGCCTTACCAATGCACCTTCTACATTTCAAGGGTTGATGAATTCCATTTTCAAACCCTTCCTTAAAAAATTTGTGCTAGTATTTTTTGATGATATACTAATCTATAGCAAGTCTTGGAAGGATCATGTTGAGCATGTTGACAGGGTGCTCAAACTATTGCAAGAGAAACAATTATATGCAAAAGCATCCAAATGTTTCTTTGGAGTACAAGAGGTGGAATATCCGGGTCATATTATATCCCACGAGGGTGTTAAAGTAGACCCTAACAAAATTAAAGCCATTAAGGAATGGAAAGTCCCTAAGACAATAAAGCAGTTGCGAGGATTTCTCGGGTTAACATGCTATTATCGTAAGTTTGTTAAGAATTATGGAAGAATAGCAGCACCTCTAACAACATTATTGAAGAAAGATGCATTTTCATGGACTCCTGAAGCAACCAAGGCCTTTGAACATCTTAAAGAGGCAATGTGCCTAGCACCGGTCTTAGCTACGCCAGACTTCACAAAAACCTTTATTGTGGAATGTGATGCCTCAGGAAATGGAATTGGTGCAGTTTTAATGCAGGAAGGAAGACCCATTGCTTTTGAAAGTCGTCCAATCCAAGGAAAGTATTTACAGAAACCTATTTATGAGAAGGAAATGTTAGCAATACTGCATGCACTAAAGAAATGGCAAACTTACCTAATGGGAAGACACTTCAAGGTAAAAACTGATCATGATAGTCTTAAACACTTTTTGGAGCAAAGACTATCTTCGAAGAGCAGCAAAAATGGGTCACAAAGATGTTGGGTTATGACTTTGAAATAATCTACAAAAAAGGAAAGCTTAATGTTGTTGCAGATGCACTCTCAAGAAAGAATGAAGAGGTGGAAGCATTGTTGTGTGCCATTTCTATTATCCAACCAGATTGGATAACCGAAGCAAGAGATGAATGGAAGAAGGACAAAGATGTATGGACACTCATTCAAAAGTTGCAGCAAGATCCTAGTACATCTGATACATTTAGTTGGAAAATGATTCCTTATGGTACAAAGATCGCTTATACCTTTGTAAGGATTCCCAACTAAAACAAAAGATTCTTCTGGAATTGCACACTTCTCCTTTAGAAGGACACTCAGGATTTTTAAAAACTTACCACAGGGTGAAGAAAGAATTTTTTTGGGATGGCCTTAAATTTGATATTCAAAAGTTTGTGGCTGAATGTTTGGTTTGCCAGCAGAATAAAGTGGAGACAATTAAGACCCCGGGACTTCTACAACCTTTATCCATTCCAAGTCAACGTTGGGAGGAGATTTCAATGGATTTTATCACAGGTTTACCTAAGTCCGAAGGAGAGAATGTCATCATGGTGGTAGTTGATAGACTTACCAAGTATGCACACTTTTGTGCATTATCTCATCCATTTAAAGCAAGTACAGTTGCTACTACATTTGTGGACAGAATTCAAAAGCTACATGGAAGCCCAAGGGTTGTTGTGAGCGACAGAGATCCCATTTTTACGGGAAATTTTTGGACAGAGTTATTTTCTTCTTTGGGTACTAAATT